>OX463784.1:18075567-18568060 GCA_949825025.1 Siphlonurus alternatus | reverse complement strand
CAATATCAATCCAGAACTGGCAGAATGACCTATCGTCATATTAACCTTAACAGATATCAATTCTTGATATATAATGATATTAGAAGAAATGGATTGAATTAAGAATTTTTTCATATTTCAAGAATGAATATTTTTTTTACTAGTAAGATAGCAAGGGGCTTCTTACCAATCATAGTTAGCGTTGTCCTAAATTACAACGGAAAACTTGGATATCTTCTTGGTCAATCGAATTCGTTATGTTAAACCGAAATGTTTTGTGACGGTAAAATTTAGCAATTGTCAGTAGAAAGTCACTCTGACAGTTTGACGTTTATTGAAAGGCGCTACGAAGCATTTTCAATATATTATACCATGATTTTGTCTCGGAACTTTAATTTTAAGTAATTTTTTATACTATTTAAACCATAGTGTTTTGTGAATGAAATTGTTGACGGTAAAATTTAGCAATTGTCAGTAGAAAGTCACTCTGACAGTTTGACGTTAATCGAAAAGCGCATTGCAACGAAGTTTTTTCAATAATAAATTATAATTTTATCTCGATAATGCTAATATTTACATAACATTTTAAACAGTGAAAATATTATGCTATTTCTCTCTACAACGATAAATGAGTAATACATTGAATAAACTGCTATCTAAATCTAGTAAATCTCAAGAAATTAAAAATAAATTACGTAAGATAATCTGAGTTAATGACATTAAATAACAGATTTTTGCAACATTAGTTTTAACTGAAATACACAATACTGCAGCAAGTATTTAGGACAATCTTGTCTTACTTAGTTTTAATATGTTCATTCTTAACTATCATTACTTTTTATTTTATACTTTAATTTCCTCTTTAATATCTTTCTTGCTTTCTTCGTTTTGTTGGTTTAAGTGGTTATAAAATTGAATAATTTGATTGAACTTGATAAAAATACTAATAACAAAAGAATAAATTACAATTAATTTCCACACAACTTTGATTATATTAAAAATAGAACACTTGTATAGAAAATTTTCAAGGAAGGGCAAGATGCAGTAAGATTGAAATTTTGAAAACAAAATCTTTAAAATTGCACTATTATATGAAATAAATCAAATTTCAAAACTTTCTAGCAATTTAAAATTTTCAGCTCCCATGGTTAACTTGACATAATAAAATTATGCTCAGCTGCCAGTATATAAAAGAAGGCTCTTTTTCCATTTCCGATAAAAAATATATTTACTGAAAAGCAAGTCAATAATAAACCTTTTAAGAAAAAAAAAAATATATAGAAATAATTAACAGTGTCATGACATATGTGATATATAATACTGATTAATAAAGTTTTATACATTGAATATACCGATCATTGCACTAATCATAGCGCTGCCAAGGAACGCGTTTGCCATAAGAAAAGAAAACACAATAATGTTTATATCATATAACATATATTTGTGAGCTATATTGTAAAGGTGCATTTCTATGGAGCGGGAAAAGTGAAAAAATCGCGTGCCGCAGCCAATCAGAGGCTCGGGATTTCTTCGCCTTGGGGGGAGATATTTTATCGCCAACATGGCTGCCATACGATATTGAAGGTGTCTTTCCATGGAGCGATGTCGAGCGGGCTTTAGCGGAGCGAGAAAAGCGCACTTGCTTCAATCTCGTATGGCGGTCATGTTGGTGATAAAATCGCTCTCCACAAGGCGAGAGAATCCTTAGCATCTGATTGGCTACGGCACGAGATTTTCTCGCTTTCCCCGCTCCATTGAAATGCACCTTGAAGCAAATGCGATTTTCTCGCCCCTTCACGCCTTGTTTAATTGACATTGCTTCATGGAAATGCACCTTCACGGTCAGTATCTCGTCTTGAATTTAGGCAACATGTTCAGCAAGAAAACTCAGCAGGTATTATATAAGCATAAACTCCAGGGTCCAATAGCACTGTTGCTTAACTTTAAGGCAAGAGCATATGGCCATGCTTTTTGTTATGTTAGTTTTATAGTACCATTACATTATTGTTCTTAAATTATTTACCTCTATCGTGACCTTATTGTTGTTGTCATCTCTCGTGGGAACAATAGTTTACCATCTGATACAATATACCAGCAGCTTATCTCTATTCTGATTGTTATAATAATCAAAGCAGGCTGGCATGTCTCACGAGAGCCCATTGTTGTCACAATAATGCTCCCTTATCAATGCCGCATTAGTGTCACATCAAAGCTAATATGCTTAGTAGTTAGAGCAACACGTAATTATAATATATTCTATGGTTATTATCAAGCTATGACTATTGCATCAATTATTAATTTACAAAGACTATATAAGACTTTAAACTGTTGTGGAAAATTTTTTTGTCAAGAAAACTATACAGTACCATGCAAGTACGTAAATGAAGTATCGACCTCAAAATTTTTTATAGCAGAAATGGATAGAGGATAAAAAGTTATGTTACTCTGATTTTTTTCAGATTTTTTAGGGACCGGGAAGTATTGCTAAAAAGTTTTGGTGAGGTCGGGTTCGAATCCACGTCTCTTTTGGGTCCTATCTTTTATTAAGAGAGGCGGCAAGAGGCGGCACTTTTTCTGCACTTTCAATGATTTTTAAAAAATAGTTGCCGGGCTCTAAAAAATCTGAAAAAAAATCAAAGTAGCATAACTTTGCACCCTCTATCCATTTCTGCAATAAAAAAAATTGAGGTCAGTACTCCATTATAATATTTTGTTGTTGATCATCAAGCTATTAAATTATGAATTCGCAAAAAAAAAAAAAAAAAAAAATGTTTGACTTACATGAGGAAGTTCCTGTCTCAGAAACTTTATTTATTGTCTTATTATATTGTAACTGAGAGTTTGCAAGAATTAAACGATAAACAATTCTACACTGTCGTTATTTTATTATTATCTTTATTTTAATTCGTCATTCTTGTAAGTAGTAGACTATTTTTTCTTTAAAGTTATAAAGTTAATGTTTAAAATATATTAAACTTATTTAAGAAAAGCGTAAAAATGAAGATAAGTAATATAAAAAAAAAACATTCAAGTTTACCTCAATATTATAATAAGAGATAATGTAACAATATTTCATCAAGTAGACCATTATTTTAGCTTTTTAAGCTTCAAAATAATTACATACTCTTTATATTAATAATTAAAACAATACAATTTAATCTTCTAATACCCATGGATATTAAACACCTTTAACACCGCACTCATTATGAGTACAACCAATGCTATGAATATTTAAATACATTGGTGTCACATCAGTAGCGGTCATTGTAAGTGACTAAATAAACAACATACATGAAAAAATTTTATTGCAGAAATGAATAGAGGGTACCAAATCATGCTACTCTGATTTTTTTCAGATTTTTTGAGACCCATAACTATTTTTAAATAATTATTGAAAGTCCTGTGATTTCAGTTGGCACCCCTGAATCCTTAATAAAAAGGATAGAGACTGGACGTCCATTGACGCCTCCAGGGGGCGTGACCGCACTTTCAATAACTATTTAAAAATAGTTGTGGGTCTAAAAAAAATGTGAAAAAATTCAGAGTAGCATAATTTGGTACCCTCTATTCATTTCTGCAATAAATTTTTTTCATACATGTTGTCCATTATACTTCTGGGTGTCTTTCAATTCATCATAATATATTTTCTGTATGACTTTGCTTTCATGTTTTACATTTATTTATATCATTTATAGGTTTAAAATCTTAAAATATATGGCAATAATGAATTAAGTACAATGCTTTAGAAACCTTTTCATCTCAAATTTTAGACATTGTAAGAATCCTCTTAGTAGGTTCAGTAGCTAGTTCAATAGAACCAGCTCGTGGTCAGGAGTCTATTGAACTACCTACGGAACATTCCAAGACGACTCAATATAAAATAATAAGGATGAATAACATAAAAATACCCACATGAAAAGTTTCATATTACTGTTGTGTTTCTCGTTACATCTGTATTGTAAACAATGGATAATATAGATTTATAACGAAGTAATATTTAAAAATAAACATAACATCAAAACGATAACGTATAATTTCATAACATCATTATAACGTCTTTCTGATATGAAAGAAGAAAAAAAATTATAGTATTGATATGATACCAAATACAGTAAAATTAATATGATTTTCCTTCAGGAAGTAGCCGGAAGTGTGAAGTTTTAGCTATTCTTTTTGTAATTTAGTTTTGAAATTTTGCACAGAGGTTTGCAGTACAATTACCTATGTGTAATACCAATACCTCTGTGTAAAAATTTCAACGCTGTAATACAAATAGAAAGGCCAGAAACTTTACACTTCCGGCTACTTCCGGAGGAAACGTCATGAAAATTTGATTATATATAAATTGTTAGAATCAAAATAATATGACTTATTATAGTGTATAAATAAACTACACGTAGGTTTATTTCAATTTAAATTCATAATCTCTACTTTCATGTTTATATATAATATTTACAGGCTTAAAATCTTTAAAATAGATGGTAATAATGAATTAGGTATGCTATAGTATAATGCTTTAGAAATAAAAAAATAAAAGACTTTCAATTTATCTGATAATTATCTACTAAACAAAGAAATATTATTCTGATTAAAAAAATAGCATCCACGCAAAAATGAAATTATATATAAACTAGTTTTAAAACCAAATAACGTTACACAGCATGATGAGACTAAACGTCATTACGTGCTGACAGCACAACAAATATAGTCAAATTTAAGTAAAATTCCTGCCGGAAGTAGCCGGAAGTGAGTGGTTTCTGGTCGTCTTGTTCATGTCTTGAGTCTTAAAAATTTCAACTCTTCTTACGTATGTCACTAAATTTTCAAAATTTAAATACCAAGAGGAAGGAAAAAAAATGCTAATTTCCGGGTACTTCCGGCGGGAATTTTAAATTAATTGACTGTAGTTCACTACTGCGTGATTCCTCTGTAAGTAGACTGCTTTGTAGGTGGGCCAAAATACAGTTGTACAAACACAATGTTCTCTTTTTACTTTGTTATACAAAATATATCTGTTTTAATAAAATTGTAAGCATAAGGATTAGTACAATACACGATATATCAATATAAAAAAATATCACATCTTCACCTCTAAAAAGTGCAAAAGTGCAGCCTTATGAATCGCCATTGTAATAAATAATAATATATTCCAAAACATGGTGTTTAATTAACAAGGCTGTAAATGGAAATTTTCAAATGCAACGATTGTACCATACCCAAGAATAATTAAAGCTCTTTTTTTAAAGCATTTATCTTAGTTTTTCCTGGAATCCATGATACACTAAATTTCCCCTTTGTTCAAAATTCTCAACAAATTCCCACATTTACCATAAAATATTGTTTTGAATATATTGAAAAAAATATTAAAAAATCCCTTTTTATCATTGCGTTAAATAAATTCATAATCCAATACGATTTAACTTGCCACATCAGATAAGAAATTTTGGCAAACCTCGTTTCAGCCACTGTGAAGTCACATGTGTGCATCATCGCCAGTAGTGGCCACTCCAAGAACTACTTTGTTCTACAAACAATGGGTCAAGTGCTCCTGCCAAAAATATAATGGTATTTTCAAGTGACTTTTCTAGTTGGCTTTATTTGTTCCGTTAGAAAATACCCTGTATTAATTATTGAAATTTGAAAATATGTTTATTTTTTCTTTCAAATCTGAATATTCATGCAAATAGTTTTAATTTCTAAAATTTGGCATATAATTTATACTGTGTAGAACTATATGTATAAACGTTTCGTATTTATAATTATGCACTTTAAACAATACTTTGTTTTTTAACAGTCTATTGAAGCTGTAAAATAAAACCTATATTCTGTAATTATCCTTTACAATATTAACCAAAAATGAAGCCATAGTTTGCGACTCGAAATAGTTAAAAAAAACAAAAAAAAAAAAAGTGGAGAAAACGTAGATACGGAGTTAAAGTACAATATCGAATATTGGAGAAAGACCTATATAACTTTTGTTTTGTTTATTCATAAAAACAGACATGAGACATATTATATGACAATACAAAAAAAATACACTAAACCTAAATAGTTTGAAAAACTCGTAATCGGAGAAGGGACCTCTTTACCCGCCAGCACTAAGCCTTGTTGGTTCCACAGTGACATTAGAACAAGCAGCAATAGTGCGCTGCTAATTGGCTGACTTGAACTAGTCGCAGACAGAATCGCATGATTTCGCAGAGTATGATAAAAAAAATTAAGAAACTATATATGCGATCAGGCATTAATGTCAAAGTATGTTTTTGATAGGAAGTTTCCTCTTTGTATCATAGTAGAAAAGCTTCAAATGTAACTATTTGAAAGACGAAGTCAAAATTAAATTAAAATTATAAAATATTACTTTACAAGTAAAGTTACTATAATAAAGCAATAATCACGACAATATGTAATTATACGCTCGCATTTTTTATTGATGCTGGTCCACTCGGCGATGTTTCTTGCAATCGTCTTAAGTAATTAAGAGAGAGAGAGAGAGAGAGAGAGAGAGAGAGAGAGAGAGAGAGAGAGAGAGAGAGAGAGAGAGAGAGCCATATCAGATCAGAGGGGAGTTTATTTGTGCAAGCTTTTAAATTGGAACTTGATTTATGGGACTTAGGGCTAACACGCAAAATCGATAGGAACGCCTGAATTCCTTATCGTTCAAACCATACACTGAGTTAAGATGTCTGCGTAGGGAATTAGAAAGTCACTGAATAAATATTTATGGTATATTATACGATATAATATATATTATAGAGTTTAATTGTACGCCAAGTATCAATATATTAAATGGTAAATCAAGACCTTTATTTTAAAATAAAGTTAGTAATTGTTGTTTTCCAAATAAAATCATGAAGGCTCTGGATAATTTTTATTAATAGTGTTCAGAAAGGAAATTATTTAATATCTTGATAGATTTTTTTTTTCTTTTTTGTTACTGCATGGAATAAATTGCTTATATTATAGCCTTGTAATATTTCGATTAGAACTAGTAATCTCTCTCTCTCTTAAAATACATTTATGAATAAATTTTAGACGAAATGATGCAAATGTAGTTAGTTGCATTTTCTGATAACAACAACTATTTTTCTTATCCCAACGTTATAGATAACCACCGCAAAATCACAAATATCACTTGGCTGTTTTTGCGTTTAAAATTACACGTTTCTAAAAGTATGATTTACAAGACAAATATATTTTACATTGCATTAAAATCAATGAAACTTGAGATTAAAGCTTTAGTCACTTGAAAACAGCACACATATTCAGGAAGGTATCATGTTTTACTTTTTTTTTTTACCAAAGCTGGGAAGTTCTTTGATGTGAAAAAACACATCTACAGCTATAAAAATGTTTGCAGCAAACTTTTGTCAGCTTCTCAATGAAATACTATTTTTTTTCTTTTCATCCAATACTCGTCTATATGGTTTATAAAAACTTGTACGGAACCCATTAAGCTGTCATGTTAAAAACTAGCTTTAATTGAAGTAATGAAAAAATTCTACTTGTTCTTGAAATTTTGTCAGCTTCATTCTTATGGTTAATGAATTGAACAATTAATGATGCTGAAAAAAATTCACAGTTAATATGAATAATTTCTGTATTGTGTTTTTTAATAGTGCATGGTAAAAATGTTTAGTTTTATATTTTTATGAAAACTTCACTAAACGTAAAATGGGGGCACTCAGAAAAGAATTATGACTACAGTTTTAGGGCACAATTAGGCTTGATTTCTCTACACAGATCTTAGAACCTTAAAAATGTGTATACTGTAAATGTAGCCTTATGTCTATGAATCCACTTACAATGTAATAAATATAGGAGTACAACAAAATTGTTTGACATGCAAAAATTTTCAAAAAATCAATCAAATACCATGCAGTTTTGCTTTTGATAATTATTATTTTATATTTTAATAATTAACCTTAGAGGTTAGCGTCCCATATTTCAGAATAATTCTGAGTAACATAATTATATCTAATTTTGAAAAAATATAAGAACATCTAGATAACAAAAATGGTGTCTAATGTGTTTATTCACCTTTATATAATGATTAAAAAATAAAATAGGTTCTGTTCATATATGTATGTGAAGTTAGCAAACTCGTCAAATTAATTTTACGTTCCAGTTTATTGGAGCGTATTATTCTACAAATCACATTGTTGTGACTTTTTTTGTCAGTTGTTTGTGGTACCTTGCTGATAAAATAATATGTACGATATAGTTAAATTAAGTTAACAAATTAACAGAGAGTGCTGGTTTAACAAAATGTGCTAAAATTTTAAAGTTAGACAATCTACGTACAGTATGTAATAGTATATATGATATATATAGTGTATTTTTTAACGACGGATAATATTGTTATTCTTATGAGGCGTCATCCATATTAAACACCATCATGTGAACGCAATGAATGAGAAAGAAAGTATGTAAGAACGATTAAGAATATCCTTCATTGCTCGACCATATTTACTGAGATTTCCATGGTCCCCTCAATCAAAATTAGGCTACAGCTGCAGTAAATTACAAGGTAATGGTCTGTGATTTAGGAAGTGAGCCAACAAAATTAAGACATAATTAAAAATCCTTAGAACTTAACTGTTAAAAGAATTTAATATTTATTGCAAATGTACAGTACACCACGGCGAAAGTGAATTCCTCAACAATGCACTTTACATTGTTGAGGAATAAGCCACTTTCACCGCGGCGTACTGTACTCTTAAAATTTGAATCAAAATATTACACAATGAGAAACTTTGAATTAATCTTATCATTTTCTAGAAAAAATGTAAATTTATTTTGTTGATGAAACAAAACCAATATACACGTTTCAGATAATAATAAAATGATAATAATTTCCTGACAATGCCACGGTTTTCCTTGTTCTGTCTCTTTGATATTTTAACGAGACAAGTTTATTATGAGTTCATCCGTGTCACTTAATTGTAAATAAATCATTTCTCTGCTTGAAATCACAAAGAAACTAAGAGTCTTTTCTAATTGTCACCTAATCAAATAAATGTTGAAAATCAGCTATAAAGTAAAATAAAAATATTTTAAAAGTACGCTACAATAAACATTAATAAGAGTTGTGTTATGAAAGTGAAGTGTAGATTATAATAAAAAATATAGAAATATAATTATTCAAATTTAATATTTATGAATTTCAATATCTACAATGATAGGAAAATTAAAATCTATTTTCAAAGTTTCGTTTCTTATAACTTTCTTGCGGTTGCAAGGAGAGTGTTGTAATATATATATATATATATATATATATATATATATATATATATATATATATATATTTTAATTTGTCATGGCAAAACGAATCGATTCCATCCCTTACACTTTGATAACGATTCATAACTTCGATTTTTTAAAATTACAAAAAAGGGGTTTTTCTAACGTAACCAAAATTGCCATCCCAATATCTCAGTTTAAGTTTAAGGGAGAGAGTTGAAAGTAGTATTGTCAAAGTCTGCTTGACGAGGAGATGCCCTAGACCTACAAAAAATTGAAATTCAGAGCACTTTTATTTGTAGCTATATTTCAGAATATTACGTATTCCTTGGATTCTGCTGCATTTAATTAGGTGAAAATGGGTTGAAAGGCCTTGTTTCAATGAGGAGCAACTTCTCGATGCGCAAAAAGTCACATTCGCTACCTTAAAAAAAGAGGAAAATTGACCCTCAGTGAACATGTGGGGGGGTATTGGTAATTTCAAAGTTTCGTTCCTTATAACTTTCTTGCGGTTGCAAGGAGAGTGATGTTATATTTTTTTTTGAATTTGTCATGGCAAAACAAATCGATTCCACTCCTAAAACTTTGATTTCGATTCATAACTTCGACTTTTTAAAATTCCAAAAAAGGGGTTTTTCTAACGTAACCAAAATTGCCATCCCATTATCTCAGTTTAAGTTTAAGGGAGAGAGTTGAAAGTAGTATTGTCAAAGTCTGCTTGACGAGGAGAATCCCTAGCCCTACTAAAAATTGAAATTCGGAGCATTTTTATTTGTAGCTATATTACAGAATATTACGTATTCCTTGTATTCTGCTGCATTTAATTAGGTGAAAATGAATTGAAAGGCCTTGTTTTAATAAGGAGCAACTTCTTGATGCGCAAAAAGTCACATTCGCTACCTTAAAAAAAGTGGAAAATTGACCCTCAGTGAACATGTGGGGGGGTATTGGTAATTTCAAAGTTTCGTTCCTTATAACTTTCTTGCGGTTGCAAGGAGAGTGATGCTATATTTTTTTTTGAATTTGTCATGGCAAAACAAATCGATTCCACTCCTAAAACTCTGATTTCGATTCATAACTTCGACTTTTTAAAATTCCAAAAAAGGGGTTTTTCTAACGTAACCAAAATTGCCATCCCAGTATCTCAGTTTAAGTTTAAGGGAGAGAGTTTAAAGTTGTATTGTCAAAGTCTGCTTGACGAGGAGATGCCCTAGCCCTAATAAAAATTGAAATTCGGAGCACTTTTATTTGTAGCTATATTTCAGAATATTACGTATTCCTTGGATTATGCTGCATTTATTAAGGTGAAAATTGGTTGAAAGGCCTTGTTTCAATAAGGAGCAACCTCTTGATGCGCAAAAAGTCACATTCGCTACCTTAAAAAAAGTGGAAAAGTGACCCTCCGTGAACATGTGGGGGTGTATTGGTATTTTCAAAGTTTCGTTCCTTATAACTTTCTTGCGGTTGCAAGGAGAGTGATGCTATATTTTTTTTTGAATTTGTCATGGCAAAACAAATCGATTCCACTCCTAAAACTCTGATTTCGAATCATAACTTCGACTTTTTAAAATTCCAAAAAAGGGGTTTTTCTAACGTAACCAAAATTGCCATCCCAGTATCTCAGTTTAAAATTAAGGGAGAGAGTTGAAAGTTGTATTGTCAAAGTATGCTTGACGAGGAGATGCCCTAGCCCTATTAAAAATTGAAATTCGGAGCACTTTTATTTGTAGCTATATTTCAGAATATTACGTTTTCCTTGGATTCTGCTGCATTTAATTAGGTGAAAATGGGTTGAAAGGCCTTGTTTCAATACGAAGCAACTTCTTGATGCGCAAAAAGTCACATTCGCTACCTTAAAAAAAGTGGAAAAGTGACCCTCCGTGAATATGTGGGGGGGTATTGGTATTTTCAAAGTTTCGTTCCTTAAAACTTTCTTGCGGCTGCAAGGAGAGTGATGTTATATTTTTTTTTTAATTTGTCATGGCAAAACAAATCGATTTCACTTCTAACACTTTGATTTCGATTCATAACTTCGACGTTTTAAAATTCAAAAAAAGGGGTTTTTCTAACGTAACCAAAATTGCCATCCCATTATCTCAGTTTAAGTTTAAGGAAGAGAGTTGAAAGTGTTATTGAAGAAGTCTGCTTGACGAGGAGATGCCCTAGACCTACAAAAAATTGAAATTCGGAGCACTTTTATTTGTAGTTATATTTCAGAATATTACGTATTCCTTGGATTCTGCTGCATCTAATTAGGTGAAAATGGGTTGAAAGGCCTTGTTTCAATGAGGAGCAACTTCTTGATGCGCAAAAAGTCACATTCGCTACCTTAAAAAAAGGGAAAAAGTGACCCTCCGTGAACATGTGGGGGGGTATTGGTATTTTCAAAGTTTCATTCCTTATAACTTTCTTGCGGTTGCAAGGAGAGTGATGTTATATTTTTTTATTAATTTGTCATGGCAAAACAAATCGATTCCACTTCTAACGCTTTGATTTCGATTCATAACTTCGACTTTTTTAAATTCCAAAAAAGGGGTTTTTCTAACGTAACCAAAATTGCCATCCCTTTATCTCAGTTTAAGTTTAAGGGAGAGAGTTGAAAGTAGTATTGTCAAAGTCTGCTTGACGAGGAGATGCCCTAGCTCTAATAAAAATTGAAATTCGGAGCACTTTTATTTGTAGCTATATTTCAGAATATTACGTATTCCTTGGATTATGCTGCATTTATTTAGGTGAAAATTGGTTGAAAGGCCTTGTTTCAATAAGGAGCAACTTCTTGATGCGCAAAAAGTCACATTCGCTACCTCAAAAAAAGTGGAAAAGTGACCCTCCGTGAACATGTGGGGGGGTATTGGTATTTTCAAAGTTTCGTTCCTTATAACTTTCTTGCGGTTGCAAGGAGAAAGATGCTATAGTTTTTTTTGAATTTGTCATGGCAAAACAAATCGATTCCACTCCTAAAACTCTGATTTCGATTCATAACTTCGACTTTTTAAAATTCCAAAAAAGGGGTTTTTCTAACGTAACCAAAATTGCCATCCCATTATCTCAGTTTAAGTTTAAGGGAAATAGTTGAAAATTGTATTGTCAAAGTCTGCTTGATGAGGAGATGCCCTAGCCCTACTAAAAATTGAAATTCGGAGCACTTTTATTTGTAGCTATATTTCAGAATATTACGTATTCCTTGGATTCTGCTGCATTCAATTAGGTGAAAATGGGTTGAAAGGCCTTGTTTCAATAAGGAGCAACTTCTTGATGCGCAAAAAGTCACATTCACTACCTTAAAAAAAGTGAAAAAGTGACCCTCCGTGAACATGTGGGGGGGTATTGGTATTTTCAAAGTTTCGTTCCTTATAACTTTCTTGCGGTTGCAAGGAGAGTGATGCTATATTTTTTTTTGAATTTGTCATGGCAAAACAAATCGATTCCACTCCTAAAACTCTGATTTCGATTCATAACTTCGACTTTTTTAAATTCCAAAAAAGGGGTTTTTCTAACGTAACCAAAATTGCCATCCCATTATCTCAGTTTAAGTTTAAGGGAGAGAGTTGAAAGTAGTATTGTCAAAGTCTGCTTGACGAGGAGATGCCCTAGCCCTAATAAAAATTGAAATTCGGAGCACTTTTATTTGTAGCTATATTTCAGAATATTACGTATTCCTTGGATTATGCTGCATTTATTTAAGTGAAAATTAGTTGAATGGCCTTGTTTCAATAAGGAGCAACTTCTTGATGCGCAAAAAGTCACATCCGCTACGTTAAAAAAAGTGGAAAAGTGACCCTCCGTGAACATGTGGGGGGTATTGGTATTTTCAAAGTTTCGTTCCTTATAACTTTCTTGCGGTTGCAAGGAGAGTTATGTTATATTTTTTTATTAATTTGTCATGGCAAAACAAATTGATTCCACTTCTAACACTTTGATTTCGATTCATAACTTCGACTTTTTTAAATTCCAAAAAAGGGGTTTTTCTAACGTAACCAAAATTGCCATCCCATTATCTCAGTTTAAGTTTAAGGGAGAGAGTTGAAAGTAGTATTGTCAAAGTCTGCTTGACGAGGAGAATCTCTAGCCCTACTAAAAATTAAAATTCGGAGCACTTTTATTTGTAGCTATATTTCAGAATATTACGTATTCCTTGGATTCTGCTGCATTTAATTAGGTGAAAATGGGTTGAAAGGCCTTGTTTCAATAAGGAGCAACTTCTTGATGCGCAAAAAGTCACATTCGCTACCTTAAAAAAAGTGGAAAAGTGACCCTCCGTGAACATGTGGGGGGGTATTGGTATTTTCAAAGTTTCGTTCCTTATAACTTTCTTGCGGTTGCAAGGATAGTGATGCTATATTTTTTTTTGAATTTGTCATGGCAAAACAAATCGATTCCACTCCTAAAACTCTGATTTCGATTCATAACTTCGACTTTTTAAAATTCCAAAAAAGGGGTTTTTCTAACGTAACCAAAATTGCCATCCCATTATCTCAGTTTAAGTTTAAGGGAGATAGTTGAAAGTAGTATTGTCAAAGTCTGCTTGATGAGGAGATGCCCTAGCCCTACTAAAAATTGAAATTCGGAGCACTTTTATTTGTAGCTAAATTTCAGAATATTACGTATTCCTTGGATTCTGCTGCATTTAATTAGGTGAAAATGGGTTGAAAGGCCTTGTTTAAATAAGGAGCAACTTCTTGATGCGCAAAAAGTCACATTCGCTACCTTAAAAAAAGTGAAAAAGTGACCCTCCGTGAACATGTGGGGGGGTATTGGTATTTTCAAAGTTTCGTTCCTTATAACTTTCTTGCGGTTGCAAGGAGAGTGATGTTATATTTTTTATTAATTTGTCATGGCAAAACAAATCGATTCCACTTCTAACGCATTGATTACGATTCATAACTTCAACTTTTTTAAATTCCAAAAAAGGGGTTTTTCTAACGTAACCAAAATTGCCATCCCATTATCTCAGTTTAAGTTTAAGGGAGAGAGTTGAAAGTAGTATTGTCAAAGTCTGCTTGACGAGGAGATGCCCTAGCCCTAATAAAAATTGAAATTCGGAGCACTTTTATTTGTAGCTATATTTCAGAATATTACGTATTCCTTGGATTATGCTGCATTTATTTAGGTGAAAATTGGTTGAATGGCCTTGTTTCAATAAGGAGCAACTTCTTGATGCGCAAAAAGTCACATTCGCTACCTTAAAAAAAGTGGAAAAGTGACCCTCCGTGAACATGTGGGGGGGTATTGGTATTTTCAAAGTTTCGTTCCTTATAACTTTCTTGCGGTTGCAAGGAGAGTGATGCTATATTTTTTTTTTAATTAGTCATGGCAAAACAAATCGATTCCACTCCTAAAACTCTGATTTCGATTCATAACTTCGACTTTTTAAAATTCCAAAAAAGGGGTTTTTCTAACGTAACCAAAATTGCCATCCCATTATCTCAGTTTAAGTTTAAGGGAGAGAGTTGAAAGTAGTATTGTCAAAGTCTGCTTGACGAGGAGATGCCCTAGCCCTAATAAAAATTGAAATTCGGAGCACTTTTATTTGTAGCTACATTTCAGAATATTACGTATTCCTTGGATTATGCTGCATTTATTTAGGTGAAAATTGGTTGAAAGGCCTTGTTTCAATAAGGAGCAACTTCTTGATGCGCAAAAAGTCACATTCGCTACCTTAAAAAAATTGAAAAAGTGACCGTCCGTGAACATGTGGGGGGGTATTGGTATTTTCAAAGTTTCGTTCCTTATAACTTTCTTGCGATTGCAAGGAGAGTTATGTTATATTTTTTTATTAATTTGTCATGGCAAAACAAATCGATTCCACTTCTAACACTTTGATTTCGATTCATAACTTCGACTTTTTAAAATTCCAAAAAAGGGGTTTTTCTAACGTAACCAAAATTGCCATCCCATTATCTCAGTTTAAGTTTAAGGGAGAGAGTTGAAAGTAGTATTGTCAAAGTCTGCTTGACGAGGTGATGCCCTAGCCTTAATAAAAATTGAAATTCGGAGCACTTTTATTTGTAGCTACATTTCAGAATATTACGTATTCCTTGGATTATGCTGCATTTATTTAGGTGAAAATTGGTTGAAAGGCCTTGTTTCAATAAGGAGCAACTTCTTGATGCGCAAAAAGTCACATTCGCTACCTTAAAAAAATTGAAAAAGTGACCGTCCGTGAACATGTGGGGGGGTATTGGTATTTTCAAAGTTTCGTTCCTTATAACTTTCTTGCGATTGCAAGGAGAGTTATGTTATATTTTTTTATTAATTTGTCATGGCAAAACAAATCGATTCCACTTCTAACACTTTGATTTCGATTCATAACTTCGACTTTTTAAAATTCCAAAAAAGGGGTTTTTCTAACGTAACCAAAATTGCCATCCCATTATCTCAGTTTAAGTTTAAGGGAGAGAGTTGAAAGTAGTATTGTCAAAGTCTGCTTGACGAGGAGATGCCCTAGCCTTAATAAAAATTGAAATTCGGAGCACTTTTATTTGTAGCTACATTTCAGAATATTACGTATTCCTTGGATTATGCTGCATTTATTTAGGTGAAAATTGGTTGAAAGGCCTTGTTTCAATAAGGAGCAACTTCTTGATGCGCAAAAAGTCACATTCGCTACCTTAAAAAAATTGAAAAAGTGACCGTCCGTGAACATGTGGGGGGGTATTGGTATTTTCAAAGTTTCGTTCCTTATAACTTTCTTGCGATTGCAAGGAGAGTTATGTTATATTTTTTTATTAATTTGTCATGGCAAAACAAATCGATTCCACTTCTAACACTTTGATTTCGATTCATAACTTCGACTTTTTTAAATTCCAAAAAAGGGGTTTTTCTAACGTAACCAAAATTGCCATCCCATTATCTCAGTTTAAGTTTAAGGGAGAGAGTTTAAAGTTGTATTGTCAAAGTCTGCTTGATGAGGAGATGCCCTAGCCCTACTAAAAATTGAAATTCGGAGCACTTTTATTTGTAGCTAAATTTCAGAATATTACGTATTCCTTGGATTCTGCTGCATTTAATTAGGTGAAAATGGGTTGAAAGGCCTTGTTTAAATAAGGAGCAACTTCTTGATGCGCAAAAAGTCACATTCGCTACCTTAAAAAAAGTGAAAAAGTGACCCTCCGTGAACATGTGGGGGGGTATTGGTATTTTCAAAGTTTCGTTCCTTATAACTTTCTTGCGGTTGCAAGGAGAGTGACGTTATATTTTTTTATTCATTTGTCATGGCAAAACAAATCGATTCCACTTCTAACGCTTTGATTTCGATTCATAACTTCAACTTTTTTAAATTCCAAAAACGGGGTTTTTCTAACGTAACCAAAATTGCCATCCCATTATCTCAGTTTAAGTTTAAGGGAGAGAGTTGAAAGTAGTATTGTCAAAGTCTGCTTGACGAGGAGATGCCCTAGCCCTAATAAAAATTGAAATTCGGAGCACTTTTATTTGTAGCTATATTTCAGAATATTACGTATTCCTTGGATTATGCTGCATTTATTTAGGTGAAAATTGGTTGAATGGCCTTGTTTCAATAAGGAGCAACTTCTTGATGCGCAAAAAGTCACATTCGCTACCTTAAAAAAAGTGGAAAAGTGACCCTCCGTGAACATGTGGGGGGGTATTGGTATTTTCAAAGTTTCGTTCCTTATAACTTTCTTGCGGTTGCAAGGAGAGTGATGCTATATTTTTTTTTTAATTTGTCATGGCAAAAAAAATCGATTCCACTCCTAAAACTCTGATTTCGATTCATAACTTCGACTTTTTAAAATTCCAAAAAAGGGGTTTTTCTAACGTAACCAAAATTGCCATCCCATTATCTCAGTTTAAGTTTAAGGGAGAGAGTTGAAAGTAGTATTGTCAAAGTCTGCTTGACGAGGAGATGCCCTAGCCCTAATAAAAATTGAAATTCGGAGCACTTTTATTTGTAGCTATATTTCAGAATATTACGTATTCCTTGGATTATGCTGCATTTATTTAGGTGAAAATTGGTTGAAAGGCCTTGTTTCAATAAGGAGCAACTTCTTGATGCGCAAAAAGTCACATTCGATACCTTAAAAAAATTGAAAAAGTGACCCTCCGAGAACATGTGGGGGGGCATTGGTATTTTCAAAGTTTCGTTCCTTATAACTTTCTTGCGGTTGCAAGGAGAGTTATGTTATATTTTTTTATTAATTTGTCACGGCAAAACAAATTGATTCCACTTCTAACACTTTGATTTCGATTCATAACTTCGACTTTTTTAAATTTCAAAATAGGGGTTTTTCTAACGTAACCAAAATTGCCATCCCATTATCTCAGTTTTAGTATAAGGGAGATAGTTGAAAGTAGTATTGTCAAAGTCTGCTTGATGAGGAGATGCCCTAGCCCTAATAAAAATTGAAATTCGGAGCACTTTTATTTGTAGCTAAATTTCAGAATATTACGTATTCCTTGGATTCTGCTGCATTTAATTAGGTGAAAATGGGTTGAAAGGCCTTGTTTAAATAAGGAGCAACTTCTTGATGCGCAAAAAGTCACATTCGCTACCTTAAAAAAAGTGAAAAAGTGACCCTCCGTGAACATGTGGGGGGGTATTGGTATTTTCAAAGTTTCGTTCCTTATAACTTTCTTGCGGTTGCAAGGAGAGTGACGTTATATTTTTTTATTCATTTGTCATGGCAAAACAAATCGATTCCACTCCTAAAACTCTGATTTCGAATCATAACTTCGACTTTTTAAAATTCCAAAAAAGGGGTTTTTCTAACGTAACCAAAATTGCCATCCCAGTATCTCAGTTTAAAATTAAGGGAGAGAGTTGAAAGTTGTATTGTCAAAGTATGCTTGACGAGGAGATGCCCTAGCCCTATTAAAAATTGAAATTCGGAGCACTTTTATTTGTAGCTATATTTCAGAATATTACGTTTTCCTTGGATTCTGCTGCATTTAATTAGGTGAAAATGGGTTGAAAGGCCTTGTTTCAATACGAAGCAACTTCTTGATGCGCAAAAAGTCACATTCGCTACCTTAAAAAAAGTGGAAAAGTGACCCTCCGTGAATATGTGGGGGGGTATTGGTATTTTCAAAGTTTCGTTCCTTAAAACTTTCTTGCGGCTGCAAGGAGAGTGATGTTATATTTTTTTTTTAATTTGTCATGGCAAAACAAATCGATTTCACTTCTAACACTTTGATTTCGATTCATAACTTCGACGTTTTAAAATTCAAAAAAAGGGGTTTTTCTAACGTAACCAAAATTGCCATCCCATTATCTCAGTTTAAGTTTAAGGAAGAGAGTTGAAAGTGTTATTGAAGAAGTCTGCTTGACGAGGAGAATCTCTAGCCCTACTAAAAATTAAAATTCGGAGCACTTTTATTTGTAGCTATATTTCAGAATATTACGTATTCCTTGGATTCTGCTGCATTTAATTAGGTGAAAATGGGTTGAAAGGCCTTGTTTCAATAAGGAGCAACTTCTTGATGCGCAAAAAGTCACATTCACTACCTTAAAAAAAGTGGAAAAGTGACCCTCCGTGAACATGTGGGGGGGTATTGGTATTTTCAAAGTTTCGTTCCTTATAACTTTCTTGCGGTTGCAAGGATAGTGATGCTATATTTTTTTTTGAATTTGTCATGGCAAAACAAATCGATTCCACTCCTAAAACTCTGATTTCGATTCATAACTTCGACTTTTTAAAATTCCAAAAAAGGGGTTTTACTAACGTAACCAAAATTGCCATCCCATTATCTCAGTTTAAGTTTAAGGGAGAGAGTTGAAAGTAGTATTGTCAAAGTCTGCTTGACAAGGAGATGCCCTAGCCCTACTAAAAATTGAAATTCGGAGCACTTTTATTTGTACCAATATTTCAGAATATTACGTATTCCTTGGATTCTGCTGCATTTAATTAGGTGAAAATGGGTTGAAAGGCCTTGTTTAAATAAGGAGCAACTTCTTGATGCGCAAAAAGTCACATTCGCTACCTTAAAAAAAGTGAAAAAGTGACCCTCCGTGAACATGTGGGGGGGTATTGGTATTTTCAAAGTTTCGTTCCTTATAACTTTCTTGCGGTTGCAAGGAGAGTGACGTTATATTTTTTTATTCATTTTTCATGGCACAACAAATCGATTCCACTTCTAACGCTTTGATTTCGATTCATAACTTCAACTTTTTTAAATTCCAAAAACGGGGTTTTTCTAACGTAACCAAAATTGCCATCCCATTATCTCAGTTTAAGTTTAAGGGAGAGAGTTGAAAGTAGTATTGTCAAAGTCTGCTTGACGAGGAGATGCCCTAGCCCTAATAAAAATTGAAATTCGGAGCACTTTTATTTGTAGCTATATTTCAGAATATTACGTATTCCTTGGATTATGCTGCATTTATTTAAGTGAAAATTGGTTGAATGGCCTTGTTTCAATAAGGAGCAACTTCTTGATGCGCAAAAAGTCACATCCGCTACGTTAAAAAAAGTGGAAAAGTGACCCTCCGTGAACATGTTGGGGGGTATTGGTATTTTCAAAGTTTCGTTCCTTATAACTTTCTTGCGGTTGCAAGGAGAGTGATGTTATATTTTTTTATTAATTTGTCACGGCAAAACAAATTGATTCCACTTCTAACACTTTGATTTCGATTCATAACTTCGACATTTTTAAATTCCAAAATAGGGGTTTTTCTAACGTAACCAAAATTGCCATCCCATTATCTCAGTTTAAGTATAAGGGAGATAGTTGAAAGTAGTATTGTCAAAGTCTGCTTGATGAGGAGATGCCCTAGCCCTAATAAAAATTGAAATTCGGAGCACTTTTATTTGTAGCTATATTTCAGAATATTTCGTATTCCTTGGATTCTGCTGCATTTAATTAGGTGAAAATGGGTTGAAAGGCCTTGTTTCAATAAGGAGCAACTTCTTGATGCGCAAAAAGTCACATTCGCTACCTTAAAAAAATTGAAAAAGTGACCCTCCGTGAACATGTGGGGGGGTATTGGTATTTTCAAAGTTTCGTTCCTTATAACTTTCTTGCGGTTGCAAGGAGAGTTATGTTATATTTTTGTATTAATTTGTCATGGCAAAACAAATCGATTCCACTTCTAACACTTAGATTTCGATTCATAACTTCGACTTTTTAAAATTCAAAAAAAGGGGTTTTTCTCACTTAACCAAAATTGCAATCCCATTATCTCAGTTTAAGTTTAAGGGAGGGAGTTGAAAGCAGTATTGTCAAAGTCTGCTTGACGAGGAGAATCTCTAGCCCTACTAAAAATTAAAATTCGGAGCACTTTTATTTGTAGCTATATTTCAGAATATTACGTATTCCTTGGATTCTGCTGCATTTATTTAGGTGAAAATGGGTTGAAAGGCCTTGTTTCAATAAGGAGCAACTTCTTGATGCGCAAAAAGTCACATTCGCTACCTTAAAAAAAGTGAAAAAGTGACCCTCCGTGAACATGTGGGGGGGTATTGGTATTTTCAAAGTTTCGTTCCTTATAACTTTCTTGCGGTTGCAAGGAGAGTGATGCTATATTTTTTTTTAGAATTTGTCATGGCAAAACAAATCGATTCCACTCCTAAAACTCTGACTTCGATTCATAACTTCGACTTTTTAAAATTCCAAAAAAGGGGTTTTTCTAACGTAACCAAAATTGCCATCCCATTATCTCAGTTTAAGTTTAAGGGAGATAGTTAAAAGTAGTATTGTCAAAGTCTGCTTGATGAGGAGATGCCCTAGCCCTACTAAAAATTGAAATTCGGAGCACTTTTATTTGTAGCTATATTTCAGAATATTACGTATTCCTTGGATTATGCTGCATTTATTTAGGTGAAAATTGGTTGAATGGCCTTGTTTCAATAAGGAGCAACTTCTTGATGCGCAAAAAGTCACATTCGCTACCTTAAAAAAAAAGGAAAAGTGACCCTCCGTGAACATGTGGGGGGGTATTGGTATTTTCAAAGTTTCGTTCCTTATAACTTTCTTGCGGTTGCAAGGAGAGTGATGCTATATTTTTTTTTTAATTTGTCATGGCAAAACAAATCGATTCAACTCCTAAAACTCTGATTTCGATTCATAACTTCGACTTTTTAAAATTCCAAAAAAGGGGTTTTTCTAACGTAACCAAAATTGCCATCCCATTGTCTCAGTTTAAGTTTAAGGGAGAGAGTTGAAAGTAGTATTGTCAAAGTCTGCTTGACGAGGAGATGCCCTAGCCCTAATAAAAATTGAAATTCGGAGCACTTTTATTTGTAGCTATATTTCAGAATATTACGTATTCCTTGGATTATGCTGCATTTATTTAGGTGAAAATTGGTTGAAAGGCCTTGTTTCAATAAGGAGCAACTTCTTGATGCGCAAAAAGTCACATTCGATACCTTAAAAAAATTGAAAAAGTGACCCTCCGAGAACATGTGGGGGGGCATTGGTATTTTCAAAGTTTCGTTCCTTATAACTTTCTTGCGGTTGCAAGGAGAGTTATGTTATATTTTTTTATTAATTTGTCACGGCAAAACAAATTGATTCCACTTCTAACACTTTGATTTCGATTCATAACTTCGACTTTTTTAAATTCCAAAATAGGGGTTTTTCTAACGTAACCAAAATTGCCATCCCATTATCTCAGTTTAAGTATAAGGGAGATAGTTGAAAGTAGTATTGTCAAAGTCTGCTTGATGAGGAGATGCCCTAGCCCTAATAAAAATTGAAATTCGGAGCACTTTTATTTGTAGCTATATTTCAGAATATTACGTATTCCTTGGATTCTGCTGCATTTAATTAGGTGAAAATGGGTTGAAAGGCCTTGTTTCAATAAGGAGCAACATCTTGATGCGCAAAAAGTCACATTCGCTACCTTAAAAAAATTGAAAAAGTGACCCTCCGTGAACATGTGGGGGGGTATTGGTATTTTCAAAGTTTCGTTCCTTATAACTTTCTTGCGGTTGCAAGGAGAGTTATGTTATATTTTTTTATTAATTTGTCATGGCAAAACAAATCGATTCCACTTCTAACACTTTGATTTCGATTCATAACTTCGACTTTTTTAAATTCCAAAAAAGGGGTTTTTCTAACGTAACCAAAATTGCCATCCCATTATCTCAGTTTAAGTTTAAGGGAGAGAGTTGAAAGTAGTATTGTCAAAGTCTGCTTGACGAGGAGAATCTCTAGCCCTACTAAAAATTAAAATTCGGAGCACTTTTATTTGTAGCTATATTTCAGAATATTACGTATTCCTTGGATTCTGCTGCATTTAATTAGGTGAAAATGGGTTGAAAGGCCTTGTTTCAATAAGGAGCAACTTCTTGATGCGCAAAAAGTCACATTCACTACCTTAAAAAAAGTGGAAAAGTGACCCTCCGTGAACATGTGGGGGGGTATTGGTATTTTCAAAGTTTCGTTCCTTATAACTTTCTTGCGGTTGCAAGGATAGTGATGCTATATTTTTTTTTGAATTTGTCATGGCAAAACAAATCGATTCCACTCCTAAAACTCTGATTTCGATTCATAACTTCGACTTTTTAAAATTCCAAAAAAGGGGTTTTACTAACGTAACCAAAATTGCCATCCCATTATCTCAGTTTAAGTTTAAGGGAGAGAGTTGAAAGTAGTATTGTCAAAGTCTGCTTGACAAGGAGATGCCCTAGCCCTACTAAAAATTGAAATTCGGAGCACTTTTATTTGTACCAATATTTCAGAATATTACGTATTCCTTGGATTCTGCTGCATTTAATTAGGTGAAAATGGGTTGAAAGGCCTTGTTTAAATAAGGAGCAACTTCTTGATGCGCAAAAAGTCCCATTCGCTACCTTAAAAAAAGTGAAAAAGTGACCCTCCGTGAACATGTGGGGGGGTATTGGTATTTTCAAAGTTTCGTTCCTTATAACTTTCTTGCGGTTGCAAGGAGAGTGACGTTATATTTTTTTATTCATTTTTCATGGCACAACAAATCGATTCCACTTCTAACGCTTTGATTTCGATTCATAACTTCAACTTTTTTAAATTCCAAAAACGGGGTTTTTCTAACGTAACCAAAATTGCCATCCCATTATCTCAGTTTAAGTTTAAGGGAGAGAGTTGAAAGTAGTATTGTCAAAGTCTGCTTGACGAGGAGATGCCCTAGCCCTAATAAAAATTGAAATTCGGAGCACTTTTATTTGTAGCTATATTTCAGAATATTACGTATTCCTTGGATTATGCTGCATTTATTTAAGTGAAAATTGGTTGAATGGCCTTGTTTCAATAAGGAGCAACTTCTTGATGCGCAAAAAGTCACATCCGCTACGTTAAAAAAAGTGGAAAAGTGACCCTCCGTGAACATGTGGGGGGGTATTGGTATTTTCAAAGTTTCGTTCCTTATAACTTTCTTGCGGTTGCAAGGAGAGTGATGTTATATTTTTTTATTAATTTGTCACGGCAAAACAAATTGATTCCACTTCTAACACTTTGATTTCGATTCATAACTTCGACATTTTTAAATTCCAAAATAGGGGTTTTTCTAACGTAACCAAAATTGCCATCCCATTATCTCAGTTTAAGTATAAGGGAGATAGTTGAAAGTAGTATTGTCAAAGTCTGCTTGATGAGGAGATGCCCTAGCCCTAATAAAAATTGAAATTCGGAGCACTTTTATTTGTAGCTATATTTCAGAATATTACGTATTCCTTGGATTCTGCTGCATTTAATTAGGTGAAAATGGGTTGAAAGGCCTTGTTTCAATAAGGAGCAACTTCTTGATGCGCAAAAAGTCACATTCGCTACCTTAAAAAAATTGAAAAAGTGACCCTCCGTGAACATGTGGGGGGGTATTGGTATTTTCAAAGTTTCGTTCCTTATAACTTTCTTGCGGTTGCAAGGAGAGTTATGTTATATTTTTTTATTAATTTGTCATGGCAAAACAAATCGATTCCACTTCTAACACTTTGATTTCGATTCATAACTTCGACTTTTCAAAATTCCAAAAAAGGGGTTTTTCTCACTTAACCAAAATTGCCATCCCATTATCTCAGTTTAAGTTTAAGGGAGAGAGTTGAAAGTAGTATTGTCAAAGTCTGCTTGACGAGGAGAATCTCTAGCCCTACTAAAAATTAAAATTCGGAGCACTTTTATTTGTAGTTATATTTCAGAATATTACGTATTCCTTGGATTCTGCTGCATTTATTTAGGTGAAAATGGGTTGAAAGGCCTTGTTTCAATAAGGAGCAACTTCTTGATGCGCAAAAAGTCACATTCGCTACCTTAAAAAAAGTGGAAAAGTGACCCTCCGTGAACATGTGGGGGGGTATTGGTATTTTCAAAGTTTCGTTCCTTATAACTTTCTTGCGGTTGCAAGGATAGTGATGCTATATTTTTTTTTAGAATTTGTCATGGCAAAACAAATCGATTCCACTCCTAAAACTCTGACTTCGATTCATAACTTCGACTTTTTAAAATTCCAAAAAAGGGGTTTTTCTAACGTAACCAAAATTGCCATCCCATTATCTCAGTTTAAGTTTAAGTGAGAGAGTTGAAAGTAGTATTGTCCAAGTCTGCTTGATGAGGAGATGCCCTAGCCCTACTAAAAATTGAAATTCGGAGCACTTTTATTTGTAGCTAAATTTCAGAATATTACGTATTCCTTGGATTCTGCTGCATTTAATTAGGTGAAAATGGGTTGAAAGGCCTTGTTTAAATAAGGAGCAACTTCTTGATGCGCAAAAAGTCACATTCGCTACCTTAAAAAAAGTGAAAAAGTGACCCTCCGTGAACATGTGGGGGGGTATTGGTATTTTCAAAGTTTCGTTCCTTATAACTTTCTTGCGGTTGCAAGGAGAGTGATGTTATATTTTTTATTAATTTGTCATGGCAAAACAAATCGATTCCACTTCTAACGCTTTGATTTCGATTCATAACTTCAACTTTTTTAAATTCCAAAAAAGGGGTTTTTCTAACGTAACCAAAATTGCCATCCCATTATCTCAGTTTAAGTTTAAGGGAGAGAGTTGAAAGTAGTATTGTCAAAGTCTGCTTGACGAGGAGATGCCCTAGCCCTAATAAAAATTGAAATTCGGAGCACTTTTATTTGTAGCTATATTTCAGAATATTACGTATTCCTTGGATTATGCTGCATTTATTTAGGTGAAAATTGGTTGAAAGGCCTTGTTTCAATAAGGAGCAACTTCTTGATGCGCAAAAAGTCACATTCGCTACCTTAAAAAAAGTGGAAAAGTGACCCTCCGTGAACATGTGGGGGGGTATTGGTATTTTCAAAGTTTCGTTCCTTATAACTTTCTTGCGGTTGCAAGGATAGTGATGCTATATTTTTTTTTGAATTTGTCATGGCAAAACAAATCGATTCCACTCCTAAAACTCTGATTTCGATTCATAACTTCGACTTTTTAAAATTCCAAAAAAGGGGTTTTACTAACGTAACCAAAATTGCCATCCCATTATCTCAGTTTAAGTTTAAGGGAGATAGTTGAAAGTAGTATTGTCAAAGTCTGCTTGATGAGGAGATGCCCTAGCCCTACTAAAAATTGAAATTCGGAATACTTTTATTTGTAGCTAAATTTCAGAATATTACGTATTCCTTGGATTCTGCTGCATTTAATTAGGTGAAAATGGGTTGAAAGGCCTTGTTTAAATAAGGAGCAACTTCTTGATGCGCAAAAAGTCACATTCGCTACCTTAAAAAAAGTGAAAAAGTGACCCTCCGTGAACATGTGGGGGGGTATTGGTATTTTAAATGTTTCGTTCCTTATAACTTTCTTGCGGTTGCAAGGAGAGTGATGTTATATTTTTTTATTAATTTGTCATGGCAAAACAAATCGATTCCACTTCTAACGCTTTGATTTCGATTCATAACTTCAACTTTTTTAAATTCCAAAAAAGGGGTTTTTCTAACGTAACCAAAATTGCCATCCCATTATCTCAGTTTAAGTTTAAGGGAGAGAGTTGAAAGTAGTATTGTCAAAGTCTGCTTGACAAGGAGATGCCCTAGCCCTAATAAAAATTGAAATTCGGAGCACTTTTATTTGTAGCTATATTTCAGAATATTACGTATTCCTTGGATTATGCTGCATTTAATTAGGTGAAAATTGGTTGAATGGCCTTGTTTCAATAAGGAGCAACTTCTTGATGCGCAAAAAGTCACATTCGCTACCTTAAAAAAAGTGAAAAAGTGACCCTCCGTGAACATGTGGGGGGGTATTGGTATTTTCAAAGTTTCGTTCCTTATAACTTTCTTGCGGTTGCAAGGAGAGTGATGTTATATTTTTTATTAATTTGTCATGGCAAAACAAATCGATTCCACTTCTAACGCTTTGATTTCGATTCATAACTTCAACTTTTTTAAATTCCAAAAAAGGGGTTTTTCTAACGTAACCAAAATTGCCATCCCATTATCTCAGTTTAAGTTTAAGGGAGAGAGTTGAAAGTAGTATTGTCAAAGTCTGCTTGACGAGGAGATGCCCTAGCCCTAATAAAAATTGAAATTCGGAGCACTTTTATTTGTAGCTATATTTCAGAATATTACGTATTCCTTGGATTATGCTGCATTTATTTAGGTGAAAATTGGTTGAAAGGCCTTGTTTCAATAAGGAGCAACTTCTTGATGCGCAAAAAGTCACATTCGCTACCTTAAAAAAATTGAAAAAGTGACCCTCCGTGAACATGTGGGGGGGTATTGGTATTTTCAAAGTTTCGTTCCTTATAACTTTCTTGCGGTTGCAAGGAGAGTTATGTTATATTTTTTTATTAATTTGTCACGGCAAAACAAATTGATTCCACTTCTAACACTTTGATTTCGATTCATAACTTCGACTTTTTTAAATTCCAAAATAGGGGTTTTTCTAACGTAACCAAAATTGCCATCCCATTATCTCAGTTTAAGTATAAGGGAGATAATTGAAAGTAGTATTGTCAAAGTCTGCTTGATGAGGAGGTGCCCTAGCCCTAATAAAAATTGAAATTCGGAGCACTTTTATTTGTAGCTATATTTCAGAATATTACGTATTCCTTGGATTCTGCTGCATTTAATTAGGTGAAAATGGGTTGAAAGGCCTTGTTTCAATAAGGAACAACTTCTTGATGCGCAAAAAGTCACATTCGCTACCTTAAAAAAATTGAAAAAGTGACCCTCCGTGAACATGTGGGGGGGTATTGGTATTTTCAAAGTTTCGTTCCTTATAACTTTCTTGCGGTTGCAAGGAGAGTTATGTTATATTTTTTTATTAATTTGTCATGGCAAAACAAATCGATTCCACTTCTAACACTTTGATTTCGATTCATAACTTCGACTTTTTTAAATTCCAAAAAAGGGGTTTTTCTAACGTAACCAAAATTGCCATCCCATTATCTCAGTTTAAGTTTAAGGGAGAGAGTTGAAAGTAGTATTGTCAAAGTCTGCTTGACGAGGAGAATCTCTAGCCCTACTAAAAATTAAAATTCGGAGCACTTTTATTTGTAGCTATATTTCAGAATATTACGTATTCCTTGGATTCTGCTGCATTTAATTAGGTGAAAATGGGTTGAAAGGCCTTGTTTCAATAAGGAGCAACTTCTTGATGCGCAAAAAGTCACATTCGCTACCTTAAAAAAAGTGGAAAAGTGACCCTCCGTGAACATGTGGGGGGGTATTGGTATTTTCAAAGTTTCGTTCCTTATAACTTTCTTGCGGTTGCAAGGATAGTGATGCTATATTTTTTTTTGAATTTGTCATGGCAAAACAAATCGATTCCACTCCTAAAACTCTGATTTCGATTCATAACTTCGACTTTTTAAAATTCCAAAAAAGGGGTTTTACTAACGTAACCAAAATTGCCATCCCATTATCTCAGTTTAAGTTTAAGGGAGATAGTTGAAAGTAGTATTGTCAAAGTCTGCTTGATGAGGAGATGCCCTAGCCCTACTAAAAATTGAAATTCGGAATACTTTTATTTGTAGCTAAATTTCAGAATATTACGTATTCCTTGGATTCTGCTGCATTTAATTAGGTGAAAATGGGTTGAAAGGCCTTGTTTAAATAAGGAGCAACTTCTTGATGCGCAAAAAGTCACATTCGCTACCTTAAAAAAAGTGAAAAAGTGACCCTCCGTGAACATGTGGGGGGGTATTGGTATTTTAAATGTTTCGTTCCTTATAACTTTCTTGCGGTTGCAAGGAGAGTGATGTTATATTTTTTTATTAATTTGTCATGGCAAAACAAATCGATTCCACTTCTAACGCTTTGATTTCGATTCATAACTTCAACTTTTTTAAATTCCAAAAAAGGGGTTTTTCTAACGTAACCAAAATTGCCATCCCATTATCTCAGTTTAAGTTTAAGGGAGAGAGTTGAAAGTAGTATTGTCAAAGTCTGCTTGACAAGGAGATGCCCTAGCCCTAATAAAAATTGAAATTCGGAGCACTTTTATTTGTAGCTATATTTCAGAATATTACGTATTCCTTGGATTATGCTGCATTTAATTAGGTGAAAATTGGTTGAATGGCCTTGTTTCAATAAGGAGCAACTTCTTGATGCGCAAAAAGTCACATTCGCTACCTTAAAAAAAGTGAAAAAGTGACCCTCCGTGAACATGTGGGGGGGTATTGGTATTTTCAAAGTTTCGTTCCTTATAACTTTCTTGCGGTTGCAAGGAGAGTGATGTTATATTTTTTATTAATTTGTCATGGCAAAACAAATCGATTCCACTTCTAACGCTTTGATTTCGATTCATAACTTCAACTTTTTTAAATTCCAAAAAAGGGGTTTTTCTAACGTAACCAAAATTGCCATCCCATTATCTCAGTTTAAGTTTAAGGGAGAGAGTTGAAAGTAGTATTGTCAAAGTCTGCTTGACGAGGAGATGCCCTAGCCCTAATAAAAATTGAAATTCGGAGCACTTTTATTTGTAGCTATATTTCAGAATATTACGTATTCCTTGGATTATGCTGCATTTATTTAGGTGAAAATTGGTTGAAAGGCCTTGTTTCAATAAGGAGCAACTTCTTGATGCGCAAAAAGTCACATTCGCTACCTTAAAAAAATTGAAAAAGTGACCCTCCGTGAACATGTGGGGGGGTATTGGTATTTTCAAAGTTTCGTTCCTTATAACTTTCTTGCGGTTGCAAGGAGAGTTATGTTATATTTTTTTATTAATTTGTCACGGCAAAACAAATTGATTCCACTTCTAACACTTTGATTTCGATTCATAACTTCGACTTTTTTAAATTCCAAAATAGGGGTTTTTCTAACGTAACCAAAATTGCCATCCCATTATCTCAGTTTAAGTATAAGGGAGATAATTGAAAGTAGTATTGTCAAAGTCTGCTTGATGAGGAGGTGCCCTAGCCCTAATAAAAATTGAAATTCGGAGCACTTTTATTTGTAGCTATATTTCAGAATATTACGTATTCCTTGGATTCTGCTGCATTTAATTAGGTGAAAATGGGTTGAAAGGCCTTGTTTCAATAAGGAACAACTTCTTGATGCGCAAAAAGTCACATTCGCTACCTTAAAAAAATTGAAAAAGTGACCCTCCGTGAACATGTGGGGGGGTATTGGTATTTTCAAAGTTTCGTTCCTTATAACTTTCTTGCGGTTGCAAGGAGAGTTATGTTATATTTTTTTATTAATTTGTCATGGCAAAACAAATCGATTCCACTTCTAACACTTTGATTTCGATTCATAACTTCGACTTTTTTAAATTCCAAAAAAGGGGTTTTTCTAACGTAACCAAAATTGCCATCCCATTATCTCAGTTTAAGTTTAAGGGAGAGAGTTGAAAGTAGTATTGTCAAAGTCTGCTTGACGAGGAGAATCTCTAGCCCTACTAAAAATTAAAATTCGGAGCACTTTTATTTGTAGCTATATTTCAGAATATTACGTATTCCTTGGATTCTGCTGCATTTAATTAGGTGAAAATGGGTTGAAAGGCCTTGTTTCAATAAGGAGCAACTTCTTGATGCGCAAAAAGTCACATTCGCTACCTTAAAAAAAGTGGAAAAGTGACCCTCCGTGAACATGTGGGGGGGTATTGGTATTTTCAAAGTTTCGTTCCTTATAACTTTCTTGCGGTTGCAAGGAGAGTGATGCTATATTTTTTTTGAATTTGTCATGGCAAAACCAATCGATTCCACTCCTAAAACTCTGATTTCGATTCATAACTTCGACTTTTTAAAATTCCAAAAAAGGGGTTTTTCTAACATAACCAAAATTGCCATCCCATTATCTCAGTTTAAGTTTAAGGGAGAGAGTTGAAAGTAGTATTGTCAAAGTCTGCTTGATGAGGAGATGCCCTAGCCTTACTAATAATTGAAATTCGGAGCACTTTTATTTGTATCTATATTTCAGAATATTACGTATTCCTTGGATTCTGCTGCATTTAATTAGGTGAAAATGGGTTGAAAGGCCTTGTTTCAATAAGGAGCAACTTCTTGATGCGCAAAAAGTCAAATTCGCTACCTTAAAAAAAGTGGAAAAGTGACCCTCCGTGAACATGTGGGGGGGTATTGGTATTTTTAAAGTTTCGTTCCTTATAACTTTCTTGCGGTTGCAAGGAGAGTGATGTTATATTTTTTTATTAATTTGTCATGGCAAAACAAATCGATTCCACGTCTAACACTTTGATTTCGATTCATAACTTCGACTATTTAAAATTCCAAAAAAGGGGTTTTTCTAACGTAACCAAAGTTGCCATCCCAATATCTCAGTTTCAGTTTAAGGGAGAGAGTTGAAAGTTGTATTGTCAAAGTCTGCTTGACGAGGAGATGCCCTAGCCCTATTAAAAATTGAAATTCGGAGCACTTTTATTTGTAGCTATATTTCAGAATATTACGTATTCCTTGGATTCTGCTGCATTTAATTAGGTGAAAATTGGTTGAAAGGCCTTGTTTCAATTAGGAGCAACTTCTTGATGCGCAAAAAGTCACATTCGCTACCTTAAAAAAAGTGGAAAAGTGACCCTCCGTGAACATGTGGGGGGGTATTGGTATTTTCAAAGTTTCGTTCCTTATAACTTTCTAGCGGTTGCAAGGAGAGTGATGCTATATTTTTTTTTTGAATTTGTCATGGCAAAACAAATCGATTCCACTCCTAAAACTCTGATTTCGATTCATAACTTCGACTTTTTAAAATTCCAAAAAAGGGGTTTTTCTAACGTAACCAAAGTTGAAATCCCAATATCTCAGTTTCAGTTTAAGGGAGAGAGTTGAAAGTTGTATTGTCAAAGTCTGCTTGACGAGGAGATGCCCTAGCCCTATTAAAAATTGAAATTCGGAGCACTTTTATTTGTAGCTATATTTCAGAATATTACGTATTCCTTGGATTCTGCTGCATTTAATTAGGTGAAAATTGGTTGAAAGGCCTTGTTTCAATTAGGAGCAACTTCTTGATGCGCAAAAAGTCACATTCGCTACCTTAAAAAAGTGGAAAAGTGACCCTCCGTGAACATGTGGGGGGGTATTGGTAATTTCAAAGTTTCGTTCCTTATAACTTTCTTGCGGTTGCAAGGAGAGTGATGCTATATTTTTTTTGAATTTGTCATGGCAAAACCAATCGATTCCACTCCTTAAACTCTGATTTCGATTCATAACTTCGACTTTTTAAAATTCCAAAAAAGGGGTTTTTCTAACGTAAACAAAATTGCCATCCCAATATCTCAGTTTCAGTTTAAGGGAGAGAGTTGAAAGTAGTATTGTCAAAGTCTGCTTGATGAGGAGATGCCCTAGCCTTACTAAAAATTGAAATTCGGAGCACTTTTATTTGTATCTATATTTCAGAATATTACGTATTCCTTGGATTCTGCTGCATTTAATTAGGTGAAAATGGGTTGAAAGGCCTTGTTTCAATAAGGAGCAACTTCTTGATGCGCAAAAAGTCAAATTCGCTACCTTAAAAAAAGTGGAAAAGTGACCCTCCGTGAACATGTGGGGGGGTATTGGTATTTTTAAAGTTTCGTTCCTTATAACTTTCTTGCGGTTGCAAGGAGAGTGATGTTATATTTTTTTATTAATTTGTCATGGCAAAACAAATCGATTCCACGTCTAACACTTTGATTTCGATTCATAACTTCGACTTTTTAAAATTCCAAAAAAGGGGTTTTTCTAACGTAACCAAAGTTGCCATCCCAATATCTCAGTTTCAGTTTAAGGGAGAGAGTTGAAAGTTGTATTGTCAAAGTCTGCTTGACGAGGAGATGCCCTAGCCCTATTAAAAATTGAAATTCGGAGCACTTTTATTTGTATCTATATTTCAGAATATTACGTATTCCTTGGATTCTGCTGCATTTAATTAGGTGAAAATTGGTTGAAAGGCCTTGTTTCAATTAGGAGCAACTTCTTGATGCGCAAAAAGTCAAATTCGCTACCTTAAAAAAAGTGGAAAAGTGACCCTCCGTGAACATGTGGGGGTGTATTGGTATTTTTAAAGTTTCGTTCCTTATAACTTTCTTGCGGTTGCAAGGAGAGTGATGTTATATTTTTTTATTAATTTGTCATGGCAAAACAAATCGATTCCACTTCTAACACTTTGATTTCGATTCATAACTACGACTTTTTTAAATTCCAAAAAAGGGGTTTTTCTAACGTAACCAAAATTGCCATCCCATTATCTCAATTTAAGTTTAAGGGAGAGAACTGAAAGTAGTATTGTCAAAGTCTGCTTGACGAGGAGATGCCCTAGCCCTACTAAAAATTAAAATTCGGAGCACTTTTATTTGTAGCTATATTTCAGAATATTACGAATTCCTTGGATTCTGCTGCATTTAATTAGGTGAAAATGGGTTGAAAGGCCTTGTTTTAATGTGGAGCAACTTCTTGATGCGCAAAAAGTCACATTCGCTACCTTAAAAAAAGTGGAAAAGTGACCCTCCGTGAACATGTGGGGGGGTATTGGTATTTTCAAAGTTTCGTTCCTTATAACTTTCTTGCGGTTGCAAGGAGAGTGATGCTATATTTTTTTTTTGAATTTGTCATGGCAAAACAAATCGATTCCACTTCTAACACTTTGATTTCGATTCATAACTTCGACTTTTTAAAATTCCAAAAAAGGGGTTTTTCTAACGTAACCAAAGTTGCCATCCCAATATCTCAGTTTCAGTTTAAGGGAGAGAGTTGAAAGTTGTATTGTCAAAGTCTGCTTGACGAGGAGATGCCCTAGCCCTATTAAAAATTGAAATTCGGAGCACTTTTATTTGTAGCTATATTTCAGAATATTACGTATTCCTTGGATTCTGCTGCATTTAATTAGGTGAAAATTGGTTGAAAGGCCTTGTTTCAATTAGAAGCAACTTCTTGATGCGCAAAAAGTCACATTCGCTACCTTAAAAAAAGTGGAAAAGTGACCCTCCGTGAACATGTGGGGGGGTATTGGTATTTTCAAAGTTTCGTTCCTTATAACTTTCTTGCGGTTGCAAGGAGAGTGATGCTATATTTTTTTTGAATTTGTCATGGCAAAACCAATCGATTCCACTCCTAAAACTCTGATTTCGATTCATAACTTCGACTTTTTAAAATTCCAAAAAAGGGGTTTTTCTAACATAACCAAAATTGCCATCCCATTATCTCAGTTTAAGTTTAAGGGAGAGAGTTGAAAGTAGTATTGTCAAAGTCTGCTTGATGAGGAGATGCCCTAGCCTTACTAATAATTGAAATTCGGAGCACTTTTATTTGTATCTATATTTCAGAATATTACGTATTCCTTGGATTCTGCTGCATTTAATTAGGTGAAAATGGGTTGAAAGGCCTTGTTTCAATAAGGAGCAACTTCTTGATGCGCAAAAAGTCAAATTCGCTACCTTAAAAAAAGTGGAAAAGTGACCCTCCGTGAACATGTGGGGGGGTATTGGTATTTTTAAAGTTTCGTTCCTTATAACTTTCTTGCGGTTGCAAGGAGAGTGATGTTATATTTTTTTATTAATTTGTCATGGCAAAACAAATCGATTCCACGTCTAACACTTTGATTTCGATTCATAACTTCGACTTTTTAAAATTCCAAAAAAGGGGTTTTTCTAACGTAACCAAAGTTGCCATCCCAATATCTCAGTTTCAGTTTAAGGGAGAGAGTTGAAAGTTGTATTGTCAAAGTCTGCTTGACGAGGAGATGCCCTAGCCCTATTAAAAATTGAAATTCGGAGCACTTTTATTTGTAGCTATATTTCAGAATATTACGTATTCCTTGGATTCTGCTGCATTTAATTAGGTGAAAATTGGTTGAAAGGCCTTGTTTCAATTAGGAGCAACTTCTTGATGCGCAAAAAGTCACATTCGCTACCTTAAAAAAATTGGAAAAGTGACCCTCCGTGAACATGTGGGGGGGTATTGGTATTTTCAAAGTTTCGTTCCTTATAACTTTCTTGCGGTTGCAAGGAGAGTGATGCTATATTTTTTTTTTGAATTTGTCATGGCAAAACCAATCGATTCCACTCCTAAAACTCTGATTTCGATTCATAACTTCGACTTTTTAAAATTCCAAAAAAGGGGTTTTTCTAACGTAACCAAAATTGCCATCCCAGTATCTCAGTTTAAGTTTAAGGGAGAGAGTTGAAAGTTGTATTGTCAAAGTCTGCTTGACGAGGAGATGCCCTACCCCTATTAAAAATTGAAATTCGGAGCACTTTTATTTGTAGCTATATTTCAGAATATTACGTATTCCTTGGAATCTGCTGCATTTAATTAGGTGAAAATGGGTTGAAAGGCCTTGTTTCAATAAGGAGCAACTTCTTGATGCGCAAAAAGTCACATTCGCTACCTTAAAAAAAGTGGAAAAGTGACCCTCCGTGAACATGTGGGGGGGTATTGGTATTTTTAAAGTGTCGTTCCTTATAACTTTCTTGCGGTTGCAAGGAGAGTGATGTTATATTTTTTAATAATTTGTCATGGCAAAACAAATCGATTCCACTCCTAACACTTTGATTTCGATTCATAACTTCGACTTTTTAAAATTCCAAAAAAGGTGTTTTTCTAACGTACCCAAAATTGCCATCCCAGTATCTCAGTTTAAGTTTAAGGGAGAGAGTTGAAAGTTGTATTGTCAAAGTCTGCTTGACGAGGAGTTGCCCTAGCCCTATTAAAAATTGAAATTCGGAGCACTTTTATTTGTAGCTATATTTCAGAATATTACGTATTCCTTGGATTCTGCTGCATTTAATTAGGTGAAAATTGGTTGAAAGGACTTGTTTCAATTAGGAGCAACTTCTTGATGCGCAAAAAGTCACATTCGCTACCTTAAAAAAAGTGGAAAATTGACCCTCCGTGAACATGTGGGGGGGTATTGGTATTTTCAAAGTTTCGTTCCTTATAACTTTCTAGCGGTTGCAAGGAGAGTGATGCTATATTTTTTTTTGAATTTGTCATGGCAAAACAAATCGATTCCACTCCTAAAACTCTGATTTCGATCCATAACTTCGACTTTTTAAAATTCCAAAAAAGGGGTTTTTCTAACGTAACCAAAGTTGCCATCCCAATATCTCAGTTTCAGTTTAAGGGAGAGAGTTGAAAGTTGTATTGTCAAAGTCTGCTTGACGAGGAGATGCCCTAGCCCTATTAAAAATTGAAATTCGGAGCACTTTTATTTGTAGCTATATTTCAGAATATTACGTATTCCTTGGATTCTGCTGCATTTAATTAGGTGAAAATTGGTTGAAAGGCCTTGTTTCAATTAGGAGCAACTTCTTGATGCGCAAAAAGTCACATTCGCTACCTTAAAAAAAGTGGAAAAGTGACCCTCCGTGAACATGTGGGGGGGTATTGGTATTTTCAAAGTTTCGTTCCTTATAACTTTCTTGCGGTTGCAAGGAGAGTGATGCTATATTTTTTTTGAATTTGTCATGGCAAAACCAATCGATTCCACTCCTAAAACTCTGATTTCGATTCATAACTTCGACTTTTTAAAATTCCAAAAAAGGGGTTTTTCTAACGTAACCAAAATTGCCATCCCATTATCTCAGTTTAAGTTTAAGGGAGAGAGTTGAAAGTAGTATTGTCAAAGTCTGCTTGATGAGGAGATGCCCTAGCCTTACTAAAAATTGAAATTCGGAGCACTTTTATTTGTATCTATATTTCAGAATATTACGTATTCCTTGGATTCTGCTGCATTTAATTAGGTGAAAATGGGTTGAAAGGCCTTGTTTCAATAAGGAGCAACTTCTTGATGCGCAAAAAGTCAAATTCGCTACCTTAAAAAAAGTGGAAAAGTGACCCTCCGTGAACATGTGGGGGGGTATGGGTATTTTTAAAGTTTCGTTCCTTATAACTTTCTTGCGGTTGCAAGGAGAGTGATGTTATATTTTTTTATTAATTTGTCATGGCAAAACAAATCGATTCCACGTCTAACACTTTGATTTCGATTCATAACTTCGACTTTTTAAAATTCCAAAAAAGGGGTTTTTCTAACGTAACCAAAGTTGCCATCCCAATATCTCAGTTTCAGTTTAAGGGAGAGAGTTGAAAGTTGTATTGTCAAAGTCTGCTTGACGAGGAGATGCCCTAGCCCTATTAAAAATTGAAATTCGGAGCACTTTTATTTGTAGCTATATTTCAGAATATTACGTATTCCTTGGATTCTGCTGCATTTAATTAGGTGAAAATTGGTTGAAAGGCCTTGTTTCAATTAGGAGCAACTTCTTGATGCGCAAAAAGTCACATTTGCTACCTTAAAAAAAGTGGAAAAGTGACCCTCCGTGAACATGTGGGGGGGTATTGGTATTTTCAAAGATTCGTTCCTTATAACTTTCTTGCGGTTGCAAGGAGAGTGATGCTATATTTTTTTTTTGAATTTGTCATGGCAAAACAAATCGATTCCACTCCTAAAACTCTGATTTCGATTCATAACTTCGACTTTTTAAAATTCCAAAAAAGGGGTTTTTCTAACGTAACCAAAATTGCCATCCCAGTATCTCAGTTTAAGTTTAAGGGAGAGAGTTGAAAATTGTATTGTCAAAGTCTGCTTGACGAGGAGATGCCCTACCCCTATTAAAAATTGAAATTCGGAGCACTTTTATTTGTAGCTATATTTCAGAATATTACGTATTCCTTGGAATCTGCTGCATTTAATTAGGTGAAAATGGGTTGAAAGGCCCTGTTTCAATAAGGAGCAACTTCTTGATGCGCAAAAAGTCACATTCGCTACCTTAAAAAAAGTGGAAAAGTGACCCTCCGTGAACATGTGGGGGGGTATTGGTATTTTTAAAGTGTCGTTCCTTATAACTTTCTTGCGGTTGCAAGGAGAGTGATGTTATATTTTTTTATTAATTTGTCATGGCAAAACAAATCGATTCCACTCCTAACACTTTGATTTCGATTCAAAACTTCGACTTTTTAAAATTCCAAAAAAGGGGTTTTTCTAACGTAACCAAAATTGCCATCCCAGTATCTCAGTTTAAGTTTAAGGGAGAGAGTTGAAAGTTGTATTGTCAAAGTCTGCTTGACGAGGAGTTGCCCTAGCCCTATTAAAAATTGAAATTCGGAGCACTTTTATTTGTAGCTATATTTCAGAATATTACGTATTCCTTGGATTCTGCTGCATTTAATTAGGTGAAAATTGGTTGAAAGGACTTGTTTCAATTAGGAGCAACTTCTTGATGCGCAAAAAGTCACATTCCCTACCTTAAAAAAAGTGGAAAATTGACCCTCCGTGAACATGTGGGGGGGTATTGGTATTTTCAAAGTTTCGTTCCTTATAACTTTCTAGCGGTTGCAAGGAGAGTGATGCTATATTTTTTTTTGAATTTGTCATGGCAAAACAAATCGATTCCACTCCTAAAACTCTGATTTCGATTCATAACTTCGACTTTTTAAAATTCCAAAAAAGGGGTTTTTCTAACGTAACCAAAGTTGCCATCCCAATATCTCAGTTTCAGTTTAAGGGAGAGAGTTGAAAGTTGTATTGTCAAAGTCTGCTTGACGAGGAGATGCCCTAGCCCTATTAAAAATTGAAATTCGGAGCACTTTTATTTGTAGCTATATTTCAGAATATTACGTATTCCTTGGATTCTGCTGCATTTAATTAGGTGAAAATTGGTTGAAAGGCCTTGTTTCAATTAGGAGCAACTTCTTGATGCGCAAAAAGTCACATTCGCTACCTTAAAAAAGTGGAAAAGTGACCCTCCGTGAACATGTGGGGGGGTATTGGTAATTTCAAAGTTTCGTTCCTTATAACTTTCTTGCGGTTGCAAGGAGAGTGATGCTATATTTTTTTTGAATTTGTCATGGCAAAACCAATCGATTCCACTCCTTAAACTCTGATTTCGATTCATAACTTCGACTTTTTAAAATTCCAAAAAAGGGGTTTTTCTTACGTAAACAAAATTGCCATCCCAATATCTCAGTTTCAGTTTAAGGGAGAGAGTTGAAAGTAGTATTGTCAAAGTCTGCTTGATGAGGAGATGCCCTAGCCTTACTAAAAATTGAAATTCGGAGCACTTTTATTTGTATCTATATTTCAGAATATTACGTATTCCTTGGATTCTGCTGCATTTAATTAGGTGAAAATGGGTTGAAAGGCCTTGTTTCAATAAGGAGCAACTTCTTGATGCGCAAAAAGTCAAATTCGCTACCTTAAAAAAAGTGGAAAAGTGACCCTCCGTGAACATGTGGGGGGGTATTGGTATTTTTAAAGTTTCGTTCCTTATAACTTTCTTGCGGTTGCAAGGAGAGTGATGTTATATTTTTTTATTAATTTGTCATGGCAAAACAAATCGATTCCACTTCTAACACTTTGATTTCGATTCATAACTTCGACTTTTTAAAATTCCAAAAAAGGGGTTTTTCTAACGTAACCAAAGTTGCCATCCCAATATCTCAGTTTCAGTTTAAGGGAGAGAGTTGAAAGTTGTATTGTCAAAGTCTGCTTGACGAGGAGATGCCCTAGCCCTATTAAAAATTGAAATTCGGAGCACTTTTATTTGTAGCTATATTTCAGAATATTACGTATTCCTTGGATTCTGCTGCATTTAATTAGGTGAAAATTGGTTGAAAGGCTTTGTTTCAATTAGGAGCAACTTCTTGATGCGCAAAAAGTCACATTCGCTACCTTAAAAAAGTGGAAAAGTGACCCTCCGTGAACATGTGGGGGGGTATTGGTATTTTCAAAGTTTCGTTCCTTATAACTTTCTTGCGGTTGCAAGGAGAGTGATGCTATATTTTTTTTGAATTTGTCATGGCAAAACCAATCGATTCCACTCCTAAAACTCTGATTTCGATTCATAACTTCGACTTTTTAAAATTCCAAAAAAGGGGTTTTTCTAACGTAACCAAAATTGCCATCCCATTATCTCAGTTTAACTTTAAGGGAGAGAGTTGAAAGTAGTATTGTCAAAGTCTGCTTGATGAGGAGATGCCCTAGCCCTACTAAAAATTAAAATTCGGAGCACTTTTATTTTTAGCTATATTTCAGAATATTACGTATTCCTTGGATTCTGCTGCATTTAATTAGGTGAAAATGGGTTGAAAGGCCTTGTTTTAATGTGGAGCAACTTCTTGATGCGCAAAAAGTCACATTCGCTACCTTAAAAAAAGTGGAAAAGTGACCCTCCGTGAACATGTGGGGGGGTATTGGTATTTTCAAAGTTTCGTTCCTTATAACTTTCTTGCGGTTGCAAGGAGAGTGATGCTATATTTTTTTTGAATTTGTCATGGCAAAACAAATCGATTCCACGTCTAACACTTTGATTTCGATTCATAACTTCGACTTTTTAAAATTCCAAAAAAGGGGTTTTTCTAACGTAACCAAAGTTGCCATCCCAATATCTCAGTTTCAGTTTAAGGGAGAGAGTTGAAAGTTGTATTGTCAAAGTCTGCTTGACGAGGAGATGCCCTAGCCCTATTAAAAATTGAAATTCGGAGCACTTTTATTTGTAGCTATATTTCAGAATATTACGTATTCCTTGGATTCTGCTGCATTTAATTAGGTGAAAATTGGTTGAAAGGCTTTGTTTCAATTAGGAGCAACTTCTTGATGCGCAAAAAGTCACATTCGCTACCTTAAAAAAGTGGAAAAGTGACCCTCCGTGAACATGTGGGGGGGTATTGGTATTTTCAAAGTTTCGTTCCTTATAACTTTCTTGCGGTTGCAAGGAGAGTGATGCTATATTTTTTTTGAATTTGTCATGGCAAAACCAATCGATTCCACTCCTAAAACTCTGATTTCGATTCATAACTTCGACTTTTTAAAATTCCAAAAAAGGGGTTTTTCTAACGTAACCAAAATTGCCATCCCATTATCTCAGTTTAACTTTAAGGGAGAGAGTTGAAAGTAGTATTGTCAAAGTCTGCTTGATGAGGAGATGCCCTAGCCCTACTAAAAATTAAAATTCGGAGCACTTTTATTTTTAGCTATATTTCAGAATATTACGTATTCCTTGGATTCTGCTGCATTTAATTAGGTGAAAATGGGTTGAAAGGCCTTGTTTTAATGTGGAGCAACTTCTTGATGCGCAAAAAGTCACATTCGCTACCTTAAAAAAAGTGGAAAAGTGACCCTCCGTGAACATGTGGGGGGGTATTGGTATTTTCAAAGTTTCGTTCCTTATAACTTTCTTGCGGTTGCAAGGAGAGTGATGCTATATTTTTTTTGAATTTGTCATGGCAAAACAAATCGATTCCACGTCTAACACTTTGATTTCGATTCATAACTTCGACTTTTTAAAATTCCAAAAAAGGGGTTTTTCTAACGTAACCAAAGTTGCCATCCCAATATCTCAGTTTCAGTTTAAGGGAGAGAGTTGAAAGTTGTATTGTCAAAGTCTGCTTGACGAGGAGATGCCCTAGCCCTATTAAAAATTGAAATTCGGAGCACTTTTATTTGTAGCTATATTTCAGAATATTACGTATTCCTTGGATTCTGCTGCATTTAATTAGGTGAAAATTGGTTGAAAGGCCTTGTTTCAATTAGGAGCAACTTCTTGATGCGCAAAAAGTCACATTTGCTACCTTAAAAAAAGTGGAAAAGTGACCCTCCGTGAACATGTGGGGGGGTATTGGTATTTTCAAAGTTTCGTTCCTTATAACTTTCTTGCGGTTGCAAGGAGAGTGATGCTATATTTTTTTTTTGAATTTGTCATGGCAAAACAAATCGATTCCACTCCTAAAACTCTGATTTCGATTCATAACTTCGACTTTTTAAAATTCCAAAAAAGGGGTTTTTCTAACGTAACCAAAATTGCCATCCCAGTATCTCAGTTTAAGTTTAAGGGAGAGAGTTGAAAATTGTATTGTCAAAGTCTGCTTGACGAGGAGATGCCCTACCCCTATTAAAAATTGAAATTCGGAGCACTTTTATTTGTAGCTATATTTCAGAATATTACGTATTCCTTGGAATCTGCTGCATTTAATTAGGTGAAAATGGGTTGAAAGGCCTTGTTTCAATAAGGAGCAACTTCTTGATGCGCAAAAAGTCACATTCGCTACCTTAAAAAAAGTGGAAAAGTGACCCTCCGTGAACATGTGGGGGGGTATTGGTATTTTTAAAGTGTCGTTCCTTATAACTTTCTTGCGGTTGCAAGGAGAGTGATGTTATATTTTTTTATTAATTTGTCATGGCAAAACAAATCGATTCCACTCCTAACACTTTGATTTCGATTCAAAACTTCGACTTTTTAAAATTCCAAAAAAGGGGTTTTTCTAACGTAACCAAAATTGCCATCCCAGTATCTCAGTTTAAGTTTAAGGGAGAGAGTTGAAAGTTGTATTGTCAAAGTCTGCTTGACGAGGAGTTGCCCTAGCCCTATTAAAAATTGAAATTCGGAGCACTTTTATTTGTAGCTATATTTCAGAATATTACGTATTCCTTGGATTCTGCTGCATTTAATTAGGTGAAAATTGGTTGAAAGGACTTGTTTCAATTAGGAGCAACTTCTTGATGCGCAAAAAGTCACATTCCCTACCTTAAAAAAAGTGGAAAATTGACCCTCCGTGAACATGTGGGGGGGTATTGGTATTTTCAAAGTTTCGTTCCTTATAACTTTCTAGCGGTTGCAAGGAGAGTGATGCTATATTTTTTTTTTGAATTTGTCATGGCAAAACAAATCGATTCCACTCCTAAAACTCTGATTTCGATTCATAACTTCGACTTTTTAAAATTCCAAAAAAGGGGTTTTTCTAACGTAACCAAAGTTGCCATCCCAATATCTCAGTTTCAGTTTAAGGGAGAGAGTTGAAAGTTGTATTGTCAAAGTCTGCTTGACGAGGAGATGCCCTAGCCCTATTAAAAATTGAAATTCGGAGCACTTTTATTTGTAGCTATATTTCAGAATATTACGTATTCCTTGGATTCTGCTGCATTTAATTAGGTGAAAATTGGTTGAAAGGCCTTGTTTCAATTAGGAGCAACTTCTTGATGCGCAAAAAGTCACATTCGCTACCTTAAAAAAGTGGAAAAGTGACCCTCCGTGAACATGTGGGGGGGTATTGGTAATTTCAAAGTTTCGTTCCTTATAACTTTCTTGCGGTTGCAAGGAGAGTGATGCTATATTTTTTTTGAATTTGTCATGGCAAAACCAATCGATTCCACTCCTTAAACTCTGATTTCGATTCATAACTTCGACTTTTTAAAATTCCAAAAAAGGGGTTTTTCTAACGTAACCAAAATTGCCATCCCATTATCTCAGTTTAAGTTTAAGGGAGAGAGTTGAAAGTAGTATTGTCAAAGTCTGCTTGATGAGGAGATGCCCTAGCCTTACTAAAAATTGAAATTCGGAGCACTTTTATTTGTATCTATATTTCAGAATATTACGTATTCCTTGGATTCTGCTGCATTTAATTAGGTGAAAATGGGTTGAAAGGCCTTGTTTCAATAAGGAGCAACTTCTTGATGCGCAAAAAGTCAAATTCGCTACCTTAAAAAAAGTGGAAAAGTGACCCTCCGTGAACATGTGGGGGGTATTGGTATTTTTAAAGTTTCGTTCCTTATAACTTTCTTGCGGTTGCAAGGAGAGTGATGTTATATTTTTTTATTAATTTGTCATGGCAAAACAAATCGATTCCACTTCTAACACTTTGATTTCGATTCATAACTTCGACTTTTTTAAATTCCAAAAAAGGGGTTTTTCTAACGTAACCAAAATTGCCATCCCATTATCTCAGTTTAAGTTTAAGGGAGAGAACTGAAAGTAGTATTGTCAAAGTCTGCTTGATGAGGAGATGCCCTAGCCCTACTAAAAATTGAAATTCGGAGCACTTTTATTTGTAGCTATATTTCAGAATATTACGTATTCCTTGGATTCTGCTGCATTTAATTAGGTGAAAATTGGTTGAAAGGCCTTGTTTCAATTAGGAGCAACTTCTTGATGCGCAAAAAGTCACATTCGCTACCTTAAAAAAGTGGAAAAGTGACCCTCCGTGAACATGTGGGGGGGTATTGGTAATTTCAAAGTTTCGTTCCTTATAACTTTCTTGCGGTTGCAAAGAGAGTGATGCTATATTTTTTTTGAATTTGTCATGGCAAAACCAATCGATTCCACTCCTTAAACTCTGATATCGATTCATAACTTCGACTTTTTAAAATTCCAAAAAAGGGGTTTTTCTAACGTAACCAAAATTGCCATCCCATTATCTCAGTTTAAGTTTAAGGGAGAGAGTTGAAAGTAGTATTGTCAAAGTCTGCTTGACGAGGAGATGCCCTAGCCCTACTAAAAATTAAAATTCGGAGCACTTTTATTTTTAGCTATATTTCAGAATATTACGTATTCCTTGGATTCTGCTGCATTTAATTAGGTGAAAATGGGTTGAAAGGCCTTGTTTTAATGTGGAGCAACTTCTTGATGCGCAAAAAGTCACATTCGCTACCTTAAAAAAAGTGGAAAAGTGACCCTCCGTGAACATGTGGGGGGGTATTGGTATTTTTAAAGTTTCGTTCCTTATAACTTTCTTGCGGTTGCAAGGAGAGTGATGTTATATTTTTTTATTAATTTGTCATGGCAAAACAAATCGATTCCACTTCTAACACTTTGATTTCGATTCATAACTTCGACTTTTTTAAATTCCAAAAAAGGGGTTTTTCTAACGTAACCAAAATTGCCATCCCATTATCTCAGTTTAAGTTTAAGGGAGAGAACTGAAAGTAGTATTGTCAAAGTCTGCTTGACGAGGAGATGCCCTAGCCCTACTAAAAATTAAAATTCGGAGCACTTTTATTTTTAGCTATATTTCAGAATATTACGTATTCCTTGGATTCTGCTGCATTTAATTAGGTGAAAATGGGTTGAAAGGCCTTGTTTTAATGTGGAGCAACTTCTTGATGCGCAAAAAGTCACATTCGCTACCTTAAAAAAAGTGGAAAAGTGACCCTCCGTGAACATGTGGGGGGGTATTGGTATTTTTAAAGTTTCGTTCCTTATAACTTTCTTGCGGTTGCAAGGAGAGTGATGCTATATTTTTTTTGAATTTGTCATGGCAAAACAAATCGATTCCACTCCTAAAACTCTGATTTCGATTCATAACTTCGACTTTTTAAAATTCCAAAAAAGGGGTTTTTCTAACGTAACCAAAGTTGCCATCCCAATATCTCAGTTTCAGTTTAAGGGAGAGTTGAAAGTTGTATTGTCAAAGTCTGCTTGACGAGGAGATGCCCTAGCCCTATTAAAAATTGAAATTCGGAGCACTTTTATTTGTAGCTATATTTCAGAATATTACGTATTCCTTGGATTCTGCTGCATTTAATTAGGTGAAAATTGGTTGAAAGGCTTTGTTTCAATTAGGAGCAACTTCTTGATGCGCAAAAAGTCACATTCGCTACCTTAAAAAAGTGGAAAAGTGACCCTCCGTGAACATGTGGGGGGGTATTGGTATTTTCAAAGTTTCGTTCCTTATAACTTTCTTGCGGTTGCAAGGAGAGTGATGCTATATTTTTTTTGAATTTGTCATGGCAAAACCAATCGATTCCACTCCTAAAACTCTGATTTCGATTCATAACTTCGACTTTTTAAAATTCCAAAAAAGGGGTTTTTCTAACGTAACCAAAATTGCCATCCCATTATCTCAGTTTAAGTTTAAGGGAGAGAGTTGAAAGTAGTATTGTCAAAGTCTGCTTGATGAGGAGATGCCCTAGCCCTACTAAAAATTAAAATTCGGAGCACTTTTATTTTTAGCTATATTTCAGAATATTACGTATTCCTTGGATTCTGCTGCATTTAATTAGGTGAAAATGGGTTGAAAGGCCTTATTTCAATAAAGAGCAACTTCTTGACTCACAAAAAGTCACTTTCGCCATCTTAAAAAAAGTGGAAAAGTGACCCTCCGTGAACATGTGGGGGGGTATTGGTATTTTCAAAGTTTCGTTCCTTATAACTTTCTTGCGGTTGCAAGGAGAGTGATGTTATATTTTTTTATTAATTTGTCATGGCAAAACCAATCGATTCCACTCCTAAAACTCTGATTTCGATTCATAACTTCGACTTTTTAAAATTCCAAAAAAGGGGTTTTTCTAACGTAACCAAAATTGCCATCCCATTATCTCAGTTTAAGTTTAAGGGAGAGAGTTGAAAGTAGTATTGTCAAAGTCTGCTTGATGAGGAGATGCCCTAGCCCTACTAAAAATTAAAATTCGGAGCACTTTTATTTTTAGCTATATTTCAGAATATTACGTATTCCTTGGATTCTGCTGCATTTAATTAGGTGAAAATGGGTTGAAAGGCCTTGTTTTAATGTGGAGCAACTTCTTGATGCGCAAAAAGTCACATTCGCTACCTTAAAAAAAGTGGAAAAGTGACCCTCCGTGAACATGTGGGGGGGTATTGGTATTTTCAAAGTTTCGTTCCTTATAACTTTCTTGCGGTTGCAAGGAGAGTGATGCTATATTTTTTTTTGAATTTGTCATGGCAAAACAAATCGATTCCACTTCTAACACTTTGATTTCGATTCATAACTTCGACTTTTTAAAATTCCAAAAAAGGGGTTTTTCTAACGTAACCAAAGTTGCCATCCCAATATCTCAGTTTCAGTTTAAGGGAGAGAGTTGAAAATTGTATTGTCAAAGTCTGCTTGACGAGGAGATGCCCTAGCCCTATTAAAAATTGAAATTCGGAGCACTTTTATTTGTAACTATATTTCAGAATATTACGTATTCCTTGGATTCTGCTGCATTTAATTAGGTGAAAATTGGTTGAAAGGCCTTGTTTCAAATAGGAGCAACTTCTTGATGCGCAAAAAGTCACATTCGCTACCTTAAAAAAAGTGGAAAAGTGACCCTCCGTGAACATGTGGGGGGGTATTGGTATTTACAAAGTTTCGTTCCTTATAACTTTCTTGCGGTTGCAAGGAGAGTGATGCTATATTTTTTTTGAATTTGTCATGGCAAAACCAATTGATTCCACTCCTAAAACTCTGATTTCGAATCATAACTTCGACTTTTTAAAATTCCAAAAAAGGGGTTTTTCTAACGTAACCAAAATTGCCATCCCATTATCTCAGTTTAAGTTTAAGGGAGATAGTTGAAAGTAGTATTGTCAAAGTCTGCTTGATGAGGAGATGCCCTAGCCCTACTAAAAATTGAAATTCGGAGCACTTTTATTTGTATCTATATTTCAGAATATTACGTATTCCTTGGATTCTGCTGCATTTAATTAGGTGAAAATGGGTTGAAAGGCCTTGTTTCAATAAGGAGCAACTTCTTGATGCGCAAAAAGTCAAATTCGCTACCTTAAAAAAAGTGGAAAAGTGACCCTCCGTGAACATGTGGGGGTGTATTGGTATTTTTAAAGTTTCGTTCCTTATAACTTTCTTGCGGTTGCAAGGAGAGTGATGTTATATTTTTTTATTAATTTGTCATGGCAAAACAAATCGATTCCACTTCTAACACTTTGATTTCGATTCATAACTACGACTTTTTTAAATTCCAAAAAAGGGGTTTTTCTAACGTAACCAAAATTGCCATCCCATTATCTCAATTTAAGTTTAAGGGAGAGAACTGAAAGTAGTATTGTCAAAGTCTGCTTGACGAGGAGATGCCCTAGCCCTACTAAAAATTAAAATTCGGAGCACTTTTATTTGTAGCTATATTTCAGAATATTACGAATTCCTTGGATTCTGCTGCATTTAATTAGGTGAAAATGGGTTGAAAGGCCTTGTTTTAATGTGGAGCAACTTCTTGATGCGCAAAAAGTCACATTCGCTACCTTAAAAAAAGTGGAAAAGTGACCCTCCGTGAACATGTGGGGGGGTATTGGTATTTTCAAAGTTTCGTTCCTTATAACTTTCTTGCGGTTGCAAGGAGAGTGATGCTATATTTTTTTTTTGAATTTGTCATGGCAAAACAAATCGATTCCACTTCTAACACTTTGATTTCGATTCATAACTTCGACTTTTTAAAATTCCAAAAAAGGGGTTTTTCTAACGTAACCAAAGTTGCCATCCCAATATCTCAGTTTCAGTTTAAGGGAGAGAGTTGAAAGTTGTATTGTCAAAGTCTGCTTGACGAGGAGATGCCCTAGCCCTATTAAAAATTGAAATTCGGAGCACTTTTATTTGTAGCTATATTTCAGAATATTACGTATTCCTTGGATTCTGCTGCATTTAATTAGGTGAAAATTGGTTGAAAGGCCTTGTTTCAATTAGAAGCAACTTCTTGATGCGCAAAAAGTCACATTCGCTACCTTAAAAAAAGTGGAAAAGTGACCCTACGTGAACATGTGGGGGGGTATTGGTATTTTCAAAGTTTCGTTCCTTATAACTTTCTTGCGGTTGCAAGGAGAGTGATGCTATATTTTTTTTGAATTTGTCATGGCAAAACCAATCGATTCCACTCCTAAAACTCTGATTTCGATTCATAACTTCGACTTTTTAAAATTCCAAAAAAGGGGTTTTTCTAACATAACCAAAGTTGCCATCCCAATATCTCAGTTTCAGTTTAAGGGAGAGAGTTGAAAATTGTATTGTCAAAGTCTGCTTGACGAGGAGATGCCCTAGCCCTATTAAAAATTGAAATTCGGAGCACTTTTATTTGTAACTATATTTCAGAATATTACGTATTCCTTGGATTCTGCTGCATTTAATTAGGTGAAAATTGGTTGAAAGGCCTTGTTTCAATTAGGAGCAACTTCTTGATGCGCAAAAAGTCACATTCGCTACCTTAAAAAAAGTGGAAAAGTGACCCTCCGTGAACATGTGGGGGGGTATTGGTATTTACAAAGTTTCGTTCCTTATAACTTTCTTGCGGTTGCAAGGAGAGTGATGCTATATTTTTTTTGAATTTGTCATGGCAAAACCAATCGATTCCACTCCTAAAACTCTGATTTCGAATCATAACTTCGACTTTTTAAAATTCCAAAAAAGGGGTTTTTCTAACGTAACTAAAATTGCCATCCCATTATCTCAGTTTAAGTTTAAGGGAGATAGTTGAAAGTAGTATTGTCAAAGTCTGCTTGATGAGGAGATGCCCTAGCCCTACTAAAAATTGAAATTCGGAGCACTTTTATTTGTATCTATATTTCAGAATATTACGTATTCCTTGGATTCTGCTGCATTTAATTAGGTGAAAATGGGTTGAAAGGCCTTGTTTCAATAAGGAGCAACTTCTTGATGCGCAAAAAGTCAAATTCGCTACCTTAAAAAAAGTGGAAAAGTGACCCTCCGTGAACATGTGGGGGGGTATTGGTATTTTCAAAGTTTCGTTCCTTATAACTTTCTTGCGGTTGCAAGGAGAGTGATGCTATATTTTTTTTTTGAATTTGTCATGGCAAAACAAATCGATTCCACTTCTAACACTTTGATTTCGATTCATAACTTCGACTTTTTAAAATTCCAAAAAAGGGGTTTTTCTAACGTAACCAAAGTTGCCATCCCAATATCTCAGTTTCAGTTTAAGGGAGAGAGTTGAAAGTTGTATTGTCAAAGTCTGCTTGACGAGGAGATGCCCTAGCCCTATTAAAAATTGAAATTCGGAGCACTTTTATTTGTAGCTATATTTCAGAATATTACGTATTCCTTGGATTCTGCTGCATTTAATTAGGTGAAAATTGGTTGAAAGGCCTTGTTTCAATTAGAAGCAACTTCTTGATGCGCAAAAAGTCACATTCGCTACCTTAAAAAAAGTGGAAAAGTGACCCTCCGTGAACATGTGGGGGGGTATTGGTATTTTCAAAGTTTCGTTCCTTATAACTTTCTTGCGGTTGCAAGGAGAGTGATGCTATATTTTTTTTGAATTTGTCATGGCAAAACCAATCGATTCCACTCCTAAAACTCTGATTTCGATTCATAACTTCGACTTTTTAAAATTCCAAAAAAGGGGTTTTTCTAACGTAACCAAAGTTGCCATCCCAATATCTCAGTTTCAGTTTAAGGGAGAGAGTTGAAAATTGTATTGTCAAAGTCTGCTTGACGAGGAGATGCCCTAGCCCTATTAAAAATTGAAATTCGGAGCACTTTTATTTGTAACTATATTTCAGAATATTACGTATTCCTTGGATTCTGCTGCATTTAATTAGGTGAAAATTGGTTGAAAGGCCTTGTTTCAATTAGGAGCAACTTCTTGATGCGCAAAAAGTCACATTCGCTACCTTAAAAAAAGTGGAAAAGTGACCCTCCGTGAACATGTGGGGGGGTATTGGTATTTACAAAGTTTCGTTCCTTATAACTTTCTTGCGGTTGCAAGGAGAGTGATGCTATATTTTTTTTGAATTTGTCATGGCAAAACCAATCGATTCCACTCCTAAAACTCTGATTTCGAATCATAACTTCGACTTTTTAAAATTCCAAAAAAGGGGTTTTTCTAACGTAACCAAAATTGCCATCCCATTATCTCAGTTTAAGTTTAAGGGAGATAGTTGAAAGTAGTATTGTCAAAGTCTGCTTGATGAGGAGATGCCCTAGCCCTACTAAAAATTGAAATTCGGAGCACTTTTATTTGTATCTATATTTCAGAATATTACGTATTCCTTGGATTCTGCTGCATTTAATTAGGTGAAAATGGGTTGAAAGGCCTTGTTTCAATAAGGAGCAACTTCTTGATGCGCAAAAAGTCAAATTCGCTACCTTAAAAAAAGTGGAAAAGTGACCCTCCGTGAACATGTGGGGGTGTATTGGTATTTTTAAAGTTTCGTTCCTTATAACTTTCTTGCGGTTGCAAGGAAAGTGATGTTATATTTTTTTATTAATTTGTCATGGCAAAACAAATCGATTCCACTTCTAACACTTTGATTTCGATTCATAACTACGACTTTTTTAAATTCCAAAAAAGGGGTTTTTCTAACGTAACCAAAATTGCCATCCCATTATCTCAATTTAAGTTTAAGGGAGAGAACTGAAAGTAGTATTGTCAAAGTCTGCTTGACGAGGAGATGCCCTAGCCCTACTAAAAATTGAAATTCGGAGCACTTTTATTTGTAGCTATATTTCAGAATATTACGTATTCCTTGGATTCTGCTGCATTTAATTAGGTGAAAATTGGTTGAAAGGCCTTGTTTCAATTAGGAGCAACTTCTTGATGCGCAAAAAGTCACATTCGCTACCTTAAAAAAGTGGAAAAGTGACCCTCCGTGAACATGTGGGGGGGTATTGGTAATTTCAAAGTTTCGTTCCTTATAACTTTCTTGCGGTTGCAAGGAGAGTGATGCTATATTTTTTTTGAATTTGTCATGGCAAAACCAATCGATTCCACTCCTTAAACTCTGATATCGATTCATAACTTCGACTTTTTAAAATTCCAAAAAAGGGGTTTTTCTAACGTAACCAAAATTGCCATCCCATTATCTCAGTTTAAGTTTAAGGGAGAGAGTTGAAAGTAGTATTGTCAAAGTCTGCTTGATGAGGAGATGCCCTAGCCTTACTAAAAATTGAAATTCGGAGCACTTTTATTTGTATCTATATTTCAGAATATTACGTATTCCTTGGATTCTGCTGCATTTAATTAGGTGAAAATGGGTTGAAAGGCCTTGTTTCAATAAGGAGCAACTTCTTGATGCGCAAAAAGTCAAATTCGCTACCTTAAAAAAAGTGGAAAAGTGACCCTCCGTGAACATGTGGGGGGGTATTGGTATTTTTAAAGTTTCGTTCCTTATAACTTTCTTGCGGTTGCAAGGAGAGTGATGTTATATTTTTTTATTAATTTGTCATGGCAAAACAAATCGATTCCACTTCTAACACTTTGATTTCGATTCATAACTTCGACTTTTTTAAATTCCAAAAAAGGGGTTTTTCTAACGTAACCAAAATTGCCATCCCATTGTCTCAGTTTAAGTTTAAGGGAGAGAACTGAAAGTAGTATTGTCAAAGTCTGCTTGACGAGGAGATGCCCTAGCCCTACTAAAAATTAAAATTCGGAGCACTTTTATTTTTAGCTATATTTCAGAATATTACGTATTCCTTGGATTCTGCTGCATTTAATTAGGTGAAAATGGGTTGAAAGGCCTTGTTTTAATGTGGAGCAACTTCTTGATGCGCAAAAAGTCACATTCGCTACCTTAAAAAAAGTGGAAAAGTGACCCTCCGTGAACATGTGGGGGGGTATTGGTATTTTTAAAGTTTCGTTCCTTATAACTTTCTTGCGGTTGCAAGGAGAGTGATGCTATATTTTTTTTGAATTTGTCATGGCAAAACAAATCGATTCCACTCCTAAAACTCTGATTTCGATTCATAACTTCGACTTTTTAAAATTCCAAAAAAGGGGTTTTTCTAACGTAACCAAAGTTGCCATCCCAATATCTCAGTTTCAGTTTAAGGGAGAGTTGAAAGTTGTATTGTCAAAGTCTGCTTGACGAGGAGATGCCCTAGCCCTATTAAAAATTGAAATTCGGAGCACTTTTATTTGTAGCTATATTTCAGAATATTACGTATTCCTTGGATTCTGCTGCATTTAATTAGGTGAAAATTGGTTGAAAGGCTTTGTTTCAATTAGGAGCAACTTCTTGATGCGCAAAAAGTCACATTCGCTACCTTAAAAAAGTGGAAAAGTGACCCTCCGTGAACATGTGGGGGGGTATTGGTATTTTCAAAGTTTCGTTCCTTATAACTTTCTTGCGGTTGCAAGGAGAGTGATGCTATATTTTTTTTGAATTTGTCATGGCAAAACCAATCGATTCCACTCCTAAAACTCTGATTTCGATTCATAACTTCGACTTTTTAAAATTCCAAAAAAGGGGTTTTTCTAACGTAACCAAAATTGCCATCCCATTATCTCAGTTTAAGTTTAAGGGAGAGAGTTGAAAGTAGTATTGTCAAAGTCTGCTTGATGAGGAGATGCCCTAGCCCTACTAAAAATTAAAATTCGGAGCACTTTTATTTTTAGCTATATTTCAGAATATTACGTATTCCTTGGATTCTGCTGCATTTAATTAGGTGAAAATGGGTTGAAAGGCCTTGTTTTAATGTGGAGCAACTTCTTGATGCGCAAAAAGTCACATTCGCTACCTTAAAAAAAGTGGAAAAGTGACCCTCCGTGAACATGTGGGGGGGTATTGGTATTTTCAAAGTTTCGTTCCTTATAACTTTCTTGCGGTTGCAAGGAGAGTGATGCTATATTTTTTTTTGAATTTGTCATGGCAAAACAAATCGATTCCACTTCTAACACTTTGATTTCGATTCATAACTTCGACTTTTTAAAATTCCAAAAAAGGGGTTTTTCTAACGTAACCAAAGTTGCCATCCCAATATCTCAGTTTCAGTTTAAGGGAGAGAGTTGAAAATTGTATTGTCAAAGTCTGCTTGACGAGGAGATGCCCTAGCCCTATTAAAAATTGAAATTCGGAGCACTTTTATTTGTAACTATATTTCAGAATATTACGTATTCCTTGGATTCTGCTGCATTTAATTAGGTGAAAATTGGTTGAAAGGCCTTGTTTCAATTAGGAGCAACTTCTTGATGCGCAAAAAGTCACATTCGCTACCTTAAAAAAAGTGGAAAAGTGACCCTCCGTGAACATGTGGGGGGGTATTGGTATTTACAAAGTTTCGTTCCTTATAACTTTCTTGCGGTTGCAAGGAGAGTGATGCTATATTTTTTTTGAATTTGTCATGGCAAAACCAATCGATTCCACTCCTAAAACTCTGATTTCGAATCATAACTTCGACTTTTTAAAATTCCAAAAAAGGGGTTTTTCTAACGTAACCAAAATTGCCATCCCATTATCTCAGTTTAAGTTTAAGGGAGATAGTTGAAAGTAGTATTGTCAAAGTCTGCTTGATGAGGAGATGCCCTAGCCCTAATAAAAATTGAAATTCGGAGCACTTTTATTTGTATCTATATTTCAGAATATTACGTATTCCTTGGATTCTGCTGCATTTAATTAGGTGAAAATGGGTTGAAAGGCCTTGTTTCAATAAGGAGCAACTTCTTGATGCGCAAAAAGTCAAATTCGCTACCTTAAAAAAAGTGGAAAAGTGACCCTCCGTGAACATGTGGGGGTGTATTGGTATTTTTAAAGTTTCGTTCCTTATAACTTTCTTGCGGTTGCAAGGAGAGTGATGTTATATTTTTTTATTAATTTGTCATGGCAAAACCAATCGATTCCACTCCTAAAACTCTGATTTCGATTCATAACTTCGACTTTTTAAAATTCCAAAAAAGGGGTATTTCTAACGTAACCAAAATTGCCATCCCATTATCTCAGTTTAAGTTTAAGGGAGAGAGTTGAAAGTAGTATTGTCAAAGTCTGCTTGATGAGGAGATGCCCTAGCCCTACTAAAAATTAAAATTCGGAGCACTTTTATTTTTAGCTATATTTCAGAATATTACGTATTCCTTGGATTCTGCTGCATTTAATTAGGTGAAAATGGGTTGAAAGGCCTTGTTTTAATGTGGAGCAACTTCTTGATGCGCAAAAAGTCACATTCGCTACCTTAAAAAAAGTGGAAAAGTGACCCTCCGTGAACATGTGGGGGGGTATTGGTATTTTCAAAGTTTCGTTCCTTATAACTTTCTTGCGGTTGCAAGGAGAGTGATGCTATATTTTTTTTTGAATTTGTCATGGCAAAACAAATCGATTCCACTTCTAACACTTTGATTTCGATTCATAACTTCGACTTTTTAAAATTCCAATAAAGGGGTTTTTCTAACGTAACCAAAGTTGCCATCCCAATATCTCAGTTTCAGTTTAAGGGAGAGAGTTGAAAATTGTATTGTCAAAGTCTGCTTGACGAGGAGATGCCCTAGCCCTATTAAAAATTGAAATTCGGAGCACTTTTATTTGTAACTATATTTCAGAATATTACGTATTCCTTGGATTCTGCTGCATTTAATTAGGTGAAAATTGGTTGAAAGGCCTTGTTTCAAATAGGAGCAACTTCTTGATGCGCAAAAAGTCACATTCGCTACCTTAAAAAAAGTGGAAAAGTGACCCTCCGTGAACATGTGGGGGGGTATTGGTATTTACAAAGTTTCGTTCCTTATAACTTTCTTGCGGTTGCAAGGAGAGTGATGCTATATTTTTTTTGAATTTGTCATGGCAAAACCAATTGATTCCACTCCTAAAACTCTGATTTCGAATCATAACTTCGACTTTTTAAAATTCCAAAAAAGGGGTTTTTCTAACGTAACCAAAATTGCCATCCCATTATCTCAGTTTAAGTTTAAGGGAGATAGTTGAAAGTAGTATTGTCAAAGTCTGCTTGATGAGGAGATGCCCTAGCCCTACTAAAAATTGAAATTCGGAGCACTTTTATTTGTATCTATATTTCAGAATATTACGTATTCCTTGGATTCTGCTGCATTTAATTAGGTGAAAATGGGTTGAAAGGCCTTGTTTCAATAAGGAGCAACTTCTTGATGCGCAAAAAGTCAAATTCGCTACCTTAAAAAAAGTGGAAAAGTGACCCTCCGTGAACATGTGGGGGTGTATTGGTATTTTTAAAGTTTCGTTCCTTATAACTTTCTTGCGGTTGCAAGGAGAGTGATGTTATATTTTTTTATTAATTTGTCATGGCAAAACAAATCGATTCCACTTCTAACACTTTGATTTCGATTCATAACTACGACTTTTTTAAATTCCAAAAAAGGGGTTTTTCTAACGTAACCAAAATTGCCATCCGTGAACATGTGGGGGGGTATTGGTATTTACAAAGTTTCGTTCCTTATAACTTTCTTGCGGTTGCAAGGAGAGTGATGCTATATTTTTTTTGAATTTGTCATGGCAAAACCAATCGATTCCACTCCTAAAACTCTGATTTCGAATCATAACTTCGACTTTTTAAAATTCCATAAAAGGGGTTTTTCTAACGTAACCAAAATTGCCATCCCATTATCTCAGTTTAAGTTTAAGGGAGATAGTTGAAAGTAGTATTGTCAAAGTCTGCTTGATGAGGAGATGCCCTAGCCCTACTAAAAATTGAAATTCGGAGCACTTTTATTTGTATCTATATTTCAGAATATTACGTATTCCTTGGATTCTGCTGCATTTAATTAGGTGAAAATGGGTTGAAAGGCCTTGTTTCAATAAGGAGCAACTTCTTGATGCGCAAAAAGTCAAATTCGCTACCTTAAAAAAAGTGGAAAAGTGACCCTCCGTGAACATGTGGGGGGGTATTGGTATTTTCAAAGTTTCGTTCCTTATAACTTTCTTGCGGTTGCAAGGAGAGTGATGCTATATTTTTTTTTTGAATTTGTCATGGCAAAACAAATCGATTCCACTTCTAACACTTTGATTTCGATTCATAACTTCGACTTTTTAAAATTCCAAAAAAGGGGTTTTTCTAACGTAACCAAAGTTGCCATCCCAATATCTCAGTTTCAGTTTAAGGGAGAGAGTTGAAAGTTGTATTGTCAAAGTCTGCTTGACGAGGAGATGCCCTAGCCCTATTAAAAATTGAAATTCGGAGCACTTTTATTTGTAGCTATATTTCAGAATATTACGTATTCCTTGGATTCTGCTGCATTTAATTAGGTGAAAATTGGTTGAAAGGCCTTGTTTCAATTAGAAGCAACTTCTTGATGCGCAAAAAGTCACATTCGCTACCTTAAAAAAAGTGGAAAAGTGACCCTCCGTGAACATGTGGGGGGGTATTGGTATTTTCAAAGTTTCGTTCCTTATAACTTTCTTGCGGTTGCAAGGAGAGTGATGCTATATTTTTTTTGAATTTGTCATGGCAAAACCAATCGATTCCACTCCTAAAACTCTGATTTCGATTCATAACTTCGACTTTTTAAAATTCCAAAAAAGGGGTTTTTCTAACGTAACCAAAGTTGCCATCCCAATATCTCAGTTTCAGTTTAAGGGAGAGAGTTGAAAATTGTATTGTCAAAGTCTGCTTGACGAGGAGATGCCCTAGCCCTATTAAAAATTGAAATTCGGAGCACTTTTATTTGTAACTATATTTCAGAATATTACGTATTCCTTGGATTCTGCTGCATTTAATTAGGTGAAAATTGGTTGAAAGGCCTTGTTTCAATAAGGAGCAACTTCTTGATGCGCAAAAAGTCAAATTCGCTACCTTAAAAAAAGTGGAAAAGTGACCCTCCGTGAACATGTGGGGGGGTATTGGTATTTACAAAGTTTCGTTCCTTATAACTTTCTTGCGGTTGCAAGGAGAGTGATGCTATATTTTTTTTGAATTTGTCATGGCAAAACCAATCGATTCCACTCCTAAAACTCTGATTTCGAATCATAACTTCGACTTTTTAAAATTCCAAAAAAGGGGTTTTTCTAACGTAACCAAAATTGCCATCCCATTATCTCAGTTTAAGTTTAAGGGAGAGAGTTGAAAGTAGTATTGTCAAAGTCTGCTTGATGAGGAGATGCCCTAGCCCTACTAAAAATTGAAATTCGGAGCACTTTTATTTGTATCTATATTTCAGAATATTACGTATTCCTTGGATTCTGCTGCATTTAATTAGGTGAAAATGGGTTGAAAGGCCTTGTTTCAATAAGGAGCAACTTCTTGATGCGCAAAAAGTCAAATTCGCTACCTTAAAAAAAGTGGAAAAGTGACCCTCCGTGAACATGTGGGGGGGTATTGGTATTTTCAAAGATTCGTTCCTTATAACTTTCTTGCGGTTGCAAGGAGAGTGATGCTATATTTTTTTTGAATTTGTCATGGCAAAACCAATCGATTCCACTCCTAAAACTCTGATTTCGATTCATAACTTCGACTTTTTAAAATTCCAAAAAAGGGGTTTTTCTAACGTAACCAAAGTTGCCATCCCAATATCTCAGTTTCAGTTTAAGGGAGAGAGTTGAAAATTGTATTGTCAAAGTCTGCTTGACGAGGAGATGCCCTAGCCCTATTAAAAATTGAAATTCGGAGCACTTTTATTTGTAACTATATTTCAGAATATTACGTATTCCTTGGATTCTGCTGCATTTAATTAGGTGAAAATTGGTTGAAAGGCCTTGTTTCAATTAGGAGCAACTTCTTGATGCGCAAAAAGTCACATTCGCTACCTTAAAAAAAGTGGAAAAGTGACCCTCCGTGAACATGTGGGGGGGTATTGGTATTTACAAAGTTTCGTTCCTTATAACTTTCTTGCGGTTGCAAGGAGAGTGATGCTATATTTTTTTTGAATTTGTCATGGCAAAACCAATCGATTCCACTCCTAAAACTCTGATTTCGAATCATAACTTCGACTTTTTAAAATTCCAAAAAAGGGGTTTTTCTAACGTAACCAAAATTGCCATCCCATTATCTCAGTTTAAGTTTAAGGGAGATAGTTGAAAGTAGTATTGTCAAAGTCTGCTTGATGAGGAGATGCCCTAGCCCTACTAAAAATTGAAATTCGGAGCACTTTTATTTGTATCTATATTTCAGAATATTACGTATTCCTTGGATTCTGCTGCATTTAATTAGGTGAAAATGGGTTGAAAGGCCTTGTTTCAATAAGGAGCAACTTCTTGATGCGCAAAAAGTCAAATTCGCTACCTTAAAAAAAGTGGAAAAGTGACCCTCCGTGAACATGTGGGGGGGTATTGGTATTTTCAAAGTTTCGTTCCTTATAACTTTCTTGCGGTTGCAAGGAGAGTGATGCTATATTTTTTTTTTGAATTTGTCATGGCAAAACAAATCGATTCCACTTCTAACACTTTGATTTCGATTCATAACTTCGACTTTTTAAAATTCCAAAAAAGGGGTTTTTCTAACGTAACCAAAGTTGCCATCCCAATATCTCAGTTTCAGTTTAAGGGAGAGAGTTGAAAGTTGTATTGTCAAAGTCTGCTTGACGAGGATATGCCCTAGCCCTATTAAAAATTGAAATTCGGAGCACTTTTATTTGTAGCTATATTTCAGAATATTACGTATTCCTTGGATTCTGCTGCATTTAATTAGGTGAAAATTGGTTGAAAGGCCTTGTTTCAATTAGAAGCAACTTCTTGATGCGCAAAAAGTCACATTCGCTACCTTAAAAAAAGTGGAAAAGTGACCCTCCGTGAACATGTGGGGGGGTATTGGTATTTTCAAAGTTTCGTTCCTTATAACTTTCTTGCGGTTGCAAGGAGAGTGATGCTATATTTTTTTTGAATTTGTCATGGCAAAACCAATCGATTCCACTCCTAAAACTCTGATTTCGATTCATAACTTCGACTTTTTAAAATTCCAAAAAAGGGGTTTTTCTAACGTAACCAAAGTTGCCATCCCAATATCTCAGTTTCAGTTTAAGGGAGAGAGTTGAAAATTGTATTGTCAAAGTCTGCTTGACGAGGAGATGCCCTAGCCCTATTAAAAATTGAAATTCGGAGCACTTTTATTTGTAACTATATTTCAGAATATTACGTATTCCTTGGATTCTGCTGCATTTAATTAGGTGAAAATTGGTTGAAAGGCCTTGTTTCAATTAGGAGCAACTTCTTGATGCGCAAAAAGTCACATTCGCTACCTTAAAAAAAGTGGAAAAGTGACCCTCCGTGAACATGTGGGGGGGTATTGGTATTTACAAAGTTTCGTTCCTTATAACTTTCTTGCGGTTGCAAGGAGAGTGATGCTATATTTTTTTTGAATTTGTCATGGCAAAACCAATCGATTCCACTCCTAAAACTCTGATTTCGAATCATAACTTCGACTTTTTAAAATTCCAAAAAAGGGGTTTTTCTAACGTAACCAAAATTGCCATCCCATTATCTCAGTTTAAGTTTAAGGGAGAGAGTTGAAAGTAGTATTGTCAAAGTCTGCTTGATGAGGAGATGCCCTAGCCCTACTAAAAATTGAAATTCGGAGCACTTTTATTTGTATCTATATTTCAGAATATTACGTATTCCTTGGATTCTGCTGCATTTAATTAGGTGAAAATGGGTTGAAAGGCCTTGTTTCAATAAGGAGCAACTTCTTGATGCGCAAAAAGTCAAATTCGCTACCTTAAAAAAAGTGGAAAAGTGACCCTCCGTGAACATGTGGGGGGGTATTGGTATTTTCAAAGTTTCGTTCCTTATAACTTTCTTGCGGTTGCAAGGAGAGTGATGCTATATTTTTTTTGAATTTGTCATGGCAAAACCAATCGATTCCACTCCTAAAACTCTGATTTCGATTCATAACTTCGACTTTTTAAAATTCCAAAAAAGGGGTTTTTCTAACGTAACCAAAGTTGCCATCCCAATATCTCAGTTTCAGTTTAAGGGAGAGAGTTGAAAATTGTATTGTCAAAGTCTGCTTGACGAGGAGATGCCCTAGCCCTATTAAAAATTGAAATTCGGAGCACTTTTATTTGTAACTATATTTCAGAATATTACGTATTCCTTGGATTCTGCTGCATTTAATTAGGTGAAAATTGGTTGAAAGGCCTTGTTTCAATTAGGAGCAACTTCTTGATGCGCAAAAAGTCACATTCGCTACCTTAAAAAAAGTGGAAAAGTGACCCTCCGTGAACATGTGGGGGGGTATTGGTATTTACAAAGTTTCGTTCCTTATAACTTTCTTGCGGTTGCAAGGAGAGTGATGCTATATTTTTTTTGAATTTGTCATGGCAAAACCAATCGATTCCACTCCTAAAACTCTGATTTCGAATCATAACTTCGACTTTTTAAAATTCCAAAAAAGGGGTTTTTCTAACGTAACCAAAATTGCCATCCCATTATCTCAGTTTAAGTTTAAGGGAGATAGTTGAAAGTAGTATTGTCAAAGTCTGCTTGATGAGGAGATGCCCTAGCCCTACTAAAAATTGAAATTCGGAGCACTTTTATTTGTATCTATATTTCAGAATATTACGTATTCCTTGGATTCTGCTGCATTTAATTAGGTGAAAATGGGTTGAAAGGCCTTGTTTCAATAAGGAGCAACTTCTTGATGCGCAAAAAGTCAAATTCGCTACCTTAAAAAAAGTGGAAAAGTGACCCTCCGTGAACATGTGGGGGGGTATTGGTATTTTCAAAGTTTCGTTCCTTATAACTTTCTTGCGGTTGCAAGGAGAGTGATGCTATATTTTTTTTTTGAATTTGTCATGGCAAAACAAATCGATTCCACTTCTAACACTTTGATTTCGATTCATAACTTCGACTTTTTAAAATTCCAAAAAAGGGGTTTTTCTAACGTAACCAAAGTTGCCATCCCAATATCTCAGTTTCAGTTTAAGGGAGAGAGTTGAAAGTTGTATTGTCAAAGTCTGCTTGACGAGGAGATGCCCTAGCCCTATTAAAAATTGAAATTCGGAGCACTTTTATTTGTAGCTATATTTCAGAATATTACGTATTCCTTGGATTCTGCTGCATTTAATTAGGTGAAAATTGGTTGAAAGGCCTTGTTTCAATTAGAAGCAACTTCTTGATGCGCAAAAAGTCACATTCGCTACCTTAAAAAAAGTGGAAAAGTGACCCTCCGTGAACATGTGGGGGGGTATTGGTATTTTCAAAGTTTCGTTCCTTATAACTTTCTTGCGGTTGCAAGGAGAGTGATGCTATATTTTTTTTGAATTTGTCATGGCAAAACCAATCGATTCCACTCCTAAAACTCTGATTTCGATTCATAACTTCGACTTTTTAAAATTCCAAAAAAGGGGTTTTTCTAACGTAACCAAAGTTGCCATCCCAATATCTCAGTTTCAGTTTAAGGGAGAGAGTTGAAAATTGTATTGTCAAAGTCTGCTTGACGAGGAGATGCCCTAGCCCTATTAAAAATTGAAATTCGGAGCACTTTTATTTGTAACTATATTTCAGAATATTACGTATTCCTTGGATTCTGCTGCATTTAATTAGGTGAAAATTGGTTGAAAGGCCTTGTTTCAATTAGGAGCAACTTCTTGATGCGCAAAAAGTCACATTCGCTACCTTAAAAAAAGTGGAAAAGTGACCCTCCGTGAACATGTGGGGGGGTATTGGTATTTACAAAGTTTCGTTCCTTATAACTTTCTTGCGGTTGCAAGGAGAGTGATGCTATATTTTTTTTGAATTTGTCATGGCAAAACCAATCGATTCCACTCCTAAAACTCTGATTTCGAATCATAACTTCGACTTTTTAAAATTCCAAAAAAGGGGTTTTTCTAACGTAACCAAAATTGCCATCCCATTATCTCAGTTTAAGTTTAAGGGAGAGAGTTGAAAGTAGTATTGTCAAAGTCTGCTTGATGAGGAGATGCCCTAGCCCTACTAAAAATTGAAATTCGGAGCACTTTTATTTGTATCTATATTTCAGAATATTACGTATTCCTTGGATTCTGCTGCATTTAATTAGGTGAAAATGGGTTGAAAGGCCTTGTTTCAATAAGGAGCAACTTCTTGATGCGCAAAAAGTCAAATTCGCTACCTTAAAAAAAGTGGAAAAGTGACCCTCCGTGAACATGTGGGGGTGTATTGGTATTTTTAAAGTTTCGTTCCTTATAACTTTCTTGCGGTTGCAAGGAGAGTGATGTTATATTTTTTTATTAATTTGTCATGGCAAAACAAATCGATTCCACTTCTAACACTTTGATTTCGATTCATAACTACGACTTTTTTAAATTCCAAAAAAGGGGTTTTTCTAACGTAACCAAAATTGCCATCCCATTATCTCAATTTAAGTTTAAGGGAGAGAACTGAAAGTAGTATTGTCAAAGTCTGCTTGACGAGGAGATGCCCTAGCCCTACTAAAAATTAAAATTCGGAGCACTTTTATTTGTAGCTATATTTCAGAATATTACGAATTCCTTGGATTCTGCTGCATTTAATTAGGTGAAAATGGGTTGAAAGGCCTTGTTTTAATGTGGAGCAACTTCTTGATGCGCAAAAAGTCACATTCGCTACCTTAAAAAAAGTGGAAAAGTGACTCTCCGTGAACATGTGGGGGGGTATTGGTATTTTCAAAGTTTCGTTCCTTATAACTTTCTTGCGGTTGCAAGGAGAGTGATGCTATATTTTTTTTTTGAATTTGTCATGGCAAAACAAATCGATTCCACTTCTAACACTTTGATTTCGATTCATAACTTCGACTTTTTAAAATTCCAAAAAAGGGGTTTTTCTAACGTAACCAAAGTTGCCATCCCAATATCTCAGTTTCAGTTTAAGGGAGAGAGTTGAAAGTTGTATTGTCAAAGTCTGCTTGACGAGGAGATGCCCTAGCCCTATTAAAAATTGAAATTCGGAGCACTTTTATTTGTAGCTATATTTCAGAATATTACGTATTCCTTGGATTCTGCTGCATTTAATTAGGTGAAAATTGGTTGAAAGGCCTTGTTTCAATTAGAAGCAACTTCTTGATGCGCAAAAAGTCACATTCGCTACCTTAAAAAAAGTGGAAAAGTGACCCTCCGTGAACATGTGGGGGGGTATTGGTATTTTCAAAGTTTCGTTCCTTATAACTTTCTTGCGGTTGCAAGGAGAGTGATGTTGTATTTTTTTTCTAATTTGTCATGTCAAAACAAATCGATTCCACTTCTAACACTTTGATTTCGATTCATAACTTCGATATTTTAAAATTCCAAAAAAGGGGTTTTTCTAACGTAACCAAAATTGCCATCCCATTATCTCAGTTTAAGTTTAAGGGAGAGAGTTGAAAGTAGTATTGTCAAAGTCTGCTTGACGAGGAGATGCCCTAGACCTACAAAAAATTGAAATTTAGAGCACTTTTATTTGTAGCTATATTTCAGAATATTACGTATTCCTTGGATTCTGCTGCATTTAATTAGGTGAAAATGGGTTGAAAGGCCTTGTTTCAATGAGGAGCAACTTCTTGATGCGCAAAAAGTCACATTCGCTACCTTAAAAAAAGTGGAAAAGTGACCCTCCGTGAACATGTGGGGGGGGTATTGGTATTTTCAAAGTTTCGTTCCTTATAACTTTCTTGCGGTTGCAAGGAGAGTGATGTTATATTTTTTTTTTAATTTGTCATGGCAAAACAAATCGATTCCACTCCTAAAACTCTGATTTCGATTCATAACTTCGACTTTTTAAAATTCCAAAAAAGGGGTTTTTCTAACGTAACCAAAATTGCCATCCCAGTATCTCAGTTTAAGTTTAAGGGAGAGAGTTGAAAGTTGTATTGTCAAAGTCTGCTTGACGAGGAGATGCCCTAGCCCTATTAAAAATTGAAATTCGGAGCACTTTTATTTGTAGCTATATTTCAGAATATAACGTATTCCTTGGATTTTGCTGCATTTAATTAGGTGAAAATGGGTTGAAAGGCCTTGTTTCAATGAGGAGCAACTTCTTGATGCGCAAAAAGTCACATTCGCTACCTTAAAAAAAGTGGAAAAGTGACCCTCCGTGAACATGTGGGGGGGTATTGGTATTTTCAAAGTTTCATTCTTTATAACTTTCTTGCGGTTGCAAGGAGAGTGATGTTATATTTTTTTATTAATTTGTCATGGCAAAACAAATCGATTCCACTTCTAACACTTTGATTTCGATTCATAACTTCGACTTTTTAAAATTCCAAAAAAGGGGTTTTTCTAACGTAACCAAAGTTGCCATCCCAATATCTCAGTTTCAGTTTAAGGGAGAGAGTTGAAAGTTGTATTGTCAAAGTCTGCTTGACGAGGAGATGCCCTAGCCCTATTAAAAATTGAAATTCGGAGCACTTTTATTTGTAGCTATATTTCAGAATATTACGTATTCCTTGGATTCTGCTGCATTTAATTAGGTGAAAATTGGTTGAAAGGCCTTGTTTTAATTAGGAGCAACTTCTTGATGCGCAAAAAGTCACATTCGCTACCTTAAAAAAAGTGGAAAAGTGACCCTCCGTGAACATGTGGGGGGGCATTGGTATTTTCAAAGTTTCGTTCCTTATAACTTTCTTGCGGTTGCAAGGAGAGTGATGCTATATTTTTTTTGAATTTGTCATGGCAAAACCAATCGATTCCACTCCTAAAACTCTGATTTCGATTCATAACTTCGACTTTTTAAAATTACAAAAATGGGGTTTTTCTAACGTAACCAAAATTGCCATCCCATTATCTCAGTTTAAGTTTAAGGGAGATAGTTGAAAGTAGTATTGTCAAAGTCTGCTTGATGAGGAGATGCCCTAGCCCTTCTAAAAATTGAAATTCGGAGCACTTTTATTTGTATCTATATTTCAGAATATTACGTATTCCTTGGATTCTGCTGCATTTAATTAGGTGAAAATGGGTTGAAGGGCCTTGTTTCAATAAGGAGCAACTTCTTGATGCGCAAAAAGTCAAATTCGCTACCTTAAAAAAAGTGGAAAAGTGACCCTCCGTGAACATGTGGGGGGGTATTGGTATTTTTAAAGTTTCGTTCCTTATAACTTTCTTGCGGTTGCAAGGAGAGTGATGTTATATTTTTTTATTAATTTGTCATGGCAAAACAAATCGATTCCACTTCTAACACTTTGATTTCGATTCATAACTTCGACTTTTTTAAATTCCAAAAAAGGGGTTTTTCTAACGTAACCAAAATTGCCATCCCAGTATCTCAGTTTAAGTTTAAGGGAGATAGTTAAAAGTAGTATTGTCAAAGTCTGCTTGACGAGGAGATGCCCTAGCCCTATTAAAAATTGAAATTCGGAGCACTTTTATTTGTAGCTATATTTCAGAATATTACGTAATCCTTGGATTATGCTGCATTTAATTAGGTGAAAATGAATTGAAAGGCCTTGTTTTAATAAGGAGCAACTTCTTGATGCTCAAAAAGTCACATTCGCTACCTTAAAAAAAGTGGAAAAGTGACCCTCGGTGAACATGTGGGGGGGTATTGGTATTTTCAAAGTTTATTTCCTTATAACTTTCTTGCGGTTGCAAGGAGAGTGATGCTATATTTTTTTTTTGAATTTTTCATGGCAAAACAAATCGATTCCACTCCTAAAACTCTGATTTCGATTCATAACTTCGACTTTTTAAAATTCCAAAAAAGGGGTTTTTCTAACGTAACCAAAATTGCCATCCCAGTATCTCAGTTTAAGTTTAAGGGAGAGAGTTGAAAGTTGTATTGTCAAAGTCTGCTTGACGAGGAGATGCCCTAGCCCTATTAAAAATTGAAATTCGGAGCACTTTTATTTGTAGCTATATTTCAGAATATTACGTATTCCTTGGATTTTGCTGCATTTAATTAGGTGAAAATGGGTTGAAAGGCCTTGTTTCAATGAGGAGCAACTTCTTGATGCGCAAAAAGTCACATTCGCTACCTTAAAAAAAGTGGAAAAGTGACCCTCCGTGAACATGTGGGGGGGTATTGGTATTTTCAAAGTTTCATTCTTTATAACTTTCTTGCGGTTGCAAGGAGAGTGATGTTATATTTTTTTATTAATTTGTCATGGCAAAACAAATCGATTCCACTTCTAACACTTTGATTTCGATTCATAACTTCGACTTTTTAAAATTCCAAAAAAGGGGTTTTTCTAACGTAACCAAAGTTGCCATCCCAATATCTCAGTTTCAGTTTAAGGGAGAGAGTTGAAAGTTGTATTGTCAAAGTCTGCTTGACGAGGAGATGCCCTAGCCCTATTAAAAATTGAAATTCGGAGCACTTTTATTTGTAGCTATATTTCAGAATATTACGTATTCCTTGGATTCTGCTGCATTTAATTAGGTAAAAATTGGTTGAAAGGCCTTGTTTTAATTAGGAGCAACTTCTTGATGCGCAAAAAGTCACATTCGCTACCTTAAAAAAAGTGGAAAAGTGAACCTCCGTGAACATGTGGGGGGGCATTGGTATTTTCAAAGTTTCGTTCCTTATAACTTTCTTGCGGTTGCAAGGAGAGTGATGCTATATTTTTTTTGAATTTGTCATGGCAAAACCAATCGATTCCACTCCTAAAACTCTGATTTCGATTCATAACTTCGACTTTTTAAAATTACAAAAATGGGGTATTTCTAACGTAACCAAAATTGCCATCCTATTATCTCAGTTTAAGTTTAAGGGAGATAGTTGAAAGTAGTATTGTCAAAGTCTGCTTGATGAGGAGATGCTCTAGCCCTAATAAAAATTGAAATTCGGAGCACTTTTATTTGTATCTATATTTCAGAATATTACGTATTCCTTGGATTCTGCTGCATTTAATTAGGTGAAAATGGGTTGAAGGGCCTTGTTTCAATAAGGAGCAACTTCTTGATGCGCAAAAAGTCAAATTCGCTACCTTAAAAAAAGTGGAAAAGTGACCCTCCGTGAACATGTGGGGGGGTATTGGTAATTTCAAAGTTTCGTTCCTTATAACTTTCTTGCGGTTGCAAGGAGAGTGATGCTATATTTTTTTTTTTTGAATTTGTCATAGCAAAACAAATCGATTCCACTTCTAACACTTTGATTTCGATTCATAACTTCGACTTTTTAAAATTCCAAAAAAGGGGTTTTTCTAACGTAACCAAAATTGCCATCCCAGTATCTCAGTTTAAGTTTAAGTGAGAGAGTTGAAAGTAGTATTGTCCAAGTCTGCTTGATGAGGAGATGCCCTAGCCCTACTAAAAATTGAAATTCGGAGCACTTTTATTTGTAGCTATATTTCAGAATATTACGTATTCCTTGGATTCTGCTGCATTTAATTAGGTGAAAATGGGTTGAAAGGCCTTGTTTCAATAAGGAGCAACTTTTTGATGCGCAAAAAGTCACATTCGCTACCTTAAAAAAAGTGGAAAAGTGACCCTCCGTGAACATGTGGGGGGGTATTGATATTTTCAAAGTTTCGTTCCTTATAACTTTCTTGCGGCTGCAAGGAGAGTGATGTTATATTTTTTTATTAATTTGTCATGGCAAAACAAATCGATTCCACTTCTAACACTTTGATTTCGATTCATAACTTCGACTTTTTTAAATTCCAAAAAAGGGGTTTTTCTAACGTAACCAAAATTGCCATCCCATTATCTCAGTTTAAGTTTAAGGGAGAGAGTTGAAAGTAGTATTGTCAAAGTCTGCTTGACGAGGAGAATCCCTAGCCCTACTAAAAATTAAAAATCGGAGCACTTTTATTTGTAGCTATATTTCAGAATATTACGTATTCCTTTGATTCTGCTGCATTTAATTAGGTGAAAATGGGTTGAAAGGCCTTGTTTCAATAAGAAGCAACTTCTTGATGCGCAAAAAGTCACATTCGCTACCTTAAAAAAAGTCGAAAAGTGACCCTCCGTGAACATGTGGGGGGGTATTGGTATTTTCAAAGTTTCGTTCCTTCTAACTTTCTTGCGGTTGAAAGGAGAGTAATGTTATATATTTTTTTTTGAATTTGTCATGGCAGAACAAATCGATTCCCATCCTAAAACTTTGATTTCGATTCATAACTTCGACTTTTTAAAATTCCAAAAAAGGGGTTTTTCTAACGTAACCAAAATTGCCATCCCATTATCTCAGTTTAAGTTTAAGGGAGAGAGTTGAAAGTAGTATTGTCAAAGTCTGCTTGACGAGGAGATGCCCTAGCCCTACTAAAAATTGAAATTCGGAGCACTTTTATTTGTACCAATATTTCAGAATATTACGTATTCCTTGGATTCTGCTGCATTTAATTAGGTGAAAATGGGTTGAAAGGCCTTATTTTAATACGGAGCAACTTCTTGATGCGCAAAAAGTCACATTCGATACCTTAAACAAAGTGGAAAATTGACCCTCAGTGAACATGTGGGGGGGTATTTTTAATTTCAAAGTTTCGTTCCTTATAACTTTCTTGCGGTTGCAAGGAGAGTGATGTTATATTTTTTTATTAATTTGTCATGGCAAAACAAATTGATTCCACTTTTAACACTTTGATTTCGATTCATAACTTCGACTTTATAAAATTCCAAAAAAGGGGTTTTTCTAACGTAACCAAAATTGCCATCCCAGTATCTCAGTTTAAGTTTAAGTGAGAGAGTTGAAAGTAGTATTGTCCAAGTCTGCTTGATGAGGAGATGCCCTAGCCCTACTAAAAATTGAAATTCGGAGCACTTTTATTTGTAGCTATATTTCAGAATATTACGTATTCCTTGAATTCCGCTGCATTTAATTAGGTGAAAATGGGTTGAAAGGCCTTGTTTCAATGAGGAGCAACTTCTTGATGCGCAAAAAGTCACATTCGCTACCTTAAAAAAAGTGGAAAAGTGACCCTCCGTGAACATGTGGGGGGGTATTGGTATTTTCAAAGTTTCATTCTTTATAACTTTCATGCGGTTGCAAGGAGAGTGATGTTATATTTTTTTATTAATTTGTCATGGCAAAACAAATCGATTCCACTTCTAACACTTTGATTTCGATTCATAACTTCGACTTTTTAAAATTCCAAAAAAGGGGTTTTTCTAACGTAACCAAAGTTGCCATCCCAATATCTCAGTTTCAGTTTAAGGGAGAGAGTTGAAAGTTGTATTGTCAAAGTCTGCTTGACGAGGAGATGCCCTAGCCCTATTAAAAATTGAAATTCGGAGCACTTTTATTTGTAGCTATATTTCAGAATATTACGTATTCCTTGGATTCTGCTGCATTTAATTAGGTGAAAATTGGTTGAAAGGCCTTGTTTTAATTAGGAGCAACTTCTTGATGCGCAAAAAGTCACATTCGCTACCTTAAAAAAAGTGGAAAAGTTACCCTCCGTGAACATGTGGGGGGGCATTGGTATTTTCAAAGTTTCGTTCCTTATAACTTTCTTGCGGTTGCAAGGAGAGTGATGCTATATTTTTTTTGAATTTGTCATGGCAAAACCAATCGATTCCACTCCTAAAACTCTGATTTCGATTCATAACTTCGACTTTTTAAAATTACAAAAATGGGGTTTTTCTAACGTAACCAAAATTGCCATCCCATTATCTCAGTTTAAGTTTAAGGGAGAGAGTTGAAAGTAGTATTGTCAAAGTCTGCTTGATGAGGAGATGCCCTAGCCCTACTAAAAATTGAAATTCGGAGCACTTTTATTTGTATCTATATTTCAGAATATTACGTATTCCTTGGATTCTGCTGCATTTAATTAGGTGAAAATGGGTTGAAGGGCCTTGTTTCAATAAGGAGCAACTTCTTGATGCGCAAAAAGTCAAATTCGCTACCTTAAAAAAAGTGGAAAAGTGACCCTCCGTGAACATGTGGGGGGGTATTGGTATTTTTAAAGTTTCGTTCCTTATAACTTTCTTGCGGTTGCAAGGAGAGTGATGCTATATTTTTTTTGAATTTGTCATGGCAAAACCAATCGATTCCACTCCTAAAACTCTGATTTCGATTCATAACTTCGACTTTTTAAAATTACAAAAATGGGGTTTTTCTAACGTAACCAAAATTGCCATCCCATTATCTCAGTTTAAGTTTAAGGGAGAGAGTTGAAAGTAGTATTGTCAAAGTCTGCTTGATGAGGAGATGCCCTAGCCCTACTAAAAATTGAAATTCGGAGCACTTTTATTTGTATCTATATTTCAGAATATTACGTATTCCTTGGATTCTGCTGCATTTAATTAGGTGAAAATGGGTTGAAGGGCCTTGTTTCAATAAGGAGCAACTTCTTGATGCGCAAAAAGTCAAATTCGCTACCTTAAAAAAAGTGGAAAAGTGACCCTCCGTGAACATGTGGGGGGGTATTGGTATTTTTAAAGTTTCGTTCCTTATAACTTTCTTGCGGTTGCAAGGAGAGTGATGTTATATTTTTTTATTAATTTGTCATGGCAAAACAAATCGATTCCACTTCTAACACTTTGATTTCGATTCATAACTTCGACTTTTTTAAATTCCAAAAAAGGGGTTTTTCTAACGTAACCAAAATTGCCATCCCAGTATCTCAGTTTAAGTTTAAGGGAGATAGTTGAAAGTAGTATTGTCAAAGTCTGCTTGACGAGGAGATGCCCTAGCCCTATTAAAAATTGAAATTCGGAGCACTTTTATTTGTAGCTATATTTCAGAATATTACGTATTCCTTGGATTTTGCTGCATTTAATTAGGTGAAAATGGGTTGAAAGGCCTTGTTTCAATGAGGAGCAACTTCTTGATGCGCAAAAAGTCACATTCGCTACCTTAAAAAAAGTGGAAAAGTGACCCTCCGTGAACATGTGGGGGGGTATTGGTATTTTCAAAGTTTCATTCTTTATAACTTTCTTGCGGTTGCAAGGAGAGTGATGTTATATTTTTTTATTAATTTGTCATGGCAAAACAAATCGATTCCACTTCTAACACTTTGATTTCGATTCATAACTTCGACTTTTTAAAATTCCAAAAAAGGGGGTTTTCTAACGTAACCAAAGTTGCCATCCCAATATCTCAGTTTCAGTTTAAGGGAGAGAGTTGAAAGTTGTATTGTCAAAGTCTGCTTGACGAGGAGATGCCCTAGCCCTATTAAAAATTGAAATTCGGAGAACTTTTATTTGTAGCTATATTTCAGAATATTACGTATTCCTTGGATTCTGCTGCATTTAATTAGGTGAAAATGGGTTGAAAGGCCTTGTTTCAATAAGGAGCAACTTTTTGATGCGCAAAAAGTCACATTCGCTACCTTAAAAAAAGTGGAAAAGTGACCCTCCGTGAACATGTGGGGGGGTATTGATATTTTCAAAGTTTCGTTCCTTATAACTTTCTTGCGGCTGCAAGGAGAGTGATGTTATATTTTTTTATTAATTTGTCATGGCAAAACAAATCGATTCCACTTCTAACACTTTGATTTCGATTCATAACTTCGACTTTTTTAAATTCCAAAAAAGGGGTTTTTCTAACGTAACCAAAATTGCCATCCCATTATCTCAGTTTAAGTTTAAGGGAGAGAGTTGAAAGTAGTATTGTCAAAGTCTGCTTGACGAGGAGAATCCCTAGCCCTACTAAAAATTAAAAATCGGAGCACTTTTATTTGTAGCTATATTTCAGAATATTACGTATTCCTTTGATTCTGCTGCATTTAATTAGGTGAAAATGGGTTGAAAGGCCTTGTTTCAATAAGGAGCAACTTCTTGATGCGCAAAAAGTCACATTCGCTACCTTAAAAAAAGTCGAAAAGTGACCCTCCGTGAACATGTGGGGGGGTATTGGTATTTTCAAAGTTTCGTTCCTTCTAACTTTCTTGCGGTTGAAAGGAGAGTAATGTTATATATTTCTTTTTGAATTTGTCATGGCAGAACAAATCGATTCCCATCCTAAAACTTTGATTTCGATTCATAACTTCGACTTTTTAAAATTCCAAAAAAGGGGTTTTTCTAACGTAACCAAAATTGCCATCCCATTATCTCAGTTTAAGTTTAAGGGAGAGAGTTGAAAGTAGTATTGTCAAAGTCTGCTTGACGAGGAGATGCCCTAGCCCTACTAAAAATTGAAATTCGGAGCACTTTTATTTGTACCAATATTTCAGAATATTACGTATTCCTTGGATTCTGCTGCATTTAATTAGGTGAAAATGGGTTGAAAGGCCTTATTTTAATACGGAGCAACTTCTTGATGCGCAAAAAGTCACATTCGCTACCTTAAAAAAAGTGGAAAAGTGAACCTCCGTGAACATGTGGGGGGGCATTGGTATTTTCAAAGTTTCGTTCCTTATAACTTTCTTGCGGTTGCAAGGAGAGTGATGCTATATTTTTTTTGAATTTGTCATGGCAAAACCAATCGATTCCACTCCTAAAACTCTGATTTCGATTCATAACTTCGACTTTTTAAAATTACAAAAATGGGGTATTTCTAACGTAACCAAAATTGCCATCCTATTATCTCAGTTTAAGTTTAAGGGAGATAGTTGAAAGTAGTATTGTCAAAGTCTGCTTGATGAGGAGATGCTCTAGCCCTAATAAAAATTGAAATTCGGAGCACTTTTATTTGTATCTATATTTCAGAATATTACGTATTCCTTGGATTCTGCTGCATTTAATTAGGTGAAAATGGGTTGAAGGGCCTTGTTTCAATAAGGAGCAACTTCTTGATGCGCAAAAAGTCAAATTCGCTACCTTAAAAAAAGTGGAAAAGTGACCCTCCGTGAACATGTGGGGGGGTATTGGTAATTTCAAAGTTTCGTTCCTTATAACTTTCTTGCGGTTGCAAGGAGAGTGATGCTATATTTTTTTTTTTGAATTTGTCATAGCAAAACAAATCGATTCCACTTCTAACACTTTGATTTCGATTCATAACTTCGACTTTTTAAAATTCCAAAAAAGGGGTTTTTCTAACGTAACCAAAATTGCCATCCCAGTATCTCAGTTTAAGTTTAAGTGAGAGAGTTGAAAGTAGTATTGTCCAAGTCTGCTTGATGAGGAGATGCCCTAGCCCTACTAAAAATTGAAATTCGGAGCACTTTTATTTGTAGCTATATTTCAGAATATTACGTATTCCTTGGATTCTGCTGCATTTAATTAGGTGAAAATGGGTTGAAAGGCCTTGTTTCAATAAGGAGCAACTTTTTGATGCGCAAAAAGTCACATTCGCTACCTTAAAAAAAGTGGAAAAGTGACCCTCCGTGAACATGTGGGGGGGTATTGATATTTTCAAAGTTTCGTTCCTTATAACTTTCTTGCGGCTGCAAGGAGAGTGATGTTATATTTTTTTATTAATTTGTCATGGCAAAACAAATCGATTCCACTTCTAACACTTTGATTTCGATTCATAACTTCGACTTTTTTAAATTCCAAAAAAGGGGTTTTTCTAACGTAACCAAAATTGCCATCCCATTATCTCAGTTTAAGTTTAAGGGAGAGAGTTGAAAGTAGTATTGTCAAAGTCTGCTTGACGAGGAGAATCCCTAGCCCTACTAAAAATTAAAAATCGGAGCACTTTTATTTGTAGCTATATTTCAGAATATTACGTATTCCTTTGATTCTGCTGCATTTAATTAGGTGAAAATGGGTTGAAAGGCCTTGTTTCAATAAGGAGCAACTTCTTGATGCGCAAAAAGTCACATTCGCTACCTTAAAAAAAGTCGAAAAGTGACCCTCCGTGAACATGTGGGGGGGTATTGGTATTTTCAAAGTTTCGTTCCTTCTAACTTTCTTGCGGTTGAAAGGAGAGTAATGTTATATATTTTTTTTTGAATTTGTCATGGCAGAACAAATCGATTCCCATCCTAAAACTTTGATTTCGATTCATAACTTCGACTTTTTAAAATTCCAAAAAAGGGGTTTTTCTAACGTAACCAAAATTGCCATCCCATTATCTCAGTTTAAGTTTAAGGGAGAGAGTTGAAAGTAGTATTGTCAAAGTCTGCTTGACGAGGAGATGCCCTAGCCCTACTAAAAATTGAAATTCGGAGCACTTTTATTTGTAGCTATATTTCAGAATATTACGTATTCCTTGAATTCCGCTGCATTTAATTAGGTGAAAATGGGTTGAAAGGCCTTATTTCAATAAAGAGCAACTTCTTGACTCACAAAAAGTCACTTTCGCCATCTTAAAAAAAGTGGAAAAGTGACCCTCCGTGAACATGTGGGGGGGTATTGGTATTTTCAAAGTTTCGTTCCTTATAACTTTCTTGCGGTTGCAAGGAGAGTGATGTTATATTTTTTTATTAATTTGTCATGGCAAAACAAATTGATTCCACTTTTAACACTTTGATTTCGATTCATAACTTCGACTTTATAAAATTCCAAAAAAGGGGTTTTTCTAACGTAACCAAAATTGCCATCCCATTATCTCCGTTTAAGTTTAAGGGAGAGAATTGAAAGTAGTATTGTCAAAGTCTGCTTGACGAGGAGATGCCCTAGCCCTAATAAAAATTGAAATTCGGAGCACTTTTATTTGTAGCTATATTTCAGAATATTACGTATTCCTTGGATTCTGCTGCATTTAATTAGGTGAAAATGGGTTGAAAGGCCTTGTTTCAATAAGGAGCAACTTTTTGATGCGCAAAAAGTCACATTCGCCACCTTAAAAAAAGTGGAAAAGTGACCCTCCGTGAACATGTGGGGGGGTATTGGTATTTTCAAAGTTTCGTTCCTTATAACTTTCTTGCGGCTGCAAGGAGAGTGATGTTATATTTTTTTATTAATTTTTCATGGCAAAACAAATCGATTCCACTTCTAACACTTTGATTTCGATTCATAACTTCGACTTATTTAAATTCCAAAAAAGGGGTTTTTCTAACGTAACCAAAATTGCCATCCCATTATCTCAGTTTAAGTTTAAGGGAGAGAGTTGAAAGTAGTATTGTCAAAGTCTGCTTGACGAGGAGAATCCCTAGCCCTACTGCAAATTAAAATTCGGAGTACTTTTATTTGTAGCTATATTTCAGAATATTACGTATTCCTTTGATTCTGCTGCATTTAATTAGGTGAAAATGGGTTGAAAGGCCTTGTTTCAATAAGGAGCAACTTCTTGATGCGTAAAAAGTCACATTCGCTACCTTCAAAAAAGTGGAAAAGTGACCCTCCGTGAACATGTGGGGGGGTATTGGTATTTTCAAAGTTTCGTTCCTTATAACTTTCTTGTGGTTGCAAGGAGAGTAATGTTATATATTTTTTTTTGAATTTGTCATGGCAGAACAAATCGATTCCCATCCTAAAACTTTGATTTCGATTCATAACTTCGACTTTTTAAAATTCCAAAAAAGGGGTTTTTCTAACGTAACCAAAATTGCCATCCCATTATCTCAGTTTAAGTTTAAGGGAGAGAGTTGAAAGTAGTATTGTCAAAGTCTGCTTGACAAGGAGATGCCCTAGCCCTACTAAAAATTGAAATTCGGAGCACTTTTATTTGTACCAATATTTCAGAATATTACGTATTCCTTGGATTCTGCTGCATTTAATTAGGTGAAAATGGGTTGAAAGGCCTTATTTTAATACGGAGCAACTTCTTGATGCGCAAAAAGTCACATTCGATACCTTAAACAAAGTGGAAAATTGACCCTCAGTGAACATGTGGGGGGGTATTGGTAATTTCAAAGTTTCGTTCCTTATAACTTTCTTGCGGTTGCAAGGAGAGTGATGCTATATTTTTTTTTTTGAATTTGTCATAGCAAAACAAATCGATTCCACTTCTAACACTTTGATTTCGATTCATAACTTCGACTTTTTAAAATTCCAAAAAAGGGGTTTTTCTAACGTAACCAAAATTGCCATCCCATTATCTCAGTTTCAGTTTAAGGGAGAGAACTGAAAGTAGTATTGTCCAAGTCTGCTTGATGAGGAGATGCCCTAGCCCTACTAAAAATTGAAATTCGGAGCACTTTTATTTGTAGCTATATTTCAGAATATTACGTATTCCTTGGATTCTGCTGCATTTAATTAGGTGAAAATGGGTTGAAAGGCCTTGTTTCAATAAGGAGCAACTTTTTGATGCGCAAAAAGTCACATTCGCTACCTTAAAAAAAGTGGAAAAGTGACCCTCCGTGAACATGTGGGGGGGTATTGATATTTTCAAAGTTTCGTTCCTTATAACTTTCTTGCGGCTGCAAGGAGAGTGATGTTATAATTTTTTATTAATTTGTCATGGCAAAACAAATCGATTCCACTTCTAACACTTTAATTTGATTCATAACTTCGACTTTTTTAAATTCCAAAAAAAGGGTTTTTCTAACGTAACCAAAATTGCCATCCCATTATCTCAGTTTAAGTTTAAGGGAGAGAGTTGAAAGTAGTATTGTCAAAGTCTGCTTGACGAGGAGAATCCCTAGCCCTACTAAAAATTAAAAATCGGAGCACTTTTATTTGTAGCTATATTTCAGAATATTACGTATTCCTTTGATTCTGCTGCATTTAATTAGGTGAAAATGGGTTGAAAGGCCTTGTTTCAATAAGGAGCAACTTCTTGATGCGCAAAAAGTCACATTCGCTACCTTAAAAAAAGTGGAAAAGTGACCCTCCGTGAACATGTGGGGGGGTATTGGTATTTTCAAAGTTTCGTTCCTTATAACTTTCTTGCGGTTGAAAGGAGAGTAATGTTATATATTTTTTTTTGAATTGGTCATGGCAGAACAAATCGATTCCCATCCTAAAACTTTGATTTCGATTCATAACTTCGACTTTTTAAAATTCCAAAAAAGGGGTTTTTCTAACGTAACCAAAATTGCCATCCCATTATCTCAGTTTAAGTTTAAGGGAAAGAGTTGAAAGTAGTATTGTCAAAGTCTGCTTGACGAGGAGATGCCCTAGCCCTACTAAAGATTGAAATTCGGAGCACTTTTATTTGTAGCAATATTTCAGAATATTACGTATTCCTTGGATTCTGCTGCATTTAATTAGGTGAAAATGGGTTGAAAGGCCTTGTTTTAATACGGAGCAACTTCTTGATGCGCAAAAAGTCACATTCGCTACCTTAAAAAAAGTGGAAAATTGACCCTCAGTGAACATGTGGGGGGGTATTGGTAATTTCAAAGTTTCATTCCTTATAACTTTCTTGCGGTTGCAAGGAGAGTGATGTTATATTTTTTTATTAATTTGTCATGTCAAAAAAAATCAATTCCACTTCTAACACTTTGATTTCGATTCATAACTTCGACTTTTTAAAATTCCAAAAAAGGGGTTTTTCTAACGTAACCAAAATTGCCATCCCATTATCTCAGTTTAAGTTTAAGGGAGAGAGTTGAAAGTAGTATTGTCAAAGTCTGCTTGACGAGGAGATGCCCTAGCCCTACTAAAAATTGAAATTCGGAGCACTTTTATTTGTACCAATATTTCAGAATATTACGTATTCCTTGGATTCTGCTGCATTTAATTAGGTGAAAATGGGTTGAAAGGCCTTATTTTAATACGGAGCAACTTCTTGATGCGCAAAAAGTCACATTCGATACCTTAAACAAAGTGGAAAATTGACCCTCAGTGAACATGTGGGGGGGTATTGGTAATTTCAAAGTTTCGTTCCTTATAACTTTCTTGCGGTTGCAAGGAGAGTGATGCTATATTTTTTTTTTGAATTTGTCATAGCAAAACAAATCGATTCCACTTCTAACACTTTGATTTCGATTCATAACTTCGACTTTTTAAAATTCCAAAAAAGGGGTTTTTCTAACGTAACCAAAATTGCCATCCCAGTATCTCAGTTTAAGTTTAAGTGAGAGAGTTGAAAGTAGTATTGTCCAAGTCTGCTTGATGAGGAGATGCCCTAGCCCTACTAAAAATTGAAATTCGGAGCACTTTTATTTGTAGCTATATTTCAGAATATTACGTATTCCTTGGATTATGCTGCATTTAATTAGGTGAAAATGGGTTGAAAGGCCTTGTTTCAATAAGGAGCAACTTTTTGATGCGCAAAAAGTCACATTCGCTACCTTAAAAAAAGTGGAAAAGTGACCCTCCGTGAACATGTGGGGGGGTATTGATATTTTCAAAGTTTCGTTCCTTATAACTTTCTTGCGGCTGCAAGGAGAGCGATGTTATATTTTTTTATTAATTTGTCATGGCAAAACAAATCGATTCCACTTCTAACACTTTGATTTCGATTCATAACTTCGACTTTTTTAAATTCCAAAAAAGGGGTTTTTCTAACGTAACCAAAATTGCCATCCCATTATCTCAGTTTAAGTTTAAGGGAGAGAGTTGAAAGTAGTATTGTCAAAGTCTGCTTGACGAGGAGAATCCCTAGCCCTACTAAAAATTAAAAATCGGAGCACTTTTATTTGTAGCTATATTTCAGAATATTACGTATTCCTTGGATTCTGCTGCATTTAATTAGGTGAAAATGGGTTGAAAGGCCTTGTTTCAATAAGGAGCAACTTTTTGATGCGCAAAAAGTCACATTCGCTACCTTAAAAACAGTGGAAAAGTGACCCTCCGTGAACATGTGGGGGGGTATTGGTATTTTCAAAGTTTCGTTCCTTATAACTTTCTTGCGGCTGCAAGGAGAATGATGTTATATTTTTTTATTAATTTGTCATGGCAAAACAAATCGATTCCACTTCTAACACTTTGATTTCGATTCATAACTTCGACTTTTGAAAATTCCAAAAAAGGGGTATTTCTAACGTAACCAAAATTGCCATCCCATTATCTCAGTTTAAGTTTAAGGGAGAGAGTTGAAATTTGTATTGTCAAAGTCTGCTTGACGAGAAGATGCCCTAGCCCTACAAAAAATTGAAATTCGGAGCACTTTTATTTGTAGCTATATTTCAGAATATTACGTATTCCTTGGATTCTGCTGCATTTAATGGGCTTACGGGGTTTCATTTTTTTTATTGGCTCAATCAAAAGAGGAGGTCGAAAAATATCCCTTAGATTTTTTTGCGATTTTTTTAAGCACTGCATCATACCTAGAATGGAGAATGGAGATTAAAAATGTCCCTTGACCTGGAGTCTCCATCCGCAACGCCTATGACGTCATTACATTCTTTGGGTCAACTATATAATGTTTCTAAACAAACACGTTGCTATGGAAACAAATGATTATTTTTAATAAACAAGCAACAATGCAATAATTTTTTACAAGTGTTATATAGTTGAACCAAAGAATGTAGTGACGTCATAGGCGTTGCGGATGGAGCCTCAAGGTCAAGAGGCATTTTTAATCTCCATTCTAGGTATGATGCAGTGCTAAAAAAAATCGCAAAAAAATCGAAGGGTTATTTTTCGACCTCCTCTTTTGATTGAGCCAGTAAAAAAATGACACCCCGTAAGCCCATTAGGTGAAAATGGGTTGAAAGGCCTTGTTTCAATAAGGAGCAACTTCTTGACGCACAAAAAGTCACTTTCGCAACGTTAAAAAAAGTGGAAAAGTGACCCTCCGTGAACATGTGGGGGGGTATTGGTATTTTCAAAGTTTTGTTCCTTATAACTTTCTTGCGGTTGCAAGGAGAGTAATGTGATATTTTTTTTTAATTTTTCATGGCAAAACAAATCGATTCCACTCCTAAAACTTTGATTTCGATTCATAACTTCGACTTTTTAAAATTCCAAAAAAGGGGATTTTCTAACGTAACCAAAATTGCCATCCCATTATCTCAGTTTCAGTTTAAGGAAGAGAGTTGAAAGTTATATTGTCAAAGTCTGCTTGACGAGGAGATGCCCTAGCCAGAGCGAACTTGAGTAGAAGGCCACAACACGACCGCGCCCACTTTTCAATAGCCGTCCTACTGAGCAGCAGGTTTGCGTGTAATCAAATGGGAGAGGACTTCACTTTGGTCGCGGTTTACGACAATTACGCTGTATGCTAGAGTTTTCAAAATGAAACAAGTTTAACTCTAATATAGTTTAATCTTACTGGACAACCTTTTTTTTCACGCAAAAACAATATTAATACACTTAAATTAAACTGTTATGAACCCGACTTCTGCTACTTCTGTTACATCTGCGCATGCGCCGGAATGCTCGAAGTAATAAAAGTCGGTTTACTGGCGATGACGTCATATGAACATTGAAAGCCTTTCTTCATAGCGAGTGACTTTCACTTTACTTAATTGCATTTTCTATACTTTGTATATATCAAGTAAAGTTATTTACTACATCGAAAATAATGTATGAAAGTTGATTCAAGTACTTTTGTAATTTCAATATTTCGTGACGTCATGATACATTACTAAAGCTTGGAAGATAGAACCAAGTTCCCGCCCTAACTTTACCGTCTTATTTCTCAAGAAGTATGATATTTATGAACTAAATAAAATAATTAGCAAACGGGAGACTACATTGAAGTATTATCGCACTACAAGACACCTTCATTAATATCAAGTAAATATTTAAAAAAAAATATGTCCTCCCGATTACATTGCATGTTATTTTTTTAAATTCCGGACGGCTAATGTCTCGACAAATGACGATCGCGCCGGCTGGGTTTTGGCCTCCTACTCAAGTACGCTCTGCCCTAGCCCTACTAAAAATTGAAATTCAGAGCCCTTTTATTTGTAGCTATATTTCAGAAAATTACGTATTCCTTGGATTCTGCTGCTATTAATTAGGTGAAAATGGGTTGAAAGGCCTTGTTTCAATAAAAAGCAATTTTTTGACGCGCAAAAAGGCACTTTCGCCACCTTAAAAAAATTGGAAAATTGACCCTCCGTGAACATGTGGGGGGGGGGGGGGGTATTGGTATTTTCTTAAATATGATTGATCATCGTTATTATGTACCTTACTCTTTGGGTAGAAATAAAATATTAGGTTGTGACTTGTCGAGGTGGAGATATGAATGATTTTTAACATAAAATACGTTACATATATTTTTTTTATTAATATCCAGTTTTATTGACCAAGGCTGTACATCGAATTGATTGATATTATACTGTTTTTTAAGTAGCGTTGTAAGCATTGTCTTTAAATCTGGGGATAAAATTCCATTAACATGGTTTTCCTATAAGTTTAAATTATTATTCTACAAATTTAAGTTTGTAACAATTTACTGAATTCAAATTGATTAATAAAATAAAATTAAAATCTGTCTTAAATATTTAATCAAAAAACAATTTGATCGTATTATTTAATTATAATTACCTTAATTTTATTTTAATTAAATAATCAAGCTATAAAATGATATGCTGTATCCACATGTTTGTAAAATAAATTTAACAGAGGTAATTCTTAAGACGCTTGTAAATTAATCAAGATTTAGTATTGTTTACTGAATAATTGCTTTGTATATTTGAATGAAGTTTCACTGAATCTCATCTGTAGTTGGAGAAATCAAATAATTGCTTCAGGATGCTTTGATCTGAATGATATAAGAAATTAGACATAACGGTAAGCGAAGAGAGCCTTTTCTTATTTGGTGAAACTTTATGATTCAGAGAAGAGAAATAAGACATGTTCGTGAGGAGGAAACATTCTTAATACTTCCTTTAAGGAAACTTTTCTATCTTATATTATTGAATGGATGAAATAAGAATGTTCTACAGTCTTTCATGTCTTAATATAGTTAACGTCTGGCCGCGCAGAATATTTCGTATGTTTTTAGTGTAATCACTTCCAAAAACCGGTGATCTTCCCCGCAAAATTAGGGGACCTACTTAAACCAAGAATTATGGGAGAATGTCATAAGATATCGAATTTGGGAACAATTTTCTTGTGACAATTTTCGTTGACCTTCGGTTAAGGGAAGTCGCAGACAGAATTCGCATGGTATCGTATGATAAAAGTTTAGAATCGTTTCTAAATGAGAAACTTACGATGTCATACCATACGATACCATGCGAAGCTGTGTGCGCGCGCATACCAGGATTTAATTTATTTTCTTTACTTTGTCCTACAAGATTATGTTTGTCAAATTATTTTTAAATATTAATTAATAAATATTTCTCAAATTTAGCATTATATTAAAATCAATGATAAAAAAATTCAATAAATTTTTTAACAACAAAATTTACAAAAATTGTTATAAAATTGTTTTTTATAATATTTATAGACTTTTCATTTTTCAAAAAATATATTATTTTGTGATATTTAAACATTATTTTATTCAACTAATATTTAACTATTTTTTTAATGAATATTAAAGAATTCCAATTTCAACACCTTTTTGTCACGAAACATAATATTATATAAACATTATAAACCAATGTGGGTTTAAATATGTGCGTCGCCTTGGAAATTTCCATTTGCAGTCTTGCTAATTACCATGCCCTGTGTTATACTTACGGGACATGGTGATTAACAAGGCTACACATGGATCGTTGCAAGGTGATTAATTAGAGACGCCACCTTACTCCTATATTGCGTATAATATGCAACCAATTTCTTTTGTACGTTCAGCAAATTGCCTAACCTAACGGCACTATATTCTATGCCACTTTCTTTATGGACAATACCACAAGGAAATGGATGGAAGCTACGTGCATTCGGAGTCACATGAACTTGTGACGTCATAATTTCCCATGTTATTATTATGATGTAATCAAGAGCGTTCGAAAAAAATTCAAATAATATACTTGGTCATCATTTCTCCGTAAAAAATGTCAGAAGTTATATCTGTTATAATATATTATTTTAATTATTGTTATTTAATATTATTGTTTATAATTTAATATTTATTACTCGAATGGAAAATTCAATTTTTCATAAAAACAGTTCCTTTCTTACGTATTTAAGCCCATGATAAATTGGTCCAGACTGATGCTAGCTTTGCAGGATGAAAAGCTTGCAGTTAAAACAATATTAATTTTGTGTCTGTGCAAAGACATTTTTATCAATGGTAGCTGGGGATTACTGTGGTGAGACTTGAGAAGATGAGAGCATTTTCTCTTCCCTTTACAAGCCACATTTCATTTCCCAGCTAAAGTGAGAAGCAAAAAAAAACTAAGAAAGATACTTTATCTCTATCTTATATAGTATTGATACCTACTGACTTATAGTAACTCAGTGCAATATATTTAGAACTGTCTTGAACATTTATAATACAGCATAAATTTTCTTAGGTAATATAATTTTGTAAAAATTTTGTTTTTTTCAATTGTGATTTATATTATATTTATATGTAACATAACTAATAAATTTTTAATTTAAAATTAAAACGCTGGAAGGATTTTTTTAAGTATGTACCCAGTAATAATTAAAAACAAGTAAATTATAAAATTAAATTTGATTAAAAATAATTTTTTAATTATTTAATAAAATTTATTTAATTTATCGTATGTTATACATATTTATAGTATGAAATTTAAAATGTAATAAATTATTAATAAATTTAACTCTAAAATAGACCTATTATGTATCAAAGTGTACATTTCTCCTTTCATGAACCTTTTGGCACTCTACAATATCGCTATTTATATATTAGTATAGAACACATTTTAATATAACATACTCCAAGTACACCTTTGGATAGTATGAACTTTACCCCTGGCATGATTTGTATAGCGTCAAAAGAAAAAAAAATGCAGATTTGCAATTTTAGGGGAGGTCAGAAGACAGGGCACCCTGTCTAGCCATAACAAATTCATTGGAGTTCACTACGATAGGCAGCCTGGCATTGCCTAATTTCAAGAAAATGAGAACGGTTACCTCCATCAAAGAGCTTACATTGTAAAGAGATCGAACGCCCATGTTAAATATTTTTCCTAGCGTTTAACGTACAAACCAAAGAAAAAGTCTAGATGAAGTGAAAATGAGAACTTATTATTTTGGGCGTCCAGATGGCGACCGGCACACCCCCAAATGCTTATAACTTGCAGCTGCAACGACATCTGAACGCCCCTGCGCTGAAACTTTGGAATAACACAATTTTTTTTACTCACACTTCCTTTAAGATCTGTGATGTTTGAGCAGAATTTTGGCCATAAACGTTCTATATCTCTACACTATAAGATCTCTGCCTCTATTTACTATCCACTAGAAGACAATACACATTTTAGAAAGTTAAAAGTTACATCTCAAAACAAAACTTGTATAAACTTCCGTAAAACAGAGCTGAAATTACATTCAATATGCATAGAGATGTACACGAGTTGTACATTTGATAATTTGAGTACCACGAGGTCTTACTGGTCCTCCCTTTGAAGCTAATGGAAATACGTACTCTGACTACTCTCACACTGACCTTTATATAAGTTAGTGGACCTGGCTGGCTTTATATCTAAATTTAACCACTCTACTATATATACGATAGTTTTGCAGACACACAAGCTAAATTTTAGCATATTCAGTAAATCAATAATGATTTACATTATTTTATTTGAGACAGTGAAACTGTTCATTTTCACTTAAAACTTATTTTAAAAAGAACATAAAATTAATAGACCTATAAAGAAATGAAATATATTTTTAAAAATAATATATAAACTGCAATGTATATTTTTTTCTGAAGGATGATCATTATATAATTTGAAACTATTATATATTCTTACGAATTCAGGAATTTATTTTATTAAAGAAATACGATTTAACAATTAACTGCATTTGTTACTAATTTCATTTAAAAGTCATTATTTTAATTTATTTTGTATAGTGTTGGTAATGAGAAAATAGTGTTTTAAAACTTTTAATAACTTACGAAAATTTCTGTTTCGACATATTTATGAGAAAGAGAGTATTACAGATGATAATTTGTTGTAGAAAAAATTTTATATTCTGTGCACAACATGTATTCAGTCAATAATTAATTTTACTGTACCTACGCTTTGTAACGTTAACAATAATAATTTCTCGATAATATAGTAAAATATGTATCACCATAGAAAATGACAAAAGAAACATGAAAATAATAGACACATTAAAACTACGTACGTTTATTAAATATGCTGACTGACGTGTGTACATTATATTTTCATGGGGATTTGAGCGTTGACATGTAAATATTAATAATGCCGTATTATCACTAATGATAAAAAAAAAGTACACAAAAGTGGAATATTAGTGGAATACTATTGTGTATTTACGAATATGACAACGTGGTTTTAATAATTATAAGTACCTACAAATATTGTTGTTAGGCTTTCTTTGTGGTATTAATAAATACTTTTAAATTGATCTATAATTCATTCGAATAATTACATAATAGAAAATATTTTAATTCTCACAATTTACAACTCCCAGCAATAAATTAAAAAAGATAAAAAAGTTAATGCAACCTTTGGGGTGATATATATATATCACTCCGGCTCCACAAAAAAAGACATATTTTAGGTACGATATACCTCCTGTAAATAAACTGTTACATGGTACATATTATATTATTATAAACAACCAAATTTGATTTATTTTTAATTTTCGCAATCAAAAATATAATACTTTATTATTTAAAATTACATTTTAATAGCCGTTAATTCAATATTGTGTCATTTGCCGTGTCTACAGGTTATTGTTATTATTATTTTAATTATTTAATTTCCAGTTTGTCTAACCTGTATATTCAACCTATAGACAGGGACGGAAGGCTGTCCGCCTTCGGAAAGGCAACACTCCGTAGAGTGTCTGAAAACTCTTAGGATGAGAGGAGTTAGGCGAAAGGATTGCGAGGATGCTAGGATAGGTAAGAATAAGGGGGAAATTGTGGCCTTGTGATAGGAAAAAAAAATTATGCCGAAACAAAATTATATGAAAAATGTATGACGTAACAAACAAACGTACAATTACAATCTTAAATTGTTTTATAATTGGTTTATTACTACCATACAATAATTAAACATTTATCAATATTTTGAGGTCTTTACATCATTCTAATTATAAATGACAGAAAAAAAAAGAGAAAAAAAATAATTATTCCGAACTTTTTAAATTAATTTTACACTTTAAAAGCTCGGTGTAAAAATGTATACAAAATTACTTTAAAAATCAATGTTCCCGTTGATTTAAATTTAATTTTGTACTGACAAACTTAATGACAAAGTCACGACCTCGCTGATTGGCTTTTACAATATCACGAACTCGCTGATTGGCTGTTAGTGACAGCAGGAAAGTGACAAAGCAGATTGTCCTCTGGACTCTTTAGTTTGTGCTTTGACAACCAAAACTTTTTTTATTAAAAAAAAATGGCAATTGCTCAAAGAGCAATTTTAGTGAGGCGTTATAATAGTCCTTTTAAAAGCTTTATTTTTAAACTGTTCCTTTTTTTAATTTGTTAAAGTGTAAAATGTAAATTAATATAAAATTAGGTTGAAAATCTACTAAAAATATTACATTTGTTTGATATTGTTTACTTTTACTTTCATTATTTAACTATTCAGCAAGTTGTTAGTGTACGTTCTATAATATAGCATGTTTAATATTATAATTATGAAAACCAGATTATTTTTTTCTTTAAATATCTTGTTTTTAATTTAAACATCAGATTTACTTAAAAAAAATGTGTTAAATAAACAACTAACAATTTTTTTTGAATATTTTAAAGTCTAAAGAAATATTTTAAACCCTGGTATAAATTCAATCAAAATTTTAATTCAGAAAATCACTTTTCTCATGTTTTTCTCCTCACAATATCATAAAATATTGTTTCTATCGATTGAACTAAGTAAGATTTAAAGCTCCTGTATATGACGCTGAGTATAACGTTTGCATTTTCACGAAGTGTACTATCGATGTAGGTAGTGATTGGTTGGTGACCTCTAGTGACCTTTGTCTCGATCTCTTATGTAAAATGCAAAGTGACTTTATAGGCAAGGGAGGAGATTTATCAGACGGCGGGTAAACTGGACCGACTTATTGAGCTGTGTGTTTTATCTCATGACACTTTATCTCCTCGAGTCACGGCTGCTCTTGCTTCTTTTACTGCTGCAATTCATTCAGATTTGTCACTTTTATTTAAGACAAATACGAGAAGTAAGGAATGAATTTTCATATTATATTTTCTCTGAGAACAGTCTTCTTTCTTTGATTTCTTTTTCTTGAAATGTTTCTTTTTAATGTAATTTTATTACCTTCTGCTAATGTATGATACTATATTCTAAATAATTTTATATTGCATATATTGTATATTAATGGGTGGTATTCACGAAGAGTTAAGGAGCGTGTTAGGGAGAGATATTTTAAAAAGCGTTTTACCTGGTATAAAAAACGCTTCTTAAAATATCTCTCCCTAAAACGCTCCTTAACTCTTCGTAAATACCACCCAATTAATTGTTTCCTATATCTTTGTTATCAACAGTAATTAAAATTGCAGTTCTTTCCTCTGCTCAAGTTCAAAACTCCAAAATTTATATAATATTGTGATTTTCTTAAACTTAATTATGCCATGAATGCAATATATAATATAATAATGATGAATAAAAAAATATATTTTCTTGTGATTTTTATACTATAGTTCAAATTCATGTTGTTCAACTTTATAATAAATGATGAAATAATACTTTCATTCCACATTCATTAACTCAAGGTGTTATTTACATTTTGTTGAAATAAATTATGAAGATGGTACTAATAAACTATAAAAAAAATTAAAACTGTATCAAAATTATTTATTAAAATTAATTGTAAAATTTATCATTCACTATTATACAGAATTGGATTACAATGAGTTATTACGATCCATTTATATTCATATAAATTTAGTTTCATCACAGACAAAACTGGTTTCATGAATATTTTATATTATTGTTTACAATTAAGCTTATATTATACAAATTTTATACCTAAACAATTCAATTTATGTCTCATTATTTTACGTTTTGCACAACGCAATATTTGAATCTCACATTACTATTATTTTTGTTACATAACCAATATTTCTGTATTATCTGCTAGAAAAACAGAAATTTCTAAGAAGGTTATTATTTGTTTCTTTTAAGCTCCTTCAAATATTCATAAATAGCAACAAATTACACCACGAACTTAACCATTACCTGCGATTTTGCAACTGCATCTCCATCATGCATATTATTATGAGCATAGCGTATATACTAGAATTCCCTATTTGGGGGCATACATGACTAAAATGTGTCAATTGCCCCAAAATACCAACCAACCTAACCTAAAAAAGAATTCCCGACTCCAGGACGCTATGTTATATGAGACACAGAACAAAAAAAAAAGAGGCGCAGACTCAAAATAATGGGTATAGTCGAGCCTTCCTAAAAATTGCAAATTTATCCACGGCTCTACAGACTGTGTGGCTATTTTCACAAACAAAACAGAGATTAAATTTCAAGTTGTCTTGATATACAGCAAAAACATTTCGTTTATAAACCATTTCAAAGACAGAAAACACTAAAATAATGAAGCATCTACATAGAATTTCAAAACTGTATAGACTTTTACTTTCAATGCATTCTTAATATACATGAGCTCTATATTTTTGATATAAACTGTAAGATGGCTTGTTTACTTCTGAAGTCATGAGGTTGCTCGTAAAGTCTTTGTGAACGATGTGCTCTTATTTCACAGAGTATGCACTTCACACGAGGTGGTTTTACGATGAATGCTTTTACCATGAAATATGTTGTAATAAAGATACAGCTGAGCTTATGTGTCTGGAACATTACAGATTGTACAAAAATACACCATCTTACATTCTTTAATATAGGTCTAAAGAATAGGATCTGTCATGATAATCATTTAAATAAATAGGTGTACAGTTCAAAATGTTCTGTATATAAGTAAAACACAGAATCTTCTGCGCGCAATATTTTTAAAAAAACATTGTTCTGAACCACAGTACAGAGAAGATAGTAGAGAAAGTCATATGTTAGAATCGAAGTCGAAAACTGGTCGCGTCAACGGCATGTTTGTGCGCCGCAATGTTAAAATCATAGGAAAGGGGCATGACCAAATGGGGCATCCTGCAATGTTATGGTATAGGAGAATCAACTATAATCTGCTCTAACTCGGAAATTATTAAAGCTAGCATAGTGGAACTTTCAATAAAATATTAGAAAAAAAATCTAATATTTTTTACAACAAAAAAAGTAAGCTCTAAACCCGATATTCAAAAAGTGTCAAAAATTGACTTCAGCTCCCCCGTAGCGCAGGTATAGGAGTTTGGCTACTATCTTTCCTGTACTGTGTTCTGAACAATGTTTTGTAACAAAAACATTGCACGCAGAAGACTCTGGTAAATCATAAATTTAAATAGATTTTTATTAAAAAATATTATTTTATTAATTAATTCAGGGCAGTCTGCTACGCTGATTAATTATTAACTAAAAAATGAAATATAATAATTATTATTATCATTAATAGTGGAATTCAAGGTAGAGGTTGTTAATGAAGTATACGAAACATGTTATATATAAAGTGAAATTTACTAAATAATATTACCTATAATGAGCGGAATTTACAAAAATCCTTAGCATGAAAATTTAAAACAAAAAATACTATTTTTTGTGTCAACTTCAATACTAATAAATAATAAATGTGGTGTTAAATATTTCCAGGTTAGAATCAATGCTCTAAGTTCTTTGTTAATTATTTAACATCTCTGTTATATTATGATTTTTTCCTTTTTAAATTTATATTTACTAATTTTCATTCAATAAGATAATATTAATAAAAAGAAACTGCCATCAAGTATGTTTCTTGATTTGCAACCATATCTAATTAAGTTGTGAATGAGTTTAATGTTTAAAATGTACTAATCTAATATACCTTTTTCATGATGCCGCAATGCAGCATAAACTTACAATTAGTGTAATTCATACTTTTTATATTAACTGTTCTTCTAAACAGGAGCATCCTAACTAACAAGTAAGCATAACAACTAAGGGGTTGCGGTTTCTTACATTGTTACTAGAATTCCTCACCAAATGTTTGGGTCTTTATTGTTGTTGTTCTAGTTTTCCAACATAGGGAGATCTAATCATGTGTTTGTGTTAAGTAAAATTTTTGTTGCAATTTAATAATTAGTATTGTAATAAATTAAATAAGTTAGTTGAACAAAATTGAATATTATTGGAACATTTATTTTTATTAATTATGTTTCATATTATTTACATTGTTATTATGCTGCATGAAGGTAAATAAATAACCCCTGACTATAAGTTAGTTACAAAAGCTCTACATTTTACATATTCGGATATCTTACAAGCTAATGCTTGCATACTATGATATGATTACTTTATATACTGACATAAAAGAGAAAAACATGAATGTTATATATGAGCTAGAATATAATATAATAAATTAACGAATACAATATGTAATACGGAAAAATGATTCAAATTTTAATGAAAAAGGATTATTATTATTATGAACCACGGTAAATTACATTAGGATTGGTAAATTGGCAACTAATCATGATTATGTATAATAACAACCAAAACGAAGTCTAGTCTAGTGATATGAATATGATCTCTTTTCGTAAATACCCCAACAAAATAATAATAATCAGATTCTCCTTAATGTTTTCTTCTTGATTTGAATTATGCTTTTACGAACTGAACTATAAAATTAGATGCACTGAATTAATTATCTTTAGTTTTTAAATAACTTTATAAATATTTTGTATATATAATTAGATATTACTTTTAAATAGAGTATTTTGTTGTGCTTGTTTTCATTTAAGAGCATAGAAAATGTTATATAAAAACTAAAAAGGATTCACCATTAAAAAGTTACAAATGAGGATTGTCAACTTTTAGCTTGTCTCATTTCTTTTAACAAAAAAAAAAAAAAAAAATGCCACCAAATTCAATACAGTTAAAAAATAGTATTTAAAACTCCTTTCAACTTGACAAACTTTATATTAAAGAAATAGATCATTAGAGTTAATTTTTTTGCAAAGTCTGACTAAATATATATATACTTTTTTCCTTGCAGTCCAAAGTTTTGATGTTTAATCAAATAGTGCCTAACAAGACATTTGTTCGGCGACAGCCTCATTAAAATTCTAGCTCACAAATCCGCTTTTCTTTTTCCCTGCCACCATATATTGATTGAAGAATTTATCATAGCATAATTTTTATACAAACTGAATATATTGTAATGAAATGTAGATTTTACATGAAAGTATATACTCAATTTAAATGTGTATGTAAGATGATTGCTGAATCGGAATACTAAAATATAATTTTCAAAGTTTTCTTTGCACTAAATTTTTTATATATTATATCAAATTATAACATAAATAAAATAAAAATGCACTTCAAAATCGCAGTAACACGTTTAATAATCTTGTCAGCAGCGCATCCTCATAGGACAAATTCACTGAAAAAATCACACTCCAAATCTTCACGATTAACTCTGTATAATAATATAGCTTAATGTGTTAATACTCCCAGTAATGCAATGTTTACATATATTTAAAGGAAGCTGTAATATATATTTTTATGACCATTTTAGTATTAAAAATTTTCACAATTTTATAAAAAAAAATTTATTAACGCTCAAATAAACAATTACTAATTTAATAAATCCTTTAATTGCTCTCAACTTAAAATAATGAAATCCTATGACTGAATATAAGCATGTTGATATGATATATACATATTTAATTTAAATAAAAATTATTGAATCGAATACGATTTATCGAATGCAAATAATTTCAAACATGAGAATAACACAAATTTAATAATATACGTTTCTTATCAAGTTCCCAAAAGAGAAATGTTTAAAATAATCCTTGAAGTTTTAAAAATTTTGTTTTCTAGCCCAGTTGAAAATTATTAGCTGTTCCTTCAAAATATAGATAGATAGCTTATTTATTATCATATACTGATGTTGATAGCATTCCTATAGTTAGCCAAACAAGCTTTATTTTGATATAGGTTTTGATATAGGGAAAAATTACAATTATACAATCAATACAGAAATTTTTACCCGGAAAAGAATTAACATTAGTTTCCATTGGAATTGACTGGAATTCTTACACTTCTTTCAAATTCTTCCGATGAAAATCTAATAACTATACTGTAAAATCATACTAAATTAAATTTTAAACTTACAATTGAAAATATCTGTAAAAGTAATGTAGGTTAAGTGCTTTTTATTAAGAAAAGTTTTATAGCTGTTAAATTAATTTGCGATAAGCTAGGATCTGGAAGCTCTCTTTTCTTTTCCGATGTGCTTTTAGTTAATGTAACACATTATCTGCTTGGGTTAGCACATGGCTAACCACACTGTGGTCTTTCAGGCATGCACAGGAACACTAGAAATATGCAGTTTGCTTTTAGATGTTCGAACTTCCCACTATAAAGCCGGTATTACACGATACAATTTTTTTTAATTATTTTATACAATTTTTCCTTGCAAGAAAACTTAATCTCCATTTGTTCGCATGGAGAGGAAATTTTCTTGCAAGGAAAAATTGTATCGTGTAATATAGGCTTAAGTGGAGTTATTGAATCATATATATGGGAGGGGACAGGTGAATCGAATCGAAAAGAAACGAATCGAAAAGTAAACGAATCGAAAAATAAACGAATCGAAAAGTAAACGAATCGAAAAGTAAACGAATCGAAAGGGAAACGAATCGAAAAGTAAACGAATCGAAAAGTAAACGAATCGAAAAATTTACATAACCACGCCCTCGCCACGCCTCCTGGTGGGTTGAAATTTTAAAAACTGGCAACACTGTATAATTTTCGATTCGTTTCCTTTTCGATTCATTTACTTTTCGATTCGTTTCCCTTTCGATTCGTTTATTTTTCGATTGGTTTACTTTTCGATTCGTTTACCTTTCGATTCGTTTCCTTTTCTATTCATTTACTTTTCGATTGGTATATTTTCGATTCGTTTCCTTTTCGATTGGTTTACTTTTCGATTCGTTTCCTTTTCGATTCGTTTCCTTTTCGATTGGTTTACTTTTCGATTCGTTTCCTTTTCGATTCGTTTACTTTTCGATTGGTTTACTTTTCGATTGGTATATTTTCGATTCGTTTCCTTTTCTATTCATATACTTTTCGATTCGTTTACCTTTCGATTCGTTTCCTTTTCGATTGGTTTACTTTTCGATTCGTTTCTTTTTCGATTCGTTTACTTTTCGATTCGTTTCTTTTCGATTCGTTTCCTTTTCGATTGGTTTACTTTTCGATTCGTTTCCTTTTCGATTGGTTTACCTTTCGATTCATTTACTTTTCGATTGGTATATTTTCGATTCGTTTCCTTTTCAATTCATGTACCTTAAATACAACAATCACTTTATTTGGATTGCTATATATGATGGCTGAATTATATAGAACGCCTAGTTCAGCTATTTCCGTCATTCACCATCATCATCGAGGCAGGGAGAGCGCGCGAAATTTTCAAGCTTGTATTTTTGAACTTATATTATTTACGAGTATTTCTCAACAGCTCTGCGACGTGCGAAACACTCGCTCTCGCTTCTTTTCTCCCTATTACTATATTGTGTCGTGTACTATATATATATACATTATATTTAATTGTATGTATTAGAAAGTTTGCTAAGGATTATTTTGTCACTAGCCTTAGGAGATGGTGAACTGAAAATTATAATAAATCTTCCTTATATTATAACATAAATATCCAAGAACTATTTACTACCAGTATATAGTAGTTGATAAATATCCAGCCAAAAAAATGGAGCAATGGTCGGTCTAGTTTTTGAGATATCCAGGATATAAAGTAGAGTTGCTATGAGAAAAAAAGGTTTAGTTATTATTTTCTAAAAATAGCTGAAGTAGTCCTGCATATTAAACTGAAATCCAAAAAATTCTATCTCACATAGTTTTGCCAGAAAAAAAAAACAAAGTCGGAGTGAACGCGTCGCTTAACATGGGGCCTTACCTGACAAAGACCCTCATATATCTAAAAAAAAAAAAATACACCGTTAGGTGGTATGAAAAAAATATAGTGATGTTCTATGACCCAAACTTTGACCAATACAAGAACCAATTAAAAATTTTTCGCTCGAATCCATTTTTCCGTAAAAAAAAAATTCTTGATTTCCTTACGGAAAAATGGATTCGAGCGACAATTTATTTTTTAACGGTTTTTGGTTAAAGCTTGGGTCATAGAACATCACTATATTTTTTTCATATATTATACCTAACGGTGTATTTTTTCGATATATTCGAGGGTCTTTGTCAGGTAAGGACCCACTGGCCCCATGTTAAGCGACGCGTTCGTTCACTCTGATTTTGGAATTTTTTTCTGGCAAACCTATATTTGAGATAGAATTTTTTTAAATTTTGGTTTGATATGGAGGACTACTTGAACTATTTTTAGAAAATAATAACTTAACTTTTTTTTCTGACAGGAACTCTTATACTATATATGGAAAATATATTATATTATATATATTTTTTAAATTTTTAATCAAACCCTATTGGGTACTTCTATTTACTAATTACATACTACTTTGAAACCCCGAACCTTCCGAAACCCTAACTTGAGCGTTTCGCGTCTTCTGGAACGGGGGCGGCCACGGCCTTGCAAATCCATCCCGGCATTTGCCTGCGGCTGAGGGAAACGTGGAAACCTCAGCCAGGATGGACGCTACAGCTTTTGTCAATGAACCGGAAGTGCAATGGTCCAAAGCCAGGGGAACCACATAGTGGAAAAGCGCAACGTTTTACCCCTGGGTGGGAAACGTGGTTTTTGTTGAAAATGGTCACCCATCCAACTACTAACCACGCGCGGCGTTGCTTGACTTCGGAGATCTGACGAGACCCGGTCAAGCGCACTGCGCCACACCTCTCACAGTTATTTAATTACTGTATAGTAAAATAGGTATAATATCTTACATCCATATAATCGTGTTTATTATTTGTGCACCAATTACACAAGCTAGTACAGAGGCAATAACATAATGATATATAAAATATATAATTGCATCAATGGCACTTATCACCGTGAATTCGAGGGATACTAATTATACATTTAATGTACACAAAATGCATTATCAGGCATCCAGGACACTTCATCATTATATTTATATATGAATTGAAAAATAAAACTTCGCATTATTATTATGTGTTTCTCATTCAGGGATGTTACATTTTCGGGAAAAGGGGGAAAGGGGGAGTTATGTTTTACTACCCCCGTACTTCCACCACTTGGGAGAAGTCGCACGGCATCGCACGCGGGCGAGCCGGCGATATGAGAGCGCGCAAGCTCAAATACATGTATGCGTACTGTACAGTATAGCGGGCGGCTGCAGAGACCTCCGTGTCTTATGGCCAGGGTGGCCAGGGATTTGATCAGAGTTTCGCTGTTTCTGTGAGAGTTGTGTTTCTGTGAGAGTGAAACTGCTAAATGTTCGGCTCGGACCGGCTCTTTTGCTGGCTGAAATTGCCCGCGCAGCCAAGGTGACTGAATATGATTATAAACCACCAGCGAGAACCAGGCCGTGCCGCTGCGATTCAGTGGCGCCGCCACTCTCAGTTACAGTAAAGCTCGGCCAAGCTGGTCAAATTTCTAGCCATAAGACACGGAGCTCTCGACTGTAAGGTCTCTAAGGCGGATGTGATTACAATGCAAAAAAATGTACTGTGTATTCAGTATATTGGACTACAAAAAAAGCTTAAATTAAAAATGAAAGGAATGAAAGGTTGATAAAATATCAGGGATATGTCTTTATATATTCGATATATTTAAATCGGCATGGTATGCAAGTAAGAAAATGAATAGAAATGAAACCGAATCGAAAAAATGTACAGGCAGTTTTATATTAAATATTTTGCCATTATTGTCTTAAATTTCCTCCAGTCAAAAAGGACAGGTGGAACGAATTGTAAAGAAACGAAATATAGTTTTTACATATCATATTTTATATATTTCCATATTTTTCTTGTCTGTTAATTTTTTCTTCCAAAATTACTATAGTCTGATGAGGAGCGGGTAAATGAATCGAAAATATATGAATCGAAAAGGAAACGAATCGAAAGGGAAACGAATCGAAATTTATAATATGGTGGAAGATATACTATTCTTTTTAAAATGAGATTTTAAATGTTAGTTGTGTTGAAGATTAATAAATAGGAAACGAAAGGAAATGATTCGAAAATATTTTCGAAACCATGGTTCGTAAATAATTACAAACATATATTTGGAGATTTTCATATTAGTAACAGAAAGAATAACGATTGAATAGTAGCGATCATATAATTATATATAGAGGAAACGAATCGAAAAGGACACGAATCGAAATTTATAATATGGTGGAAGATATACTATTCTTTTTAAAATGAATTTTTAAATGTTAGTTGTGTTGAAGATTAATAAATAGGAAACGAAAGGAAATGAATCGAAAAATTTTTGAAACCATGGTTCGTAAATAATTACAAACATGTATTTGGAGATTTTCATATTAGTAGCACAAAGAATAACGATTGAATAGTAGCGATCATATAATTATGTATAGAGGAAACGAATCGAAAAGGAAACGAATCGAAAAGGAAACGAATCGAAGAGGAAACGAATCGAAATTTGGTGAGCGGTGTTGCCACTAGCACTTTCATAGGCCCCGCCTTCTCTTGGAGGAGGAGCTAGAACCCCCTCCACCAAATTATAAATTTCGATTCGTTTCCTTTTCGATTCGTTTACTTTTCGATTCGTTTCCTTTTCGATTCGTTTACTTTTCGATTCGTTTACTTTTCGATTCGTATATTTTCGATTCGTTTACCCGCTCCCTATGGGAGTTTATATGCATTCCTCTAAAAAAATCTGAAAAAAATCTGTGGCATAACATTGCACCCTCTATTCATTTTTGAAATAAAAATTTCTGAGGTTGATACTCCATTGGATTATTGGATATTATTGGAAAGTGTGTAAAAGTGTAATGTTTTCTGGTCAAATTTTTATTTCAATACTCCATCATGTGAAATGTCCCAGTCTTATTGACGATAACTACATAAAATATATATAATTTAAAATTTGCATATTACGTGGTCAAAAAATATATAAATGGCATTTTAAATTTATTAAGTTGAGCTCAAGATTTGTTAACTACCCTTAACAAATCTTGGGTGAGCTTTTGTTTACGTTTTGTGATAAGAATATACAGAGACCTTCAAATATTATATAGCTCATAATTACACCCCTGAAAATTAAATTACTCTTTTCTTACTGCTTTTGTTTATTTCTCTATGTTTAAACGTTTAAACTGTTAAACGGAAGTGGAAATGAACAAAAATTATTTAACTTCCAGGAATAATCTGAATTTTAAAAGGGCATATCTCTCACTTTTCTGAAAGTGTAAATATCCGGTTTATGTGGCTAATATTTTCTGTAGTATTATGTTATACGCAGAAAATCTCAATAATTATACTGTTTCTCCTGATTCAATAACAATTTCTTATACCATGCGACAAAATACCCCCACCCGAGTTTTGTTTTTAATACATAAATTATGGTTTTTAATAAATCAAAATTCCAATATATCTTGACAGGATTTTAATAAAAGTTTGTAAGAATATTAAAATCTTAAAGCATGTAAAAATTTATAATTTTAAATTGATATCGACAGAGTTAATGTAATTAATTTCAGATGTATCGACAAAACCTTCATTTTCTCAGACTTTCTAAAGTGTTTTATTAAAATCAAACTTATCTGAAGCTGTAACACTTTATGACAAAATTTAATTTACTAAGAATTTTCAATTTTACCTCGCCTTGTAATTAATTTAATTATTTTCTTTGCAAGACGAGTTTTCCTTTCTAAAACGGTTATATGAAAGGGATTAATCAAATAAAAATTATTATATAACATACTTAAAAAATTTAATATACCTTTCGAATTCTTAGTAATTTTAACAAAATCAATATTTAAAATTTTAATGTAATATTGATTGTATCTTACAGATATAAATTAATGTAGTTTTATTTATTCATAATAAAATATGAATTTGTATTCATTAAATAATTTTCTCTTATTATAAATTATATAAAACTTCTTCTTAGAAGTTATAATATACACAACATTTTAAGCTAAAGGATATCTGAAAAAAATAATTGCATTTTTTTTTTTTACTATAAAACATTTGAATGAAAATTATTAATATTGTGTTAATTGAATCATAATAAAATACAACATTTCATGCTTTTGTTTACAAACTATTGTTTTACTAAATTAACTACTATACAGTAAAATAATTTGTAAAGAAAATATAAACAAAGTTAACTAAAATGAAAACAATTATCATAATATTTTCAACTCTAGTTATATAAATGAAAAGGATTCTGATTTAATTTAATTAACTTACTCTTATTACATATGAGAGAGAGTGTAAGCAAACATAATATTATTTCTCAGGGGAGAATATGAGAGAGGGAGTTTAAATTATAAGAAAATATTTATACCTTCAGGTAAAAGAAGTTACACTAATTATGAATATAAAGACTTAAATGTATTATAAATGCGTTCTGCTAAGTAAATATTTTTTTATAATTAGTTTAAAATGAAGTCTTACAGTTTTACACATCAACACCTTTGATTTAATTTTAAATTAACAAGAACTTAAATATAAAGGATTCAGAGGAGAACTTGCTATTACCACCAAGATCTGCACTGACGGTGGCTCCAGGCAGACTCACGCCCAGACCCTTCAGCGTTCACCGTCGCGACCCTCTTACTCACCGGGGCTTCGCAACGAAGCCACCGGCAGCCTGGTATAGGCACAATGCCATCCATTTGCAGGGCTAATTATACATTAACCAAGTTATCTTTAAATTGAAAATTGAATTATAAGAACATAAATGACTAATGGCACTTAATTATAGTTTAAAAATCTTCAGTAATAAGAGTAAGATTATTTATTATAAAAATATAATTGAAATTTCATATTCAGTAGCATAGGAAACGGTATATATAGGTAATTTTTGACTCTACTTTTAAGTATTTATACTATTTATCAAACTCATAGTACACGTATGTTGCACAAAAATCTAAAACCTACTACTATAACGGTGACTATATTATACTAATAATAAACTAAACTCGTACTATTTATTTAAATATTATTTACCACTATATAATTCCTTCATTTCACATTTCTCTATTTTATTAGACACATTTTCAGTTCTAAATTATACATTCAGGATTTGACCGCTGTAGGGGTAGTGGTGGTCTTACCACAGAGAAGGGTTGTCTAGTCTATAGGTGCATAAGTATAATTTGGACCAACCCTTACTGACACGAATTTCTCTCTCTCTCTCTCTCTCTCTCTCTCTCTCTCTCTCTCTCTCTCTCTCTCTCTCTCTCTCTCTCTCTCTCTCTCTCTCTCTCTCTCTCTCTCTCTCTCTCTCTCTCTCTCTCTCTCTCTCTCTCTCTCTCTTATCTATCTCTGAATACCACATTACAATTAAGGGTACCAAAGCAAAAACAAAATCCGCCCAGTCTTTCTCATCTATTTTACAATATAACAGCATGGGAAAATAAGCTTTAAATACACCACAAGTAAAGATGATAGAAGTTAAGTTTAGTAGTAGATTACGGAGCTCCTAACACCATTTAACTTTCTATATACTATAATTCTATGCCATATGAATATGAACCTTTAGTTAGAAAATAATATAAATGCAGTATCTATGAGGCTGCTATATGCTAAAGATAACTAAGGTCTTAATATTATTTAACCTTTACATTTTTGAACTTTTGTTACTTCATAAGTTATAGAATTATGTAGAAATATAGGGTGTTAAATAGCGTTGAAAATTTTGTGCATAATTTCTTATAAATTTTTAATAATGCTAAAATATAATAAAATGGACCTTAAATACATGGTAAGTAACGCTAGTATAATTTTTGTGGTTATGTGGGATACCATCATCTGTAGGAATGATGGATAATCAGAAGTCCAGCTGGAATTTCTAAACCACTGATGGGGAAGAGAACCATGCAATTGAGAAATTTGTGCTAGTATTTATTAAAGGGTGAAATCAGAGTGGAGTAATAACATGTTCATTAAAAATCAAGATTAGCCTGTACATGAAGAGCAATTTTATGAGCTTTTTTTGTTAAACTTTTTTTAAAGCACATTCTTAAGTCAAGTTATATTGCATTTGAGTGGTAAACAAAATGAAAAATGAGTTAATTGCATTTCATCAAGTGCATTTCAAATTTTAAAAAATGAGTATAAAATCCACATCGACCATGAAATATTTTTTCTAATATTTTTTTAATGATATTTTGTTACACCCATTGAACATTATTTTTTTTTTTATATTGAAACTGATAGAGCAGAAATACAGCACAATCTATATTTTTTTTTCAACTGTATAACCACAATATCGAATCATTAAATCTATTACATGTGAGTTAGCTTTAATCAATGTAGTTATAACATCCGAATTAATTGACACTATTATTGCATTAGGAAATAGTTTGTGTGTTGTATTTTGTTGGCCATAAAGGTACAATAGAAACTGTCAGTCTTCACAGCTCATTGGAGTGTTATAATACTTGTCTGTTGTGCAACCGAATCCACAATCTTGTTAATGGGGTTATTTTGATTTGCATAAAATAATACGAATGCACATCACATAGATTACAACTCTAAACTCGTCTAGTATATCCATTAATTAGTAATGTTATATACCATATTAAAATTTATGGATCAGTTGAAATATAAGCATTTCTATTGTGTATTTATTAAAAAATTGTTTTATGAAATTTTTATTACATATTTGGATAGAAGACCTTGAGTTATAATATATTGCTAATTGTTTCAAATTATTTTTTACTCTATAACACCCTGAAAACCAAGGAGAAAGACACTATCATAGTCATGCAATATCTTTCCCTGTGTTTGCTTGTTAAAATACATGACAATGACGTCATTGCGTTTTGCAGCATAATTTTATTTAAAGATATATTACAGGATTTAAAAAAAAATGGAATAAATTAGAATAAATAACTCGAGCTCCCTAATCCAAAAATTAAATAAAAAGGTAATTTAGGTTGTCCGATCGGAAAATGACTTTTATTTTACTTCCCTCATCCTTTTATTTCCATTTTCAAATACTCCCAACTATTGTTCAAATTAAAGTCTTCTACTCGCAATGGTTGTAACAAACCATTGTTTATAATGTCTGTCGCATGAAGCCTTTTCCATTGTTAAACATGGAACGACGCAGTGCCTAATTTCGCCACCAGAGCAGAGAACGTAATGGCATTGTTAGCGCTAGGTACCCGTTTCAACTTAATAATTAACGGTCATTCTCCATAAGTTAACATGTAAATTAACAACCGTCCCATGTTTTTCCTCCGACAGATATTATACAACAATACTTTGTTTACTAACAACGAGCAGAAGACTTTGGTTCAAATACCTTTCTGTTTTCTCACGTTCCCTTGCTATGAAATCTCCTTGGCTATTCTCCTTAGAGAAGCAGTTGGTCTAGTGTCTTCCAATGATATGAATATCTGTGTTGGAACATTAATATTGTTCTAACTACCACCAGACCTAGTTTGGGTCGAACTTTCAGTTTGTTGTTGTTATACAACATTGAAATGGAATAATTACAATCTGCATGATGTTGTTATAATATAACATTATACTGTATGTATTAATGATACTTTCACAGGCATTGTTTCAGTTTCTAAAATATATTTTCTCATTTCAATGTTAAAATTTTCGAAAAAAATTAAATCAATGAAAATAATGAAATCATTTGAATTTTATTGGACGATGTTATTGCATAAGATTAAAGGAAAGTTGATATACATTAATGGTCTATCATTTTATAATGACATTTTCTCATTTGCGAATAATTTTCATTCAAAACTATTGAAAACACATTAAGCAGTCTGCATGAAAACAGCGGCTTTAATTTCTAGTTTATGCTTTACCATACAGGGAGTTTATAAAGTTGATATCAAATGCTTTATATTTTGAATATATTTAAATTAATTCAACAAGAAATGTAATGAATTTTAGCTGCAATAAAGCTAGAAAAAAGTAATGTATTTTGTATAGACAAATTAAAAAATGGTATCGAGACAGAGGTATTAAAATTTTACACTTAAAAATACATTTATATCATAATACTATAAAATATTTTTTTATGTATGAAGAACGATGTCGATAGCTATCAATAAAGTAAGTGTAATCTTTAAACGTAATCAGCTTCACGACATAATGTCCGATATAAAATTATATTTAATATAATTTTAAATTAACATATATATATAAAGGAAATTTTACGTTATCACTTTTAAAATATTAATAATTTCAACAATCTTCAAAGTAATTTAAATATGATAAGATACAATTCTAACTCTATTATACAGTATTATATATAAATTACACATTTTATAGGGATTAATAGCATCAATTATCCTATATAACTACTTTTAACTCACACAATGTAAAAGCCAGCAGGCAATAATTGTCGATTTATTACATCGATTACCTGCACGTGTTGCATGTTTTAGTTGCGGACAAAATGTGCCACACCCCTTGTATGACGTCACGTGACCACACCCACCCTCCGTGTAAACATCACCGCACCACCTCTTCACAATTTAGCTAATGTATTTTGTCGTGGTATTATTATTTTTTGCTTTATTTTTTTTAAAATATGGTCCATTTATAAATAAAGGTTTTATTGTACCCTTGAGACCAACTTTATATATAGGACCCGTATGTAAATAAACACAATTACCATAATTATTATTTTAAATTTTAGATTTTGTATATAAAAAAAATACCAAGGGAATTTTAGGAAAATTAGAAAAATAAATTATACCATGGAGCATTTATTTAATTTTTCTTCATTGTTTTAAAATTAATGCAAAGTGCTTTGTTTTTTAAAATATGAAATCAGAAATATTTTAAAATTAAAAATTAAAGGCAAATAGAATATTAACCTAATGATTTTAAAAAAAAAATCATTTTCGAGTTCATTAATACTTTTAATTGAAAAATATGTTGATTTGACTAATGGCCATCGCAGTCCCTATGGATTCAATGCATTGGTTCTTTTTTATAGGCTAAAACATAATATATATATAAAAAAAAATAATTCGTTTCATTTTTATCGCCAAATATTAATTATGTCATGAAGCGAAGGTTTGTAAAATTTTTAGTGATTCGAGCTACAGATTGTTTATAATAAATGCATATTATCGTTGCTAATTTTAAACCATTATCAACTTTGAATATACAAAGCTATTCACTTACCTTGCTACAAGTATATATACAGAATGAAGAATTTTAGGTGAAAAAATCTGCGTGGTACATACCTGAAACAAAAGAAAAATAACAAATTACAATAATGCCTTCTAAATTAAATTAACTTTAATTATATGCTAAATAGTCAGAATAATGGTATCTAAATTAATTTAAAGGTGTACAAAATTTACTTCCAAAATCAATTTGCACTCCAAATTATTAGCGACGTCGTTGTGAGGTTTATGAATTAAAATTTTGTTATTTTTATTTCGAAATATTAAATTTTAAAATTTTTATATAATCTTATATAAGATTCATTTATTCCTTCTTATCTCCTAAAAAAACTTTGCCTACTTTTTTAACTAGAAAATGTAAATGTGGGAGTTTGAAGATTGAATATTTATCTTCAATAATATTGTTAATATCATCCAACTATTTCCATTTAATATTTTAAAAGTATAAAAAAGTACAGAAACTTCTTGATTTTTTTAAATGGTGCATTTTTTTCACTTTTTCACTATTACACCCTAACGGTATTGCCTCTTAAAAGTTGATTCATGATAAAATTACTATTAACTCTACTAATACGTTTTATCAATTCCACCGTCTATTTTATTAGCAACAAGCTCTCAGTATTTTTATTCTGTTTAATTAAATTCATTTCAATTACCATATCCAATCAAGTGTAATTAACGACGTGGGCGATCCTTATCATATGAAAAGAAAAGAAGCAATTTAACTGTCCTTCTGCTTTAGCTTCTGCCTGATTTATCGTAACAGTAACTGACGGAGAAAAAAAAACGATGAAAATTTACTTTTAAAGTTTGGAAATTCCTTTTAAGTAATAAGAGTTTTGTTGAAAACTATTCCACAGTTCGGTTATTTCAAATTTTTACATCATCTTTTATAGTGAAGAGATCCAAGAAGGAGAGCTGTTGAGTGATTGTATGGTAGAAGTTTTAAAAAAGTGACCAATGCTGTGATATGGTGACACTGAAAAGAAGATTTTTTTTATTTGAACTACATGTTGACATGTTATTCAATAAATAATAATTTGAATTTGACTTGAAATTGTTGACTATTGACGTAAAATTTCAAATAAGGTTGAATTTGCATTATAATCATGAATTAATAAATGTTAATTGACAAGGTTTGAATGAAAACTTCTAAAAAATTCTTGTTTCTGTTACAATTCGTATACTTCTATTAATTCATTTTCTAAGTTTCTTATAATATTTAAAAAATATCAATGAAATTAGTTAAAATTTAATTTAGTATCATCAAAGAATTAATATTAATTCTTTGGTATTATGCTGAATTTTTAAAACTTTTCAATTCTGGTACTGCATATACCATACAAGATATCTCAAATATGCTGTGTATAATATGCAATGCATCGTTTGTAGTCTATAAATCTTTAAGGAATTATTTCACTAGAACTTTAAATTCACTAAAAAACTCCCATAGTCTTCTGCAGAATCGTTTTTATATAAAAGCTATTATGTTAGATATATATGGTGTGGTATAGCCTCCGTTGTGATGACATTATATTCTCTGATGATATAAATAAATTAACATTTTCTGTCTCTTTTTCTTCATTAAAATGTGTTTTTTAATGACAATATATCATATTTTAATATAATACATTGCAGTTTTATGGTAAATTTGCCTTAATTCATCATTATTATGTGATGACAGGTATATGCAATATTGTCACCTGTTATATAAAGATATATTATTATGTTGCATGTTTATACGCAACTTGGTGAATGGTGATACAGCCAGACAGACAGGATATTGAAGTGTCACTATAGATATGTTATTATTACATATGGATGTATCCTGTACTGCTAGTGGCATTGATGGTAAGGATATAATATCAAATATTCAAATGAGAAAAAAAAAATCTTATTTTATATTATAAAAAAAAATGTAAGGCAATATAATATAAGAATTGATGTATGTCGATTTTTTGTGGAATATATTTTGCTAGAAAATATTACAGGTGGTATAATAATCACAAAATTAGTGTCATCCTAAAAATAATAGCTTTAAAACATTAGTTATATTTTTTAAAAATTCAGAATAACAGGTAAATGCTAATTTTGGTAAACAGACATTATTTTTTGTTATTGTTAAATTATTTTTTAAGCAGTTTGAAATTTTGCAATAAATTTCATAAATTATTAATTATAAAATAATAAACTACACTCATATTCCTCAGTTAGATTATAATATATTGATCAATCATATTTGTTATAATCTTTAAAAAAAAAATACTAAGTTATTTATCGCTAAAATATAAAAAATTGACCATTTAAAAGGGTTGTGTTTATGTTAGAAAAAAAACAATAAATACTATGAATAAACACATGCAAGATTTATTTGATATATAGCTTTTGACAATAAAAGTATATTACGTATATAGTCGTAAACTGTAGCTTATAGAGTTGTTTTTGTTTACGAGGGAAAATAGCATATCAGGTATATGGACGGTCAGGAGGGTAGAAAAGAGAAAGTGGAGGTCCAAATACTACGGCATCAGATAGGAGAAATGACAAAAAAAAAATTTAAATAAAATAGTTTTGATTGTTCTATAATGATGCGATTTTTTTTATGCTATCTATCGTTAATTGGTGTATTTTTACAATTTTTTAAACCTGATTTATTTTGTTTAATAAAGTGAAAAAAAAATTAAATATATATATATAATTTGTTTATATACCAGTCTGTGCATTCTGGTCCTCCAAAGGGCAGACTAACTTACAGGGGCATGACGTTAGCGCAATCAACTCTATAGTGAACGATGTTTTTAAAATGATGACGTCATCATTGCAGTTACGTTTGCAGGTCATGGTCACGTGACTTGTGAAAAGACGTACGTTTTTCTTACAATAATTAGTCAGTAGAGTAAGGAACGTCTTGTGTATGCAAATGTGCTCGCAATCTTTCATCACCATAAACAACAACAAAAAAATTGTTATTAAAGAAAACAAACAACACTCTACTACACACATCTTCTCACAACGAACTTGCTTGCATACGTTTGCGGTGTTTTATAATTACTTTGTATCATCATTATTCAACGCCTGCCTAGAACTGCATTTAATTATAGTAAACTAACAACACACAAGAGTACTTGCATTAATTTAAATTCTGTGTACTAGAGTTACTATCATCACTTTACATTCTCATTATACTAAATGCAACTAATTTACTAATTAATAAACTTATCATTTATTATCGTGTTATAAAATGTTGTCAACAATAATTATGTATAAAAATAGTAAAAAAAATTTAATTAAATTACTTTGCAATGATTTCAAAATAACATAATAAAAGCTTGGAAATTAAATTTCCATTTTTAAAAGTTTTATTTTTTATATATTTATTTATTCATTAACAGAATAATTTACATATACTCATAAATATGTCTAAAACAAAATAATTCAATAGAAATTATGAGTTTGTTGGTAAAATTTTTACTTTTTTATTTTAATTCAGTTTCATTTATATATTCCTAATTATCAAAATTTATCAAAGTTCTTTATTTTTTATAATATATTTTTCTATTAGCTGAATATGAAAAAAACTAATGTTATTTTGAATCACTAATTTTCCAAATTTACCTTATGAAAAGCTGATCGTTAAAATTTAGTTACTGTTAAATTTCCACCTTGCAATAAAATAATATTTCACTAATAGTGGAGGTACGTAAACGGTTACAATTTTCATGATAATTTCAATAAAATTTAACGTTTAAGCATTTTCTAGCTACAAAAACATTAATGTTTGTTTGTAATTAATTAATAAGTAATTAATTTTGGAATGTCATTGTTGGCGTATTATTTACATACATCAACATGGAAAATAGTGAATTGTTTATTATTTTGGTCACTCTCAATTAATTAGAAACAACATGCTTTGATGTAAAAAGTCAACATGTTTATATTAACAAAAACTAAGTATGTTATTGCAATATAGATATTTTCAACAGAAATTTCTTACTATCTACAAAGAATTCAGATAATTAATTTCCACGCAATGATTTTCAATACTTTTTTGTGATGAAGAGAATGTTTCAATATACTTAGGGTCAATCTAGATGAGGGTTATAAGCCTGTAGATGATGGATCATTGAACTCCCTGAGAAGAGCTAAATATTAGAACATTCTAATATGACTGGGAGTTCTCTATACGATTAAATTCGTAATTGAGTATCGACCTCAATTTTTTTTATTGCAGAAATGGATAGAGGGTACAGAGTTATAATATGCTACTCTGATTTTTTTCAGATTTTTTAGAGCCCGGGAACTATTTTTAAAAAAATTAAATTATTTGTCTTATATTACAGGTTAAAACTTCTGTTTAATTTTTGTTTATCTTGTTTTTAAAATATTAATTATTATCTTGAAGAATATTATGTGATCTGTAGCGGCCGACAGGGTTAAACATGTAATCTTGGCTGGTACAAAATTCTGTATTAAATATAACAATAATAAAAAAAAATTGAAAGTCCTTTTTGTGACGTCACGCGGTGGCAAATCCTATCCTTTTTCTTAAGGAGTGGCGCCTCGTGACGTCACAAAAAGGACTTTCAATAATTTTTTAAAAATAGTTCCCGGTCTGTAAAAAATCTGAAAAAAAATCAGGGTAGCATAACTTTGTACCCTTTATCTATTTCTGCAATAAAAAAATTGAGGTTGATACTCTATTATTCTGAAATTAAATGAAAATTTTATTATTTTTTTTAATAAAAAGCAGTGATTTCTTCTCAAATATATCAGTACAGTAAACAGGTAAGATAATTTCATACTTCCAGTTATTTCCAGATGAATATTTTGTAGCTGATATACTCAATGGAGAGAAATCGATTGTTCTTCAATAAAACAATACCTGTCTTATATGAAACATGTATATAGTGAGATAGAAGTAGATATAGCAGAGTATTGAATATCAGAACCTCTGGTGATTTAATGGTAAAGGAAAAAGACGAAATAATGAAAGATGCGAACTATAGAAAATTTTTGAAACTTGCAACGACTTGTATATAATTCATATGGGAAAAGGTGCTATGTGATCCCTTATACTCCATTGACCATTTTATTGACAATTATACTAGAGGATAATATAATGTATATCGTTGAGAATGGACAAACTGCATAAATTTTGTTCATTGTAAATTTGAATTCAAGGCCTTGCTTATTATGTATTGTCAAAAAAAATTGGGCCTTTTTAGAACCTCAAAATCCTAGGGAAAGACGCTGTGACATCATATAGTCACAAAAATAATTAACACGCAATGAAAGACGTTACATGAATATGACGTCACAGAGTCTTTCCCCTTATATTTTAGGATATTTGTTTTAAAAAATCTGAAAATTTGATAATACATAACTCGAGGTCCTTATCCAAATCTAGACAGTAAAAAATTTATGGATATCGTCCATTGCTGACTAAAACGTGCATGTTACCTGTGCAGTTTGTCATGGCACCTTTTGTCTGCAGATAATGACTACTTTAGATTACATTCAAGCAATATACTCGTAGCTGCTATAATCTTGGTTTTATATAAAACTTTTTGGGATCATTAAATTAGTATTATAATCTCTTACAATTTTTTACGTTTCTTTATTTTGTATAGTAATCATGTTTTTTTATATAAATTTAATAATGAAATAAAAATCCTTTTAATTTTTTTTAAATAATTTATATATGTCATGTTTGTTTTTTTTACTTTTAGTAACGTAGTTTATATTTAATAATAATTTTGTATTATGTTCTCAATATTTCATTATAGGGTTGTCTGGATGGAAAATCTTATTACTAGTAATTTAATTTATATTCCATTAAATCACATACAACAAATTGTGTAGCAAACCAATAATAATATACAACAAGTACTCCACTGTAGGTAAGGAAAATTTACTATAGTAAACGAACACGTTTCTGCTCTCTCCGGTGAAATACGTGCTGTAATTTATTGTTCGTGACTCTTTTCACACTTTTTGTGTGATGCAGCTAAAATATATATAGGGGGTGATACCAACGATTATATACTGGAAGATGGGGACGTTGAATTCAAAAACCTCAATACTCGACAATTTTCGTCCAATTTCAGGAAAGTACGCCAAAACAAATGAACCGCGGACTCATTTGGCGTACTTTTGATAGATATAAGCGGCACTTTTAATGTTGGGCTAGCTAATCTACAGTATGCCAAATTCTTTATAAAAAAAATCCTTATCTTTTATACATGCATGTTTTCAGTGCATGTAGATTCAATGTGGTATAACAAATGGTATAATAAACTATGGTATTGACGGTGGTTCATAATGTTTTCGATATTTTATTTTTTTTTCTAATAAGTACAACAATACATTAACTTCTCTATAATCAGTACCATCTAAACGTTATATTTTAACATAATCATCAATGTACTAGAAAATACATTATAAAACTATTTCAGACGTAACATTGGCATTCAAAACCTATCTAGGACCGGAAAACATATCAGCAGAGTATTCGTCAATATTGAATCTGTTTATCCAGCTTAATATTCAGCAAACACAGCTTGCTATTCATACAGCGATATCCCTCAAGTCATAAAATGTAAATTTAATATTTCTTTTTGTTGCTGTCATGTCTGAAAATTTTAAAAACTCCCTTTTTAATTTCATACAATTTTTTAAAGCATTATAACACATTTCAATGAAATATATATATATATATATTTGTAACGTCACTGTAAAAAAATGATTTTTTTAATGAATTTACTCATTAATTACCCTGCATGGTTAATAAATTACAAAATATATTGCTTTTCTATTTGTTGCAAATACTTTAACAATTTTCCAACTAATTTAAAATTAAGTATATAAAAAAAAACAGCTAGATATTGAATTGATTCTCTTCACGCAACGCTAAATTTTATTGCCGTTTTACAATAAACTTACTATACTGTAGTGAATGTTGTAACTATTTGTATAATTACAGGCAACATTGACTATATACAATGATCACTATTGAAGGTTAAATGTAAATAGCAAAGTACCAGCATATTGGAATTTACCTCAATGTATTGATGAATAATTATTTACTGTAACATTTGAAAAATATATAAAAGAACTGAAACTGATACAAATAAAAATCAAGTGCACTAGAGAAATAAATAGATTTAAATGGAAATTTTTAAACTAAAAGCGCAAGAAATTAAGCATTTAATATTTATTGTATGCCATGATTCATGGTAATTTTATATTTATTCATAAAAACGCTCTTTTAACAATTAATCTCAGTTACTTCGGAATCAAAGAATATTTCCCTGCAAACGATTGAATGAAATAAATTTTAAAACATCGAGAATGTTCTAAAACTTAATCGCTTATGGTTTGAGCAAATTCATTCTTGCAGTTTTCTTACAACAGCTCCATTTCCGGTTTCCGTCCATAAGGCCAATGTTAAACTTCTACCTCAGTTTTCACAAAACTGATAAGACAGATTCGCTTCAAAATTTGTATGTCACCTATTGATGGTGAATTCTAAGCCCCCTGAAAGTCTTATTGCATTCAGGCGGTACGATTGCGAGATATCAACCTACTGAGATTTATCCTTAAGTCAAGTATTGTTATGTACAATGATTTGGCAGCTCGTATTACTTTATAATTAAAAGGTAGTGAGACATTTAATAAAATTGCCTTTCATGCCAGAGTTTTATTTCAATAAAAGTTAAACAAACTTGTTTGTTTCTACTTTTATATTAATTTTTATTATTTATTAAGTGCGTATTTTTTTTTTATTATTTACTGTGATTTATCGGAAGATAAGGTTTATTTAATTCTTTTATGAAATTTATAATTACATTACTTGTACAAGGAAAATTGTTTATTTTATTTATTTATTTCACCCGTGTCAATACAGTAATATATACATAAAAAATAACAGCAACAAAAAGCAAGATATTATTATTTATTATAATCTAGCTGTAGTAACGTATAAGTTGCTATATTTATATATGAGTGGAAATTAAATTTATACAAAAATATACGATAAAATAATTTAAAAAAATTTAGTGCTGATTTTTCCTTCATAAACTAAAACTCACCTATATATATTTGTATTACTATATTATATTACCTTATTATTGTTTTAATGAGCATCAATAATAATTAACGATTGTAGTTTGATATCTAAATAAAATGTATGCTTAATGCAACCAACAAAAGTTAAAAAAAAAACACAACCATGAACCACGTTGTATCATATATAATTAAATTGTATATCACGTTCTTTTGATTAAAATACCCACACACAAAGTGTCAGGTTTGATTTTACATCATGTATGTCACCACTGATGGCGTATATAAAACGCGAGTCACACATTCACTCTTTTGTCACCTCGCTTTGTCACTTTTAATCAATCCTCACTGTTCTTTGTTCACGTGTCCTGTAATTAGACAGGAATCTCTCATCTGGTGGTGAAATGATTTTCTAGTCTATTTTTTTTTTTTTTTTTTTTTCAATTTTCACAGCTGCAGATTATACTTTCGTCATTTAAAATTAAATCTGTAAAAAACTGTAATTTGTTGTAGTAAAATTACGATATAGAAACTTTTAAATTTAATTAAAAATAGTCTGTACTAAATTAACCTTTAACTATAGCAATATAACCATTTATTTAATATAATTGAATTTTCAATAATTATAAAGCTGATTTTCTTTATTTAAATTTTTAATCACTTAATCACGTTTTATATCAGTTTTAAGCCTTGGAAATAAAAGGAGGAGGTCTAGAAATATAAAAAAATCAACATATCAACTAACAACGTATATATTATACATGATAGAGTATATATTAATATGGATCATTTGACGACGGATAATGTTAATCTTATGAGGCGTCGTCAACGGATCCGTATTAAACACCGTCATGTGAACGTAATGATTGTATTTTGGTATTGCATCTCCACCCTTCTTCTTCCTATGATTACTGTGATAAATTCAGTACAGTATAAACATAGATTCACATAAATGCTGTGGCTTGATTTTGACGCTCAAGCTGTAAAGTCCTAGGCTTTGTACGAATTTTGCTTCGTTGCAATGGCAAAATCACACGTTTATACTCAGCTATTTAATAACTAAATATGGACGTGTGTGGATTTTACAGCAAATGCGCCAATTTACATCGCATTGCATGCTGAAAATTTCCAATGTAAATTCACCTTAAGCATTCAATAATTCAAAGCGTAATAACAGCTACAGAGCTTCTATTAATACCATGAATATATTTTCCCGTATGGTAGCGCACACTTATAGCCGTACCATGGTTTACTCATTATCGTACGTTTTGTATATTATTATTATACAGTGCAGTTTTATTGGTAATTCCAACCAATTACCCCGACAATTATATCTATTAGTGCAAGCATTGCTAGTCCTTTCTTATGAATAAATTATACCACACCTGCTGAATACAACTACATGGATTGCGTAATTGAGGTTTATGAAAAGTACTCTTGTTCATAAGTGTTTGGTTATTATCAATATTATCCACTCTGACAATCAAGGGCTGTAATTTTGTTATCACTTTTCTTCCAACTTTTCTATTAAAATAGATTAATTTCAAGGAACAAAAACAAAACAAAAATTTTCTTCAACTTTGTATGTTTACATTGGCCTCATATTTAAATAGGGTTTTTTCTTATGCATACAGTCTGTTGTACACTCTTCGCCTTGGAAAAATTCCTTTTAAGGTCCTTGTTAATTATCGTACCCCTTAAGGCGGATTCACATAGCGATTTCTATCATGCGACGCGACGCGAATAATGCGCACTTGCTGTGATATCTATTGGCGGCCATATTTGACGATTAAAAGAAAAAGAACATCGCAATTAACGCGATTTCACTGCCGCAACCTGGCGAATTCGTTCGCCGCATAGGATTTCACAGCTTGTATGTGACAAAATCGCGTCGCATTGCCTTTGTCGCCATCTGAATCCGCCTTTAAGAATAACACAGGGCATGGTGATTAACAAGGTTGCATGCATGTGGGAAATTTTCCCAGACTACGAGTGTACTTCGTAGTCAGTAAAATTCTTCGCTACACAATATACTACCGATGATCGAGAACATTACAAATACGATGAAAACCATTTTAAATATGAAAATACCTTGCCCCTGATATGTATGTAACCCACTATATTCAGATACTGAGCAAGTTGCCTAGCCTCAAGGCGAGATCAATATTCTGGCAAGCTAAATACATTAATATTTGTTTGTAACTTACTTTAGTTACAATATTACTGATATGGACTGTACAGTATAATAAAAATCTCACAATGTCTTTAATTTTATCCATTTCACTAATTTTTTTAACATTTAGAGCCAACCATAGTGGAAGATTATAAACTAGTTGCTACTTCAGAATTATTTTAAATGAGATTTTAAATACTAACATTTTTTTGTGTGAAACCGCAATGATAAAAATCTTTTTATTTAAGTTAAAATATATTTACATAACGTTATACAATGCAGCAATGGAGAAGTAAAATGTAATTTTGCTTTTGTGTATTTAGCTACTTTAAATAGGTCGTTTAGAACATGTGTGTGCTTGCTTGTTTCAAGCTTGCTGCTGCTGCATTGCGCTACTTTGTAAATATTGTATATCTATGTATTCAATCCTTGTGCTGATATTTTTTTTTTAAACTCTCATGCCAAATATTCATATCTTTAAAATAAAGTTACTAAAGTTGGTGAATTTAATACGGATTTTATTTAAATATTGCATTTTGTGTTCTTTTAAAGTAATATATTATGAGTTATAATGTATGTTTGCATATTATTTATTATAATATTATTGTGTAACTAATTAAAGCAAATTCGCAAAAAAAATCTATAACAACATTTTTAGGTATCTTTTCGGTTTGATATTTTAAAAAAGAAAATCTATTGGCTATTATTTTTTATTTGATTATATTTCACTAAAAAATTTTATGCAAAGAATTATAAACATTTTTTTTAACAGTTATGAGTTTCATTATAATAGGAAATGCACAACATACATGTATGAAAATTTTTATTGCAGAAATGAATAGAGGGTACCAAATTATGCTACTCTGCATTTTTTCAGATTTTTTTGAAACCCAGAACTATTTTTAAATAATTATTGAAAGTGCGGCCACACCCCCTGGAGGCGTCAATAGGCGTCCAGTCTCTATCCTTTTTATTAAGGATTCAGGGGTGCCATCACACAGGACTTTCAATAATTATTTAAAAATAGTTCTGGGTCTCAAAAAAATCTGAAAAAATTCAGAGTAGCATAATTTGATACCCTCTATTCATTTCTGCAATAAATTTTTTTCATACAGTATATTGTCCATTCTCTAACTTTTCACTCCCAATAAAATAAAATAAATCATACATATAGTATTACAGATCTTGTTTATGTGTAGATTCGACTGCACGCAGCGATCGTTTTTTGCTCTCTCCCATCCAGACATACGGCTACATAGTTTCAAAGCTAGGCACTATAGAGTCTGCAGGTATTCTAAAATTTGTTAGACTGTACTGCACATACAGTTAATCGATTGTACGACTATGATATAAAAGAATTCTGATTAATGTTCGTTATAAAAATACATCAATGTTGTGTCCAATGTACATTGAGTGCATTGCCTAATGGTGCATTTCCCTAAAGCAATGTCGATGGGGGTTTGACGGGGCGAGAAAAACGTATTTGTTTCAATATTATATGGCAGCCATGTTGGCGTGAAAAAATCTCGGCGGGATTTCATCATTGCGGGAAAGCGATTTTTTCACGCATATCAGGCCACAATATGATCATGCAGCAATTGCGCCTTTTTCGCCTTGCCAAGCCTCACTCAAAATCGCTCAAGACGCTTTATCTCGACAATATTATAAATTTTCTACACTAAAGAATGAGTTGATTGTAAGTGATGTAATTTGTTCCACTTTCTTAAACTTGTTTGTATTTTGTCTTATAAAGTAATGCGGATAATCTAAATGCAATTTAAATCTTGTCATTTGGTAGATGTCTCGTGTGCTTCTAAAAGCAATCCCAAGTCACATTTTCTAATCTAATCTACCATCTTATCGTGCTCTACATTGTATAGTAGTTGTTTTAAGATTGCTGTAAGATGTAACACTTTTACAAATACTCTTCAATACCAATTTATTTATTTACAAAACACCATGCAACAAATTCAATGTAGAAAAAAATAACAAATTTATGACGATTTAATTTGAAACGTTTCATGTTAGTTAAAAAAATTACTGTTGCTGTTCCAAAACCCTGCAAAGAAAAAAAAAGTTAAGTTAATATTTTCTAAAAATAGTTCAAGTGGTCTTCCATATCAAACCGAAATCCAAAAAAAAATTATCTCACATAACTTTGCCAGAAAAAAAAATCCAAAGTCAGAGTGAATGCGTCACTTAACATAGGGCCTTATACCTGACAAACATCCTCGAATATCTCGAAAAAATACACCGTTAGGTCATATGAAAAAAATGTAGCGATGTTCTATGACCCAAGAGTAAACCGAAACACGATTAAAAAAATTTCGCTCGAATCAATTTTTCCGTAAAAAATAAAGAAAATCTACAATTTTAATTACCAGGAGAGTTATGTATGAATAGACAGACAATTGAAATTAAACTTAAAGTGGTACCATATTCGAACTGTCATTGTTTAATGATTAATACACTCTTTTTTGGAACTGATTGTAGAGATGTAAACGGTTCTAAAAGCATGTCGTTTGAAGGGTGCGATAAGTCCTTCACTGAAGCTCAGAACCTAATGGTCGCACACACACTGTCAAAATTGACTCATTTTATGTAATCTTCTCATGCTCTCACATCGTTTTCTTGATAGAAAATTCTTTTTATCTTCGTTTTAACATAAAAAATGTCTTGTAATATAAGAAATAGTTGCTATATATAATCAGACATTGAAATAATATTAGAATTTTCGTTGTCGTAAAAATGGAACATATTTTCCAAATAAGTCTAATTTATATAATACAGTGCACGACTCTAACAATGAGTGAGATCAAGATTGATCACTTGACTTCTAGGTTTATAAGCATGCATGAACCAAGTTATTGAACGTTTGTCGTATTCAGTAAATGATAATATCGAGAATTTTGATAGTAAAAATCAAAAAATTAATATACACGAATTTAAGCAATCCAGGGAACATTTTTAAGTAATAATGCATCAGTTTAATAAATAAAAATGTAAATAATGGATATTCTTATTGTAAAAAATCATATATCGCAAGTATATACCATAGATAATCGTATTTTCATAATTATTCACAATGGTAATACGTCTTTATTCATCAGCATATGGTATGTTTTTTATGTCTTCAAATAATAGATAGAATAAAGTCACGTCCAGCGTCTAGCGTTACTCTTCTATTATTCATATTATGAAAGCAAGGAATAATGACTGTGGATGCATAGTAAGATAAGCTCTCAAACTACATTGAAAGAATTGATTTGAAACGACGCATGGCAGCACATATTATAAAGGAATCGTTGACCTAACATTTTCTTCATATTATTTAGATACAAAATTTCTAAAGAAAAAAACTCACCTTTTTGGCTAGTTTTTTTTAGTTCACAAACAGACATCTTAAGGTAAATTTACATGCGTGGTGGCTGCGATGCTACGCGATTATGCCATGGTGGTGTCATGAAATTCCTTTATTCAAGTGAATCTGCCATGTTACAATAACGATATCTCGCGTTTTGCAACAAAATAATCGGAGTAACAACCAATAGAAAAGCAATTATGAAATATTTGCTTTTAAAAAAAAATCTATGTAAATACATATATAATTTACAGAATTTGTGCACAAACAAAATTTCATTTTAACTTTTCAATATTTAGCAGTTCATCAAATATCAATGTTTATGAAACAGACTTTCGATCAAGTTTAAAGTGTATCGACTTGATTTTGTTTTGACGTTTTAATGACTCCCTTATTCATCGTCTCTTAACTTTTAAAGTATATCAATAATTACTACTGTCATTAATTACTTAGTAAACTTTTAGTCAGTTCACCACAGAGAGAGGGATTTTGTCATCAAGTGTATTAAGGTGATGTCAAACATTTTAGTACTATATATTTCAAAATTATAGAACCCTTATATTCGTCTCGGTTTATCTTTGAATTGCCGTCACGTGACCCTCCCATTAGTATTGTATTGGAGAACAAAGGAAAAGGTTCGTGAAGTCAAACCAAAGATAAGCCGGAAGCACTGTATAGTCCCAAAGTGTTAACAATTTGGGAGTATATAATTTTGAAATGTAGTGTAATTTTGTGTGTTAAACGCATGTCAAGTTTTCTCTTCAAAAAATCTTGTTTTAAAACTCTCAACCACGCACAAAATTTTCTTCCTTTTCCCCTTCTTTTGATCACAAATTACTTTACTTTTAAAGATTAACCCACAGGGGAAATTCACTTTAACTTTAATTAATTGGAAGCATAAATTTTATGTAACAAAAATTTATGTCTTGATTCTTGTGAAAATATTTTTATATAGCTTTTTATAAAAAAACGTTTTTATTATTCTTTTCATTTACAAAATGTTTTATTTAAATCAAAATTTGATTTTACTCGTGGGAACAATATAAATACTTTTTTTTTATATCTTTTGACTTTGTGTAGAAAATTGCATAAAATTACAAAAAAAAAACTATGGATTGTAAGTATATTAATAAATTTCTAAGTCTGGTCTTAAGCAATTAGTTATTACAGTACGCAGTATTACTAGCTGCCAAGATTTAGTATAAAATACAACAATTTTTATATTTTTTAGCTGTGAATTATTATGCTCTTACCATATGACGTCAGAGTTGAAAAATATAAGCTAATCTTGGTGAAACACAAGCTACTATTATATATGTTGCCCCTTGAGTCAAAACGATGATGTAATCCTTTAAAAGCATCAAAAGAAAAGTAAAGAAATATGGGTGTATAAATTTCACTTTTTTTTTTCATGTTACTTCATCAACTTAAATGTACCAGCGTGGCAGAACACCGAACGTCTTTCTATTTTTACATCCCAAATCAAAGAATAAATATTGATTAATATGAATTATTTATTTACACAGTTCAACCCTTTTGAAATGTACATACAAAACATTGAACTTAGACATTTTCCATCAATATATACTCTACAAATTGCAAGAATATGTAAATAATTATAAGGTATGTTTAATTAAAATATATAAATTGTATTTCTGTATGTTATATTAACTTAATTTAATGTTGTCTGTATATTCAGCTATATGAATATTTCTCTGTATACAACTACGTATAATTATAATAAATTGTGTTCTTGGCAATGGGAATACCTAACCAGTAGTTTATTTTTGAATAAAATTTATTAAATTAAAAAAAGTACCTACTGCATTTTGGGTTGTGTAAATACATGCAATGCCATAGAATTCAAAGCATTAAAGCTTTTTATTATTATAATATAATCTCTACCTGTATCAATTTATCAACCTGTTTGCAGTCATGTATAGTAGGAGGCTGAGTGCGTTACACGCATGTATACTGTACGCTAAGCACACACATATTCATACTATTACTCACGTGTTTGAGTGGGAAATTTATTTTCATACAAAAACATTTGAGTCGTAATATCAGAGGTGTGTTCTTTGTAATTTGTCAAAACTCACTTTATTAGCATTTTTTATATTTCAAAATTACGTAAATATGTAATAAATCCGCTATATAAAATATTTTGTTTTTACATCATACATTTTTTCTTTGCCAGAAAATTCAACTCCATAAGGACAAGTGGTTTCATTTCAAATAAAAATTACAAAATTTGTATCGATTAATACCAGCTTAATATCATACATACGACACTATATGTGATATTTTTTCTGCAATAGTATTATACAACAATGCAAGAAATTAAAAAAAAAAAGAGCTTAGCAATATAAAAATAACTTTTTTAAAAAAATATGCTTTAATTTTTCTTTTTTTTTATATATAATATTATTTACCATGGCTTACTGCAGCATATTCTGCTATTGGCGTAAGCATTGAAACTTAATAAATTATTTCTATAACAAACTTGTACGAATACGAGTGACCATGACCTAATTCAAACTTACCGCAAAAAATATTAGATGTAACAGGAAACCATGGAAACCTATAGCAGGAAATCTAGCACACGCTAAGATGCACCTCCCAAATACAAGGCACTTGTCCAAATCCCGAAAAATTGGTGAAAAGTACCGCACCCTAGACCAGGATTCGAACCAGCAACCTTTCTCATGCAAGTCGGGCCCGTAAACAATACGCCTACACTGCTCGGATGACTTGATCCATAAGAATAACATATGAAATTCCTATATTATGACGTCACGATATTTTTCACGTGACTCCAGTTTCATACTTACACACTGTTTTATGTAGATGTTTTCTACAGATGATACAACAGTAAGAGAAATTTCACTCATATTCTCATATGTAAATTCTTGATATGTGTGTGGCTGCTTGGTTTTATGAAGTGCGGGAATATAAAATGTGAAGCAAGATTTGAAGTTAGGGAGTTTACACCATCTGCAGTATGTAACTATACTACAGTCTAAGAAAATAAGAACTTCATGAGGTAGAAATAGCAATAAAATGTATGAGAAAATATATTAAAACTAACACTTTGAAGCTTGGATACAGATATAGTAACGTAAGGCAACAGCATTTTGCATAGGCAGTAAAGGAAGTCGTAATATATGGAAATACAAAATATATCAATTGTAGCCAAGATTTTATACGTTGTGGGAATTTTACTCCTGTTTTATGTGTTTTGTTCTGTTGAGTGATTTTTGTTTAGCATCTAGATTGAATAGACTTAATTCATTATACTGTAATTATATTTTACATTTACTAGAATTTTTAACTAATAATATATATAAAATATTTTAATGTAAAACAATGAGAGAAAAATGAACAATTTTTGGTAATTACTTTACTTTTTGTATGAGTTATACTAGTTATATAAAATATGAAATTACGTCAGCAAAAAAAGTTCTTTTAATAATTTAAAACTATTTAATTAAATTTGTCATTTAATTATATATTATTACGAATAAAAGTAGGTTCACAATAAAAAGAATAAAACTCGTACTTTATTTTATCATGTAACGTTAATTATCATGCATTATTGAATACCTGTAATAACATTGCAATATAACCCCTGTAAAGTAGGCTTACAAGTGAACACAAAGAGAACATGATCGTATTGCAAAAGTTCACAGCTGTGATATAAATTGTGCAGTGATTTAATACTGCTGCAACGTGTGTACTCTGTGTTTTATTATTCCGATGCTCAGGTATTTAATGTTATTGGATACCATGTTTGTAGGTGTATACAAGTGTAAATTTACACTTTATGCACCAATGAAATATTGCATTACCTCTCTTCACCTAAAATTCTTTTTGTTTTTATTTGTCATCATAATAAATTTTATGTAATTAATATTGTTTTAAAATAATTCAAAGTGTAAAATAATTTTTAATAAAATTTTAATTTATTGTGTATTATTTATTAATTTTAAAATATTTTTGTCTTGTACACAAATAAAATAAAATATTGGAATTTATTTATAATATAAAACATTTGTAAAAACAATTTTTGTTGCGCACAAACAAGCATGATTATCAAATATTATATTATACACCTAGAAAAATATTAAAAATTACTTCAATATTATAAATAACAATTTCTGAAAATCTGCTTAATAATGAAGAATTGTAGAATCAATAAAAAGTGATAGGCAATCACCAGAAGGTCAGAAAATGTCAACGCTGATCTCAAATGGAGGGGCCAGGTTTTGTAATGGCCGGCAATTCTTTGCCTTCAGCGCGGTCAAGTGACTCATTCGTCAGCCCCAGCAACCTGGTAGCAGACCCTGGGGAACACTCAAATACATCGTCCATATGGGTCATCTTTATAAAGCTGAGTTTACATGATACACCATGATTCCTGCTTGGTAATTTTGATGTCTAATGAATAACATTTATTTTTTAGTACAAAAAAAAACAACAACAACAACAAAAAAGCATTAATTTTGTAAATTTGCCAATCAATAGGTCTTTTTGTAAATACACAATCAGAAATAATCGATTATTATTGATGAACCTTCTGTACATGGAACATAAGGATAGTCAATAATAATCGATGTGGTCTCGTTTCAAAAAATTCTGCTCATGTAAACACAGATTATGTGAGGAATAAAACAAAAAGTTTCTTATAATAAAAATAAATATGACATAGGAAATATATTATGCATGTGTCTAGGGATATGGATTCATTAGATAAAGCTGCAAGATACTTTAGAATGAACTCTATAGTATAATCCTTGCAATTTGTGTTAAATTGATGGATGCTTGTGTTTTAAAGTGTTTTTTTCTAGTGACTTGTATAGTACGGCAGGTTACAAAAGCTCAAGAGGCGATTTAAATTGACAGATCGGGGATCTGGTCCATGGAGACATACAGTAGTTTTATCTGTACGAGCTCACTCTAGCTCTGTCACGCTTCACCTAAAGCTTTTATTACTCATCGATCTATCTTTATACCTTTTTTGCCTTTTTCAACCTCTGATCTTCATCCCCCAACTCTCTTTTTTTTTTCTTAAAACCTTTCCTTCCTCTAACCCCTTAAAAAAAGAATTAATTTTCTTTTTTGCAAGCCAAAGAGTCTCAAAAAGTTTGTATAAAATGGACAATCTACCTGGAATCTGGAATTTCTATCTTGTATATTTAGACTTCTATCATTTTTACTTATAATTTTTTTTTTTTTTTTTTCAATTTTTTTCGAACCTTCACTTTTGAAATCGCACTGCAAGATGCTGTTAACGTCATATAATTGTAATGTTTTTACCTATGCGATGAATATTTTGCTCCCCACGTTTGCAACACAACTTCGATGTTTATGTACAGAGGGTTAAAAAATTATTTTATAAAATAAGAATACTTAACTAGAGGTCATCATTTATCCAAATATGCAATACAATTTTTGGTGCAGCTTATGCATTATTCACTGTAAATATTTAATTCAAAACATACATGTAAATCAAACCTCATTTCAAAGGAGATAAATAATTTAATAAAGCATATAAATAAAGATCTACAGAAAAATTAGTGTTATAGTTGCTGATTGTATTATTTATAATAATAATAAAGCTATATATTATAAGGTTTATCATTAAAATTTCGTTAGACGATTGCAATTTATCAAATTCTTTTAACAAAATTAATAGTTATTTGAATTATCTGCTCTGAATATTCAAGTTAATGCTATTTGGCTAATTTTCTCTACACTTTCGTCTCTCTCTCTCAACCTTTGACCTACGAAATGTAAATTGTGATGCCACCGGCGTGCACTCATCAGCAGAAATTAAGTCTCTGGGGGCTAATTAACTCGATGAAAACGATGAACAGAATTATACTACTGACACACCGTATTAATGAACTAAACCTAAATTAGTATCTCTTTGGAGCATTGGTTCAATCACATTTAATTGCTACTAATATACGTCATCTATACCTTGTGTTATGAAAAAAATATCATATTAGTTACTAAATATTTAAATTAAAAATTTATTATACTTTTTTATATTATCATGATCTAAAATGAAATCAAAGAAATTGTCGAGTTTTTCTATACTATTCTAGTGTACATATTATTTGACACGGAAAATATTAAAAATTTTATACAAAGGAGTTTTATGTACATATGATTATAAAATATAATATAATTCTCAACTTTTTCTATCATTCAGAACAAAAATATTAGCATAATACAATTTTATTTATGATGAATGGGTGCTTGATTACAAAGACACAATTATAGGTGAATGCAATTTTTTTTTTTAATAATAAAAATTTTAAATAAGAATAAAACTACTAATTGAAACTGTATAAATTTAAAAGAACTGATTTTTTTTCAATACTTGCATGAAATACACGTGTTTTTGACAACTCAAAAAGTAACAAAAATTTAACTAGATTTTTTGTTTATTTTTAAATGCAGGTCACATTAATTTAAATATGAATTTTTATAACCAAGTATTCCTTGCTTTTCATCGCTTCAAAATTTAAGTAAGCCACGAAATTGTGATGTAACTATTTGGACCTAATGTAAACGTGTGGCTAGAAGGGCTATGTAACTATAGCTATAACTGTTATAAGCCACATATATATTTAAGAGCTATAGTTGCAAGGCACAATGTATTATAAATGTGATGTGGTGTTTACGACACATATATTATGAGTCGACGTTTTGTGACAGGAATATGCAAAATAAAAAGTATCTCGATACAGAAATAAGTTACGCATTCATTTTGTCTTTTACACTAAATATACTGCTGTGTGCTAATGGTAGATTATCTTAAAGATTTAAACACTTTCTTCTTTATACTTTTATGACGTAAAGATGGATTTATAAAGAGCCTCAAAAAAGCTTCTAAACTTTTCCACAGTGTATTGAAGACTTTTTCAATAGACTGTTATAAGTATAACAAAGCTTTTCCCAAAGTTTATAAATTCACTCCTCTGCTTATCTTAAAGTAATGTATTTTCAGAAAGAGATTATGAATTCATTATTTTAGTATCTAAACTTAATAATTAGGAAGCAATATTTCAAAAACTTCAATATTCATTTGGAATCAGAAAGTGGTGTGTTCGAAATAGTTGTCATTTATATCATTTATACATGTTTTAAATAATATCGAGAAGTAACTAATATATTTTATAAATAAATTTTTTGAGAAAAATAGAATTGTTCCTTATATTGTAAGAAAAAATAAATCATAGAAAAAAATAAAAATGAAGGGGAATTTGTTTGCTTTTTTTTTTTATTAATTATAAACATACGTATATGTATGGTCTTCACTATTTAAACATGGTATTTAAGTAGTAATTTGTTAAAAATATAATTCTATCCGTTTTATTCGTAATCAATGTAATCATGAGCACTAAAGTATATTTAAGAAAACACAAGAATTGAATTTATTGTATTAGCCGTATTAAAAATCAAATCAAACTGCTGATTTAAAAATCTTATTAGAAAATGAGCAACAGTATGAATGAAGTTAGAATTTATTATTATTTAAAATTAACAGCATAAAATGTACAATTATTACATCCAGTTGAAGTATTTGAAATTTATTTTTGGTTTTAATGTACTTTGAACTTTAATGGAACACAGAAAATAAATAATATCACCTCATAGAAAAGAAGATTCAAATTTTGAAACTAAATTATTTGTTTGTTTTTTTTTTTTGACAAGTTTATTATTATAATTTTTGTGTGTGCCAGTGTTAAATTTCTTATTTTTGGATTCTTTTGGGTTTCCCAACTTTGTTCAATTTTTAGTATTTTATTCCAAGAAAAATATAATAAATAATTAAATAAAAATATATTTATTAAGTGTTGTTAGTCACTATCTATGCTGTTCATGGAAAAACATTATTATATAACTGTTATATAATTAATACAGTAGGCTTTATAATCTTAATTTAATAGACTTAAACTTAATTATACTAAAGTATATATTATTGATTTTAATGAAGGAAAAAATAAATATATATTATATTACTAAATTATTATTACATATAATTTAATAATATAGTTATAAAAATGCTGCAATAATAACATATATATTTATAATCTCTTTGTGATAATGATGAGTCTTATTTTTTTACAATCCACATTTTAAACCTTTTGTTCATAAAAATCGCAAACAAAAGTGTGCACATTAATAATTCTTTGTTCTGACAATATATAATTTTTTTTTTTTTTTGTGCTGAGCTCAACACAAAGAGAGTCGATATTAATCAATGCTTTCATAAACGTCACGTACAAAGCTTGAAAAAGTATTGTCATCGTGTTAGTTGGAAAAAAGCTATAAATTTACCTTCATGTAACTTTGGTGTCCGATTCATCTTCAATTAATTAATATATAGTTGACAGGTAAAGTTGATTACTACTTGTAATTGTTCAAGCGTGTAAAAATACTTAGAATTTTTTTTATTTTAACACAGTAAACATAGGGCATCAAAAATGTGTTCGACCGACACTTTACAGTGTTAATTAGCACAACAATCTATGCACAGGACCAACACCGAGAATTGTTTTTATTGTGAAATATTATATTTTTTTTATGATTATTTTACACTTTAATTTTGTAAATGTGTTGGAAAAATTTTCTCCACTTGTCATTTCCAAAACGCTCTTTACGAAGAATACTTGTCTTAATATTAAGGATTTAGAGGATTTATTTGATATTATTAATATCTTCAGTAGACTAAATTATAATAAATTTAACCTAGAAAACTACAGTAGCAGATAAACTACTTGATATTTTTTAATTGTGCACCAAGAGCTGATTTTATATAATATAAAACAACCATTTTTACTTTTCTGTTGTAATGATATGACCAGTAAATGTCTGCTTCCTAATAAAAGGTGATAAAACAGGACGTTAAAATTTATTTAATATTTAAGTTCTAGAAGATTTTCTTTTCGTTTGATAAGGTCAGAGTACCAATGTAGCAGCATAGACAAAATATTTGAACAAGAATATAAAAGTTTTTAAATAAACATAAAAAAAATGTAAAAAGTTAAATACAAAAAAATAATTCACCTTACTTTTATTTCCAGTTTTTATTAATATTTTTTTTTTTTTTTTAACTTTTGCCTGCAAGCTGGATTGTGTATAACACAACCTGCAAGCCTGTACTTATAATATTCGATAGCCATGAAAATACAAAACAAACAAAATATATAAGTAGAGAATAACATTTTACGTCTTTCTCTTATCTTGTCAAAAAAGTTTCATTGACTTTTTATCAGTTTATTTTTAAATTTTAATTAAAAAACTCTTTACATATATTATACCGTGGCATCTCTCTTGTCACCTAAAGCCGTGGTGACAAAGCCATCTGTCTCCTCAATAATCAATCCACCTTCACTTGGAGTAGGTGAGTTAATTAAAAATAGGATCAAGGAGCCACGTGGAATCGATCAGGAAAAAAAAATCTATATTGAGGAGAGAAATTTATGAGAGCAAATTGTATCATTTTGTATTATTCATAAGTGCAATCAATTTATATTTTAAAATTAAATTGCAATAAAAACTCTTAAACAATGACCTACTTTAAATTAAACGTAATTAAACTTGCGTTCAATATATTCTCTCTATAATATTTTATAACTCAATCTTGCTACTTAATATTTATTATTCACTATGATCATACTTCATAATGTAAAATATATTCTACATTATAAAAAAAAAGCGACGAGAAAGACTTTTACATGTAACATGTAATTATTATAAAGTAATTGAATATTGCATGTAGCGTATATACCTGAAGTGTATTTTTTTTTTTTTCTATTTGCATTTTTTTTTCTCCAGAATCATTATAATTTATTATTAAAAACGGCAACAAAAATGCATATTCGGAATAAGCTTTTGACTTCTGGCTATTTTTAGCAAAGTTAGTTGTCTTTAGAATTTCTTTTTCTTTATTTTTTTTTCTTTCAACAACAACATCATGATATAAAAAAATACTTGGTAAGTTGCACAAGAGAGTTTGAAGTGTGCAATATCCAATATAATAAATTGCTGAAGTATATAACAGAACTGATGATGCAGAAAAGTCTTGCATCGTTGTTTTTTTTATCTCACTTGAAAGTTCATTACAACGAGTCAAGAGTTCTTCTTGACGTTATACTCACTGGGATATTGAAGATGCCAAAGTGCATTACTTACTTTTGATGCACTACCAGATGCTACACTTTTAAACAAGGAAAAAATTCCCTATAGGTGTTATAGAGAAGTATGAAATTTTTATCTTCTCATAGTATACTATTTTTTTATTGACAGTATAATAATATCATATATATAGTGATTTTTCTATTAAAGAATGAAGAATTGTTAGAAAGATTTATAATTCCATATATATAAAATAACATTTTTTTTTATTAGATGGAACTTAAATAATTCAGGTTACTCAATTTTTAAAATACTTGAGCTGCATCACCATTCGATTTTGAATTAGTGAAAAGGAAATATTAGCACTAGCATTATAGCACTTTGCGTACACAGCCTAGAAGAGGTCGTGGGTTCGAGTCCCACCTGTGGTCTTCTTTTTCTGCTAATATTTCCTTTTAACTAATGTATGTGCAGTGTTCGACTTGCACGCTGAGGCCAACTGGCGCAAGCGCACTCGTGGACGCTCACAAACTGGCATGCAGTTAGCGACGAACCCTATACTAGCGTCTGGAGACGATCCAGATTACAAGCCCAACACTTAACCAATCGTGCCACTCTGCTCGGTATATATTTATATATAAACGTATTCTGCATTTCACACAAAAATAACAATTTTTCTTAAATAATGTTATATATTTTTCATTTTTTGTATAGTGTTTCTTTTGGCTAAATTTCTAAAGCTTCCTTTCATGAATATTAAATTTTAATATTATATTATAATATTCTATAAATAGAATCTTAAATAAATCAAAATTTCTCTGAAATTAAATTTTCCATAAAAATATCAAACTATTTTAGAATCTTCTAAGTAGCCTCGTAAGCATAAATTGTATTTTATATGTAACATTGTAGACTAAATTGAACGTTCAAAAAAGCTTAACTTCTAATGCTACACCATAGAGGCACAGATCCATTGTCAAACATAAAAATTTCAAGTATCTAGTTTGTTTTGTAGCATTATAACAAGCGTTACCTGGTTCCAGTTGTACCGCTCAAGATAGCACGAACTTTATTCCTGCCTTATTTGTGAGAGCAGCAGCTTTAAGGGGTATGCAGATTTGTAATTTGGGAAGAGCTAATATAAAAGGTCCCTGTCCGATCATCAGATTTTTTTTTATATACTTGATATTTTGCTTTTGTTGTACACGCGTTGCCTTGGAAATTTTCCCTCTTACAGCCTTGTTAATCACCATTCCCTGTGTTATTATTACGGGGCAATGTGATTAACAATGCCACAAAAGGTAAATTTTCTAAGGCGACGACTGTACAAAGCTTTCGTTCCCACTGATTAATTTATGGATGCTGTAAATAAATTACAGTAGAGTGATTTGAAATTTCGGGACAGCTGAGAGAAAATATTACTAAATTCATCACCAAAGTATCACCACGTCTTGACAGTGAGTAGCGTAACACCGCCCAAAAATAATGCAGAAGAAATGGTGACAAACATGTTCACGTTAAACATAAATAATTTATGTTTAACGTGAACATGTTTGTCGATAAATATTTACATTAAATTGAATGTATTTACATATATTATAGATTAAATTACACTAACAATAAAGAGAAAATGACATATTTATGGCTTGCATATAACAGTTTATATTATATGGAATATAATTATTATTAAAATTATGATGTTTTTAATTATATAAAAAAAATGCTATTATTGCTCTGGTAGGATTTTTTCGGATATGTTATACAATTGTTCTAAATAGTTCACCAAACCTCCATAGACACCGTAGAAAACTCCTACAAACAAGTTATGAAAGTTCATGCTGTCGAGGTGTCCTTTTTTTATGTTATGAATATTAATATATTATAGTCATTTTTCAATCACAATATAGTCAACCTTATTATGGTACTTTGTATAAGAGATTGCGCTATTTCTTTCCGCTCTGATTCTATCATATAACATAACATAAAGAATGATCAACAGTCTTATACGCTGCATTAGCTTATACGTTGTGAAATATATTTTAACTTTAGTATGAATTTACCTTTTCAGTTCAATGCATTTTTTATTATTCTTCACAATTTATTTTACAATCAATATAATATAAAAGATTTATCAATATCTATATATTATACATTCCATACATGTCCTATATACAGCTGTTTTTAAATTACCACATTGTGTTATATATTTAATAAAGAGTGTGTGAATTTAAAAGTACGTATAGTGATTGGTTGTTTCAAAATAGATTATATCAAAACGACTTCTGTGATTGGTTATTTCCAAGTAGCATATTGTTTTGATTGGTCAATAGAAAATATATTGAATTTTTTTCTTATTATTCTGTATTTTCTTTTTTTAAGCTTCGTTAATAAGTCATTGAAAGAAATGGAGTTAATAATTTTTGTTTAATGCAGCAGTATCATTGTTGACCCTATTTTTTAATAACGTCTTAGTCAATATTAATGAACTAATTCCATTTTTTTCATATATTGAAAAGTAGTACACCAAAGTAGCAATGTGCACCTCTGGACCTCACGAACGATCTCTGTCAAATTTCTTTGTAAACCCTGCCAAATATAGACCTCTGGACAGCAAGAACTTAAATTCTCACTTGCTATAGAGCTCCAATCACGTTTGTATTTTGGGACATGTCAAAAGAGCACGAATTCTAACAATATAATAAAAGTTATGCTTCTCCACGGATCTCTAGACTGCTTAGTAACGCCTACGTACAAAGCATGGGTTAAGTTCATGCTGTCTATGTACACTTTCAGCATACAGAAAGCCTGCATTAACAGGTTAACAAACTGACCTATTATCACGCAACTCCCTATGCGATGAACTTCTTTCAGTGTTAGAATGCGTGAACTTATAAAACTAATAAAAAAAAATGAAAATTTTGCAATTTCTTGCCTTTAAGAGCTTCTAATTCCAATGGTTACATTTAAGCTATCCCTAAGGAGGGACACACACTGCATTTGTATCGTATTGTATCATGACTTCGTAAAATAAAAATTTAGAACTAGTTTTAAATGGAAACATATACGATCACATGCGCTGCTATACAAAACGAAGCTATGTGCGCGCGTACAACTGATTGCATAGGTTCTAAATTGTTTATCATACGGTGCGATATCATGCGATGCTGTGTGAGACAGCCCTAAGTGTATAGCAAAATAGAGAAATTTTATTAAAAACAAGCTTTGATTAAGAGCAGGAAATTATCTTACATTTATTGTCTTGTATTCAAAATATAATAGAAGCTTTCGCAAGAAACGTTATTAAAAATAGTTTAAAATAAATATCACAGGTATCAAGCCGTTTGTTTACCTTCTTGCCTTTCTTTTTCATGAGATAAATATAATAATATTAATATAGTTCTATAAAAAACCTATCCTTTATGAAAAAAATACATATAATATAGTATTCAATATATTGAGATCAGAAAGATGTATTATTGCGTAGTGCTCTATTTTATAGAATGCCGCGCGTGTATAAAGTTATGTGAAAAATTAAATGATTTCTTAGAATTTGAAATTAACTTAATGAAATTTACATTGAGATGTACTGTACCTACATGCACACTTGTTTTAAGATTGAAAACAGCCAACAACCCTACTTATTAGTAAATAACTTTTTCGTGCAAAAGATATTCATATTGAATTTTATTTCTCTTTTCGGACTTTTACCTTTGCCGGTGTTCTATGTAATCCTTCTGTGTGTAGTATGTTGCGATGGTCACTTAGTGTTCGTGCACGTCACTAACACGTGCATGTACTACACATATCACTACGTTTCGAGAGTCAACCGCTCTCTTCTTCAGGTGATCTGACAGTGAGCAAAGGTAAAAGTCCGAAAAGAGAAATAAAACCCTACTTATATTGACGAAAAATGTGCGATATAGTTTGGTTATAAAATCCTTTAAATATTATTAACACTGCTATGTATAACCCACTTTCTTTCATTAGTATTATTTTAATAAGATAATCTAATCCCATTTGTTCTGGAGATAAAATAGTTTAAACTTGTACAAATTTACCATCAATTAAAAAAGAAGCAAATGTTATGAATATTATAATCATTAATTTACATTAAATAATTTGAAATTTTGAAATTCTACATATCATCAAGTTTGTTTTGTATAATTTAATTAAGCTTAGTAAAAAGATAGCATTTTTTTTAATAAAATTCCTTCCAACAAAATTATTTTGTATACAATCTTCACCTCAAAATTTAAGAAGAAAATGTCTGACAACGACTTTAAATGCATTAATTTTTATTATGAGTGACACTTTAATAAAGAAACATGAGGGATAAAAAAAAAAGGGTTAAAGCTTTTTGCATAATATAAAGACACTTTTGATTAAGTGAAAAAAAGCTGAGAATTTCTTTTAATTTATAATATAAGGATGCTAAAATGAATATAAATAACAACAATAATACTTCTAACTATACAGAATTAATAAATATGAAATAGTAGGAGGACGAATGTCATCATATTTTATCATTATTAACTTTATTATTATAGAGCAAATTTGTTTACAAAGTTTCAGAACCATAATATAGTTCAACAAATGAAAGATCACCATCGGAAGTAGCCGGAAGTGGAAGAATTTTGCCTGAACTATGAACACGGAAAATCTAAGACTTTGCAAAGAGTTTAAAATCTCAAATATAAATCTCTTGTGCTACGTTTCAGATTTAAAATTGAACTAGAAAGTCCAGAAACCTAGCTACTTCTAGTCTGTCGCCTCAGAATATATGTCGTATTAAGCACGAAGTTTTGATACAATTATGGACCTTACGCTATATGTACATAGGGCCTAAAATTGCATCAAAACTTCTTGGCTTATACGACCAAGTATAAAAGTGAAAAACCATCAAAGCGACGAGTGATAATCTTTCATTTCTTGAACTATGTTAAAAAAAAAATGCACTGTCTCTCTTGTCATATACAATATTTTACCATCAGATTCTATTCCGTTTGCAGCTGCATAATCATGGTTTTTACCGAAACCCAAATCAAAATTTAAACAACTCATCAATATACCTGAAGGAATATATCAATTATGTGTTTGTTGTTTTATTAATTGTTAAACTTTTTATTTTATTGTTTTTATGGTTTTGACGAAGTAGTTACATATTATTGTCTGGTTTATATTATTTTCTATAGATGAATGTACGCATTTTGTGAATGGAATTTCGTCTTTTACATTCACCAATTGGGTTTTGGATGTTTATTTATTAATATTTTTCTCTCCAAACCATGTATTTTTTTTACTCAATAAACAATTAAAAAAAAAAGAAAATAAAACTCAAATGATATTAGTATTAGTGGCAATTTTCCCTGACTTGCAAATGTATTGTAACTTAAGCTTCGTTTTGGTGCTTAACAGGTTGCTTAACTTAGATTTTACACAGGTGAGTTTGTGAGTTTGAGTTCTTGCGGAGAGTAAAACAATCCCAACGTGGTTATAGAACGGAGTGTTTTATAATGAACGAAATTTAGTTATGTAGTGCAAGAATTTGAAGTTAATATAATAATATGAATACAAATTATTAACTACAATTTTCATTTATTTATATTTTAAAAGAGGAAGACACTTGGACACTGGACCATTCATGTAGTAAGGTAGTAAGGTATATATATTTTTTATATTTAATATTATAACAATACAAGGAAAAAAATAAATGCCTTGACATGTCTTATAATGACTTGTATTGTCAGAGCTTTTCCTTAGCTTTACGAAAAAAAAAAAAAAAAAAATGTTCCACACAAAAGTTCAACAGCTCAATTTTGAGCGTGTAAATTTTTTCCTCAGCTTCAATTCTCTTGCTGCCGTTTCCTGCTGCTGCTGCTGATGTTTTCATTTTGTGTGAGGATTCTCATTTATCTTTTTCTTCTCTCCAGAGAGATTCCAAGCTCACTTTTCCAACTAGAAGGATGCAGCCTTTCTTGATGCCTGTCTTACGCAGTGCACACGTATATTAAACGTATTTTACATCACAAAAACACAAAACTGATTTTTCAGATTTGACTCCAGTAGTATAGCTCTAAATATAAAATTTCTAAGAATAAGCAATATTATAAGACCAAATAAAATTCTAATATAATTCTTAAAACGTTACACTAATATTATAACTTGCTTTGAAATAATTGAAATACAAATAAATTGGTTCCAGTGCACTCAATACATAATTATTAATTGCAGTTCTATTACATGTTTTATGTGGCGTCAGTAAGTTTTTTTACTGAGGGAAAATTTATATAAAAAAAGGAAAAAAAAACTAGATACTCTACTTATATAGTAATTTTTTAACAGGGATGCACTCAGCTCGCGGTGCATGGGTAATGAGTATATAGGGATAAGAGGTAGGGAAAAGGTGATGGCTTGGCCTGGTACGCGTCCCAGCATTCGCTGAGGTGAGACTGAGGGAACCGTGGAAAACCTCAGCCAGAACGGACACCTCTACTTTCTTTTAAATGGACCAAAGTGATGTCCAAAGCCTGGGGAACCACACACAAAGATGCATCACTGCACTGGGTGGAAAGCGAGATAAATTGATAATTTACTCCAGGGAGGGAGCAACGTAATTTTTACTTTAAATGGTCACACCTCCAAGTACAAACCACGCTCGAAGTAGCTTGACTTCGGTGATTTAACGAGAACCGATCAATGCACTGCGCCACGTCCAAAATTCTATTTAATCCTAGAATTGCAGTGGACCTGTGTAAGTCCAAACTTCAATAACCACAACAAAAAGGGAAAGAAAGTAAGAAATCTTCAATTTTTTTAAATAAAATTTTTATTTACTTTGTCTTTTACTTTCATTCATCCCTCTTGTTCATTGTTAGCGTCTTTTATATTAGACGTCTTTGCATTTCTCTTTCATTTCCTAGCGCATTCTTTTTTCTCTTTATCACACCACCAACCTTTTTATTTATATACCAAGGGCGAACACAAAGAATAAAAAAAAAATATTCATTCATTTCCCCCTGTACATTTCTTGTTTTGTTTATATTATTTCACTGTCTATAAATATAATAAATTTATTTAAAGTAAAAGTAAGTATGATTTTTTTTTTTTTTAACTATCTGCGAAATCTCAGTTTTATATTTCAAAATTTCAGTTGAATAATAATTTTTTATATCGTATATGACTTGTATTTCATTACAAAAGGTACAAAGACTGACACTTTATTGAAATTATAATTATTTCACTTTTATTAAATTTTAATGAAAATTCTTGTCAATATCATCTATGAAGTAAAGTTTTTAATTTGACAATCTTAATGAATTTTCTTATACAGGTAGCAAGAAATTTCAATATTCTATTCAATATATAGATTCCAAAGGAATTAATATTAAATTTTGAACTGTCTAAAACATTGTGTGTAATGAAAATAGGCAACTAAAGAAAAGTTTAATATCAACGTTATACAAACAGATTAAGGTATAAAAATTCAAAATCAAGATTTTCATTAAATATACAAAAATAATAATAATAAATGTTTCAGGAAATTAAATTGTTGGAGTATATTAAATAACTGGATATAGTTCAGGTATTCATAGCACAAATAAAAGTAAAAAATTGTTAAAGAGGTTATGAAGTTGTTAATTTTTTTTAAATATAAATGGACAACTTGCATGAAATTTTTTTATTGCAGAAATGAATAGAGGGTACCAAATTATGCTACTCTGATTTCTTTCAGATTTTTTTGAAACCCAGAACAATTTTTAAATAATTATTATTGAAAGTGCGGCCACGCCCCCTGGAGGCGTCAATAGCCGTCTCGGTCCTATCCTTTTTATTAAGGATTCAGGGGTGCCAACTGAAATTACAGAAATTTCAATCATCATTTAAAAATAGTTCCGGGTCTCAAGAAAATCTGAAAAAATTAAGAGTAGCATAATTTGGTACCCTCTATTCATTTCTGCAATTAAAATTTTCCATGCAATGCAGGTTGTCCATTTTAGTTGTACACTATATTCTTAAGAGATTAAACATAAACTATAGTTAATAAATTCTAGTAATATTCTACACTCTTATATCATAAGTTTACAGAATATACGGATTTTCATTTTATCAATATTCAATAAAGTGAATCATACACATGATGAATCTCAATCAGTTTCAGGTGATATGTTTTGCTGACGCTGTAACATTTTCTCCCTTAAAATATGGATGTAAAACGTATCATCTTAATATCAATTTGCCATGCATAAAACACAGATGAGATGTTTCCAGATTTGGAACTGGAAAATATTAGACTCTGAAAATGTAGAAAGGATTTACTTTTCAGAAGAAAATGTGTAGATTTCATAGTGGAATAAATATTGTATCAATATAACATTCTTGGGTGAATGCACTTACCAAGGGTTTGATTGCTTGCTTGCTTGCTGTTTTTTTTTATACCGTATCATCACATTTTTTGATTGAATTTTTAATAAGCCAACTCTCTAAATAGTATAAATTAACGTAAACAGAGAAATCATTTTAATAAAATGTTTTATTACGACTTGTTATATATTCTGTATTTTGCAAACGGGAGTATCATTTGAAAATAATTATACTTGTAAGAATATTCATAATTATATTCGATTATATATTATACAATTTTTCCTGCTAATTGTGAACAGTTTTCCGATACACGATATAAGATATTTTAAACACTGTTTGTACAAGTGAACTTAAAATTTCATATTATAATACCGGTGTTAATTGTTATAATAAAGCTTAAATAAAAAGAATAGTATTATAGTTTAGATTTTAATAGGGGCTTAAGAGAAATTTTAAATGAACGTTTATGATGATTCAATATTGCATAATTTTATATAGTTTTTATTTACAATAAAATTGTATTTATTAGAATAAAATCTATGTTAACAAACTGCGACTCTTTTTTATCTTCGAAAATCAAATAAGCTTATAGAGCTGATTTCTGTTTATGTTTACGTGAGGCGGGAGAGGGGTTTCCCTATACAAACACATTGCGAAGGGGGCGCAGGAGGGAGGGAAAAGAGAAAGTTTAGGAAGGCCAGATTATACAGTGAGCATAGGCAAAATGACGAAAAAAAATTATAAAAAATACTTTTAACATTTTTTTGGCGGTTAGATTTTTTTTATGAGTTCTATCGTGTACTGTTAAACTATTATTAAAGTATTTAAACTTGATTTATTTTATTAAGTTAAGTAAAAAAATTACTGTAAACTTTGTTTATATGATATTCCGTGCATTCTGGCCCTCCTCGCATGACGTCAGCGCAATCCCCTCTATACAATAGTTATACACATATAATACATATATACACAATAAATTTTGCATGTACGTGCAAGCGTATTTTAAAATTTTACTATGTAATTAAGAAATGAAATTATTTTACCTATACTGATATAATAACTATAATGCATATTTTACATAAATAGTGCACTTTTCAGCGTTTTGCTACTGTAAAATTTATACTTAAAAATATAGAAATGTAAAATAGTTGTGTAATATTTATAACTGGATAAATAATAAAATAAGGTTGATATAAAATTTGTTTGAGAATCTCGTTAACCTCTAACATTGTAAATAAGTGCTTTTTATGACAATTACATTGAAACCTGCTGATATTTTTGTCTCCATATAAGTTTTAAAATTATATTAAATACAGAATTAGAGAATTTTTTACTTGGGAGTTGTTAAAAGTTTTTTTATGGATGTAAATTTTGATGACAGAAAACGTGAATTCATCATCCTTATTATTTATAGAATAATTTTTATGATACATTTTTATTTTTAAGGATAAATTTAAATACCATATAAATAATGTGACTAAGTAAGTATTAAACATATCCACATATTCCATATAGTGCATATCAATTCCATTAAAAAGTGGATACTAACGCCTTAGATGTAGGCAACCCTTTCAGCAGTCGTGTGAGGCGGCACAGCATTTCAATGTAAATTAATACAAAATGCACGACGATGCAAAATTGAATTATGGTCTTGAGGGTGGTGTAAGATAGACTTGAGAAACCACAAAATTAGACAATTCTATTTCAATTACTAACCCACTTTCAAGTACATGCATGGCTTGTCATGTAATAATGCTTCAAAGTGGACCCATTTAAACTGATATATGTAGACATGCGTGGAGGTATATTTGCTGATATTGAAATTAATTAATTTATTTTAAAATATTTTTTTAGACGTAAAATTTAATGAGTTCAGTTCTCACATTTTATATTGGATCTTGCAATGTACTAAAATATCATACAAATTTGAAGTGGGATGAAGTATAGTAGAAAATTCATATAATATATTAATTTATTTTTTGTTCATATTTTATAAACCAAGTCATTTTGTGCAATCTTTGTAAAAAAAAACAGCGTTTCATGCAATGTTACAACCCTGCATGTACTGCAGATAATGTACTTACTTAGATGTACTGCAGATTTATGGAGACGGTATATATAGTCATAAGACTCATAAGTTAATCACCACCAAAAACATAATTACTGCTTAACTATATTGTATATTGTGAAATGGTATGTTCGATCGATTTTGCATGAATGTTATATATGGTTTTGTGGACTATAAGATTGTACACACACAAATCACTTATAATTCTGAGACTATCTCTAAATATTTTCCTTTTTTAACTCTTTTTTTTTCCCTTATGTAATAAAATGTATCTTACCATGTATTATATTGATTTTCTTCCATATATTTTTTTCCCCTTTTCGGATAAATACATTCTATAAGTAGAATATTATCAATTTTTAGCACTTTTTTATTGAATCTTGTACGTCTATATTTTGTGAAGTGTAAGAGACAGGTTTACGACTCACGCCGGTAAAACGTCACGGTTCACTTCATTCTAGTCACGTAATCAGCTGGAATCACGACCTCCAAATTGACACGCCCACTTCTCTTTAAACTTGTTTACAGACCCAACTATTGTTGAGTGAAATGGAAAATATTAAATTATTTCTAAAATATGTTTTCTACAGAATGACGTAAAATACCAAACTGGTAAAAATGAAAGAAAAATAAATGTTTAAAAATAATTAAGAATGAAAAGATAAAAAGCTTCATCATTTACCAATTTATGTGTTTCAAATATAAAAATAGACCATTTGACACTATGCAAGACACATAATTATCAATATTATCATATATTAGTGAAATTACATTATTTTTTATTTAAATTTAAGCAAAAGAATGAAAATTAAAAAAAGAAAAAAAAATATCTGGGAAAGGAAAAATAAATATTTGCTCATATTTGCACTTGTTTGTTAATGAAAATGAAAGCTATAAAAGCAGAGTGCTTTCTTCTATTTTATTAATTATATGTATCATACAATATATTGTTATTATATTATTATTATATATAATCTTATGTGTATAATCTTTTCGTGGCTGAAGGCAAATGCCCATATACCACCAAACGTTGATCAGAAGCAGGTACGTCGTCAAAATATCATACAATAACTAGAATACAATCATATACAACAAAATATACAATAACATAAAATGATATTATCTCAGACGCAATGATGAATGTGATTACAATAGTAGAAAATTGGATTCATTGATACCTTTGTACCCTCCATTCAAAATAAAATACCGATAATGCAAAATACACTGTTGGATGTAAGATATTTTCCATTGCTGCGCAATAAATAAAGTATAATTTTATAATATTTTTTAATGAAGCAATTGTTGCCAGCTCATTCGCATAAAATATAAAAATTGAAAAATTCTTTATTTAGATTTCGCTGACCATTAATTAATTATTAATATTTTTTTTTAATTCTAAACCGTTTTTTCATCGTTGAATATTGTATACTATACGAGTATACATCATGAATTTTTAAAAGACGTTGCAGAACATAGTATGTTTTCATAACCCATATTTTATTACTGCATTCGTATTTAATTTATAGACATATTTCTGTACGTATAATGGAGTATACAGTAAACCAAAATATGTTACACTTCTTTACACATTAAAAAACTTATAGAAACTATTTTTAAAGTTGCAACTTTCTCCAGTGTTAAAGCTCTATATTATATTGATTTTTGTTAAGGAGTGCATGATCATTAATTACTTTCAATAATTAAATTGCTTAACGATATTTCACATGTGCCCTCCCCCCCCCCAAAAAAAAAGCGAGAACAAAATCAAAAGTAATTTGATTATTAATTATTTCAATAAAAATTTTCCATTGCACACTTCGAACATTCCACTACATGTATATTGTAATTAATTTATTCGAGTATTTCATGTATATAAATAAAAAAATAACAGTTATCCTAAAAAAATAATTTTCTTATGTGGGTCAACGCTGCAAAGAATGTGTAATTTGCTTTGCCTAATTTTCTTAAAAGACGTGAAATAAATTTTATTTGTGTAAATATGTCCTATTATATCTCTCTTCATTAAAAAACAGTGTAAAATATGACAATCTAAAAACACCACATAAAATTTTTGTTTGTAAAATTTAAGATGCTTTTTATGCTGCACATAAATTTTCCTTCAAACTTCTTGTAAATGAATTTTTAGTCAAAAAAAATTTTTTTAGTATATGCAAAAATAATGGGTTCATACAAACCTTAAAATACTTTTTTATTACATTTTAAATTTGAAAAGTTTTTTTTCATATTTTTATGCTCCTCTCTAGTTTAACATAATTTTAAAATATGAAGAAAAAGATTATGCATAAAAAAGTAAAAAGTATAAATTTATTGGTACTTTTAGAAACATTTGCAATTTATACAACTAATTTTAGTGTTTTAACTTAATATCTAATGTTTACATGAAAATTTAAATATCTCACGCGTTAATTTTGCAACTCTTACCTGATCCCTGAGCCTCTAATAACGAGCTACTCTCGGCGTCAAAAGTAGTGATCAAATAACATGCAGGTAAAGCTCGTCACAAAGCACAATAGAACACATTTTTATCCAACAGTATTCATTAAGGCGGATTCAGATGGCGACAACGGCGATGCGATGCGATTTTAACGCAAAAGCAGTGAAATCCTATGTCACGAGCGAATTCGCGGTAGCGGCGGCGAATATCTCGTTTAATTACGATGCTCTTTTTTTAATCGCCATGAAATATGGCTGCCAATAGATAATACAGCAAGTGCGCATTATTCGCTTCGCGTCGCCTGATAAAAATCACCATGTGAATCCGCCTTAATTACTCTATTATAAACAAATACAAGAACTCTGTAAACAATGCTATTGAATGTGACTGCTTGAAGAAGCCACCAAAATATTCCAGTATTTATTTTCTAAGTGAATACTGAGATTTTAATGTAAACTGATCTCGATTTCTTAACTTTCAGTAAATTTTACACACTTTTGTATATTAAGGATTATTATTTGTCACTGGTCTTAGGAAATGGTCAATCACTCCAATTTTTCAGCATTGCATAGAGAAAAAATAAATAAAAATTCTCATGCAATAAAATACACCTAAATTCAGTGTCATTATTTTTTAAATTGAGATATAAAAAACGCATGTTATCAAATGCAAATTTCAATCTCCGTAATGGTACTGAATAATGGATTCAAATTTTAGCTTAAAAAACAATCATTATTTTAAATAGAATTATGATGAAATAATAATTATAGATAATCATTTACTTTTTGAGATACAAGCCTTCATAAAAACTGCACAATTTGGCAATGCTGCTCGTAGCTTAACTGGATGGGATAACAATGTTGCCAAATCGTCAAAAAACAACTTTACACTTTCAGCAGAAAAAACAAATGAATTGCGGTCATTTTGACTAGTGAGTCAAAACAGCGTACAACTATTTACCACTCATATTTAAATGTTTTTCAATGTTTGCAAGGATGATGGATGAATAAATTCACGAGAAAGTGTTTAAAGTGATTCATTTTATTAAATTAACATATTTTACTGTGCTGATCACTGCTTTCCTAATAGTGCTTGTTCTTGTCACTCATATGTATTGCGTATGAAAAGAAGATGGCGGCGCATAAAAGAAAGATGGCGGAACTTCCGGTGACAATAATCGTTAAAAATGAGCACCCAAACAGAATATTAAATATTGTATTTTTCTATGTTAATTTTTATTGCCATTTGTTTTACAGTGTTTTTTTTTTCTACAGTGATATGACATCTAAATATTCATTAAAAATTAAATCATTACTATAAATATTTATAAAACATTTATTTTTCAAGTTTATTTGCATTTATATTAAAAATTGTTTTTTTAATATACTGTATTAAATTAAGCAAAATTTATTTGTACATTGACATCTATAATAAATATAATAATATATTTTAACGAGTATGAATCACACATCAATTTTAATTTTCATAATTAAATTGTGACACCACAGATATGACGTTGTTTTTTAAATAAATATCAATTTTATTCTAAAAATAAAACATATAATATATTTCAATCATATAATTTTGATGAAAGCAAATTGTATAATAAAATTTTATACAAATTGGTATCATGATTTGTTATGAAGGTAGTTAAATTTAATAAATTTCTACTATAACACAAACACATTATTAAAATAAATATTACCCTAGAGTTGCTTTTATAAAAATAACAATCGGTAATATAATTCAAATATAATAAAATATTGATGAAAATTATATCATGTTAATATTATTATATTAATGTACGAATTAACTTAAGGCTTAACCTGAGAAATTTGGACGAAAAATTCGCTACAACAGATTTTCTTCAAATTAATTTGGTGGACTCACAACAATCGTCAAATTAGCTCTGAATTTTTTCGGAATTTTTTAACCGTTGGTTTATTTATAATTAATTTATTTAAATTGGAATTTTGTATCCTTCCAATGTTAAATTTGTTAATTAGCATTGCAAAAAAACTATACAATAGATTCTTTTACTTTTTTTTTTACTAAAACCTAATTTTTTAGACTATTTTTCTGAATTGTTTTCATATATTTTGAACCGTGGCGATGATCGTTTCCTATATTTGATGAGAAATGTGGCAACGTTCTCAAGGACTGTTGTCACCACCCCCTCCTAAAAATTTAAGCTCATTCCAATGCAAACAGTGTTGCCACTATAGCCACGCCTCTTGACCTTGGCAGACAAATTCTCAGGTTATACCTTAAATTAACAATTTATTTTCTAGTCTATTATTGGTTGTATAGAGTATTCAGCTCTCGAATAATTAATACGTGTACAAACCAATACACTGAGGAAATTATAAAATAATCTTTATTAATGTATAAAAATTTTCAACACTCTTATCAAGCAAAATGCAATCAATCTCCTTATATAAAAGTATAATACGCTCCACTTTATTTTAAGCCTTCGGGCTGTCTCATACAGAATCGCATTATTTCGCAGCGTATTATAAACAAATTAAGGATTTATGCGATCAGGTACACGCGTGCACACTACTTCGCTTCGTAAGTTTCTCATTTAGAACCTTTTCTAAATTTTTATAATACGAAGTCATACGATACCATATGCTATACGAAGGCAGTGTGCGATCCCCCTTATTACTGAATTGCTGCTGGAGCTACATTTTTTTTTCTTTCTAATTTGTCACTAAGACGGACCTAACTACCTACTATCGTATTTCATTGCAAATATTTTATCCCCCCCTAATTTATCAGTCCTACAACTATAATACGAAATAAAATTCCAGGTGGAGTCCTAAATGTAAATTTGAAGTAAAATAATTGTAAAATAGTATAATTATGTTTCCTTTACAGGTTTATTATGAATAGGATTAATTATATATTGTGTATTTCATTTAATTACTTTTTACAAAAGTAATTATATGAAATAATTATCTAAAATATATTTGATATTATTCATAATGCTATTTTGTAAATTAAACTATTTTTAATCAATAAATAATTAACTCAATTCCAAACGATGAATATTATACTTTTTAATCAGAGTATTTTTTTTTTTTTATAAAATGCTTATATATTAATATTCCCTTTATTCATTATTCTTTTATTAAAATACAAAACAAACAAGTTTTAAAATATAAAAAAAATGTACAGCACGGGACACCTGAGACGTTACTCCTGCCTGATTAGATGGAGTTTCAAAAGTAAAAAAAAAAAAAAAAAAAAAAAAATATGAAGATTGTTAATTTTTACAGAGGACATTGAGTGTCCATCATTGACTGTGTAACAATGCACTGAAAAAACACTTGACAGTTTTCCTGCTAAATTTAGCTGTTTTACGCGTTTGTATTTGTACCCATAAAAAAATTTGTTAAATTCAACAGAGTTGCTGTTTTAGATTTCTACAACCTCAGAACTGTTGAATTTTAGGCGTTAGATGTGTAGAATTCGGTGTAGCAGTGTATGAATGTTAAAAACGACAGAGTTTGCGATGTAAGATTTATAGGTTCTATCTTTTTAATTTTAACATTTATACTCTTTTAATTTCTACAGTTTATTCCTTGATTCTACTAACGTATCTACTTCCTTATATTCTACAACTTTACTCTGTTAAATATACAATGTTCTAGAAGCTGGTAATAGATGATGCAATTTATCTATTTATTGCATACAGTTTTTCTTTATACAAGAAAACGTAAGTTCCATTTCGTACAAGTGAACTTAAAGTTTTCTTGTAAAGAAAAACTGTATGCATTAAATAGATCAATTGCATCAACATGTAATACACCATCTTCTATATTATCAAAACATTCCATAATAAAATATTACAAGTTTCATAAGCAATGACAACATTATAATTAAATAATGATTAGGGAGCAAACAAATCCTAAATAAAGATTTAAAGTGGTTATAAGGGTTCAATTAAAAAAAAAATAGTGATTTATTTATAGAGTAAATATTTAATTAAAAAATCCAAACATTATATTGTACAATATTAGATGGCTTTATTTGTATTATACATTAAAACGTTATAAATTTTGTGAATGAGGTGAAGATGGAAATTTGTCACATTTGAACTCTATTTTTACACTATTATACTCAACAACTGACGTAAAGGAGCATCATCTTGAGGGTCAATTCTGGTTTTCCTTTCCATCTTGGTAGTTTGAATGGTCGTTCGGGGAAGTGGTGGTGGCACAAAAGGGCGGTTGTAATCTGGACTGCATTCGCGAGACGTTCTGTCTGATGCATAATCCCCACATGGACGTCAACTAGAAATGCACAGGTCTTGCATTAGTATTATTGCAAATTTATTGCAAGTAAACCTTCAACTTACCAAAAAATTTGCACGTGTAGCGTTATGGCCCTCATCGCTCCTCAACGGTTCAAATATCGTCGGCCATGTGAAAATGCCTCGAAAATACCCCGGCACGCAGTATTGCTGGCCGCCCGTGTCTTAAAATATTAACACAATTATTAAAACAATGAATGGCATAACATTATAGGAAGTAAAATATTAATTAAACTTACCATTGATGATCCAGAATACATTTCACAGAGCACAACAAGAACTGAACTGACGCCTGCAGATTGAAACAGGAAATGACAAAACGTGTCTGCCGCGCAGAAATAACGGTCATTTTATAACGTGGTAAAAAGTTTAATTTTTGCAGAGTAGATGTGTTAAAATTAGTGTAACCGTTGAAACTTCAAAATGTTACAAAGTTTCTAACGTTGAATGTATGCTTACACATTGCCGAACTGTTACTCTGCCTTTTACATATTCTAACATTTAATTTCCAACAATTTCACACGGTTGAAAGTTACACCGTAAAACGTTATTTCATTTTTAACAGAGTAAATTGTAACTTTTATGTATTGAAATGTTAAATCTTACCATGCAACTGCGTACATGGATATTTAACAGGGTAGAGACTGTTGATTTTGACAGTCCTCGCATAACAGTGTTTGGAACTGTTGAATTTAACACAGAACTAGTTTATATTTAACAGGAATACTGTAGAATTTGTACCAACAGTTCAAAAACTGTCAACTGTTTTTTCCGTGTGTAAACTATAGAGCTGCGTTAATGTTCGTATATATTAGTGCTGTTGAAATCCGCTTTTTTTGAGATCCGAAATCCGGATTTTAAAAAATCCGAAATCCGAAAATCCGTTTTTCGGATTCCTATTAGAAAGCGGATTCAAAATCCGATCTTTGCGAACGGATATCGGATTCAAATCGGATTTCGGATTCCGAATTTGAAACGGATTCCGAATTTGAATCGGATTTCGGATTCCGAATTTGAATCGGATTCCGAATTTGAATCGGATTCCGAATTTGAATCGGATTCCGAATTTGAATCGGATTTCGGATTCTGAATTTGAAGCGGATTTTAGATTCAAAACAGATTTCGGATTCAAATCGGATATCGGATTCAATCGGAATACAGTTTTTAGTTTTTATTTATTAATATTTAAATAACTTGTATAATAACGAAACAAGTATAATTTTAAACTCAACTCTATTAAAATTTCAACAGACTAGCTTGCAAAAAAATGCAAGACCAAATCCCGCAGAATCACTGCCCGTGCTTGATGTAGACGTCGAATAGTAAAATTGTCGAATGTAGCGGACGAAATGATGCGGGAATACGGTACGTTTTTAAAATTTTAACAATTTTTAAATATTGGTGCTTTTTAATTTGTTTGCAAAATACTGAAAATTTAAGTAAAGGACCATAAAATAAAGTGTGTTTAAAGTGCTTTAAACTGCGTTACATTTGTTTTGTTTTCATGTTTTATATTACAATTTTGATTGCAAATTTCATGACAAAAATAATAGAGAGTTTTGAACCCTAATAAACACATGATGATATTACGAGGTTGGTAAGCACGTACTATATAATAGCAGCTATAAAGCAAACAAATTCCACTAGCAGCAAGTTGGAACCTGCACAGCCCAACCTGATGCGAGCTAAAAAATAGCTAACGAAAATCCTCCAACATTATATTATCAAATTCGCTTTACAAATATTAAAATAAATAAAAATTATACATTTCTTTAGTAAATGGCTATATAAATGCGTAAATAAAATGCTATAAATATATATATATATATATATACATACATATAGTAGATACAGATACTAATATAGTTATAGTGAAGGTGTAGCCTGTAGATCTAGATATACTTTTAGATATATATGATCATATATATACATTACAATTTATACATTAATTATACAATGTACTGCAATTATATATAATTATTATATATATGGGACATAAGGTTGAAAGGTTAATTCATCAGCAAAAATCGATATTTAATATAGTATCTATTCTATTTACACTATTTAGTATATACGTATTTATTACAGATTTTCTATGTTAGAAGTAAAAGCATAATTAGCGTAATAGCAGTGTATTTATTAAGACTATTTTATTCAGTATAATATTTAGTTACAAACAGCTATATAGTGTTTACAGTTTACTGAGTTTAGTTTACGTAACACAGCAAAATATTTTTATTTTTTCTATTAAAAATACATGTATTCGTTTTTTTACAAGTTTTTACAAATCCGATTTCCGATCGAATCCGAAATCTGCTTTGAATCCGATATCCGATAAAATCCGAAATCCGCTTTGAATCCGATATCCGATAAAATCCGATATCCGCTTTGCATCCGATATCCGCTTTGCATCCGATATCCGATAAAATCCGAAATCCGCTTTGAATCCGATATCCGATAAAATCCGATATCCGCTTTGAATCCGATATCCGCTTTGAATCCGATATCCGCTTTTCGGATTTCGGATCTCCTAAAAAAGCGGATTCCGGAGCTTTAAAAATCCGGAATCCGAAAATCCGAAAAATTTCGACAGCACTAGTATATATATTATATTGTCGCAAGGTGTACGGTTACCAAATGGATTAGTAAATCCACTTTGACAAGTTTCTAATCATGAATATGACCTTTAGAAAAAAAAATAATCTTCTTCATTTTGAGACTATTAACAAATATAAAACTATAAATGTGTCTGCTTTCAGAAACTTTTAATTACTATTTCTAAGATTTTTTTTTTTACTTTTATTGATTTTTTTTTTACTCAATTTTGTATTAACATAAAGAAATAAGTAATTCTTTGAAAAAAAAAGTGGAAATGAAATTCAAAGGGTATTAATATATGTGCTGAATCCTACGTACCAAGTCCTTATACTGTAACAGGCGCGGATCCAGAAAAAAAAAATCGGGAGGGGCTGCCAATGTTAAAAAAAAAAAAAAAATGAGTGGGGGAAATGCCTATATTGCCCATATTAAATCCAAAATTATTGCCCCCCCCCCCCCCAGCCCTTCCCCCCCCCCCTGGATCCGCGCCTTCGCGCCTGTACTGTAAGGCGAGGATGTACAGTCAATAACACAAAATATCTACCAACAATGGTTCTTTAATTGTTGTCAGTACAAGGTTGCATTCCCTACTTCTGGCTTATCACTCATCGATGCCGGCCACTCGCTGGCTTGTTAGTTCTGATTCCTCTCTCACTGATCGGTATCGATGGGACAGCCCACAAACCACCGCTCTGTGATAAGCTAAAAGTATTTAGGGAATGTAATTTAATTGTACATTACGTACCTAGACAACAAAGGACCATTGTTGGTAGATATTTTGTGATATTGAATATATGCTGAAAAGCGTTTCCTTACTCTACATATTTATGTTACCCGCTACATTCAGATGCTAAACAAGTTACCTAACCTCAAGGCAAAATAAGTGAATACCATATGATCTTTTCTCTGGCAAAATGCTCCAAAAATCAAAACCTTGTTAATAAATAATATAATAATAGTGCAAAAAAATGATACATCATTTTGATAAAAACCAACACACATCATGAACATTCGGGTTATAAAATATGAGTTGGGTCTAGATAAGCATGTTGGTAGATATACGTTATAATATCACGTAAATATTATGAATATTTAATAAATATTGTGTGTACGTAACCTTTTTAATAAGTAAAGTACGTGGTATATAGACGTGTTTTATATTAAATTTAGTATACCTTCTACACATATACTATATGTTATTTTGTGTGTGTGGAGCCAGGTCAAAGGATGAATAGCTTCATCATAGAGTATTACATTATATATCATGTGTATGTAAAAAGGGTGAGGTATATACCGTACGTGTATTATGGCTTATATATTATATCAAATCATTTTTAAACACATTAAAGTCTATATAATTATATTTTGCACGTTGGAAATTATCTGAAAACAATTTTTAATATATTGAATTTAAACTGTTCAAATGAAATTATTTTTTTTAACAAATCTGTTACATTTTTTTAATTAAAATAATGTTAGATAGCAAATTTTTATTTATTTATTTATTTATTTAAATATGGTCGATTAATTTAATTATTGCATATTAGGCAAAATGCAGACTCTAGGTTATTAAGTCGCAACTTTTAACCCTGGCAGAGCCAGGCTAAGTAAGTGGAGGGGGTTTGGCTCAGTGACGTCACGGCCAATCAGAGAGGGCGTTACTGGTTTCGCGACTTCTAGAAAAAGCTCGTAGTTCAGGTTTTAGAGAACATTAAAATATAATTTTCATGTTAAGCAAAGTCTTAAGATTGAATGGAGGAAAAAAGTATTTTCATAACTTATTTTTTTAATCGAAAACAATTAATAAAGGCTTCTTCAAAATTTGAGTTCTTTTCAACATTTTTTAATGGAAATTTATGACTGCCTAATTCTGGTATTTTTTGGCAGTTCTATGAATTAATAATTTAACTAAAATTATTTTATCCTTAAATTGAATCAATATTCTAAATATTTATATTTACAGTAAATTTCTTAATCGATTCTACTGCCATCTGTTGTTCAGGTAACTTCTACAGCTACTGTAGCAAGCTATTATGGTGTACTTGAAGAGGAGATTTGTTGATCCTTCAAGTGGGGTAGCAAAAGATCTTTGATCCTCTCAGACCGTCTCCACAGTCAAGAGCCATCAAAATAACAACTGATCTCTCCCACAGATAAATACGATGTTATTTACACTGAATATTACACAAATATGATCAAATTCTGGGACAAAGAAATGGTACTGATTTTGGTCTACAGTAGCCATTGTTTGAACAAAATTATTTCAAATTATGTGAAAAAATCAAAATCTTAATTAAAATATATATATTTTTTTTTCCTGCTTGTAAACATAAAGACATCTTTATCTATAAGATACATAGATAGATATATATTAATTATATTATAAGATATTTATATCTTAGCGTAATACCATGCTAACTAATCACTCTAATCAGGCGCAATCCGATCTAGAACAAAATTTCAGGGGAGGGGGGGGGGGAGCAGTCTCCATAAGGCCAATGTTAAACAAATTTGGAGTGAGTTTTGAAAATGCCTATATTGATCATAGATATAACTTAAATTTCGGGAGAGGGGGGGCAGCTTTCCCTCCCTGGATCAGCGCCTGACGCTAATAGAACATTAATGTATTCTTTCAATATTAACATCATGTATAAAAACCACATAATTAATATATTACTTCCATTTCATTTAAACATCATTGTTTGTTTGCAATTGACTTGCATAAATTTTTATGTGCTATATTAAAAAAATGGGCTACTATTTTTATTGTATAAATTTACAGTACTGAATACAAAAAAAAAATTACATTTGCAATTCAGTATATAAACATTATATTAAATACTTTTTTTTAAGAAAAAAAAACTTCAAAAGAAAAATAAGTCACTTTAAAATAACTTTTAACATTCCCTCTTTCATAATATTCATCTTTCAAGTCAGAAAAAAGTGGGTGTATAATAAACTTACACGAAATTTAAAGTGTACATAACTGTCAGAAAGCTTACGCACTTTGTTTTATACATAAAAATTGTAAAAATTCAGAATTTTTTTTTACTTCTCTCTCTAGTATTTTATTCTCGCTTTATTTCTTTTCTCTCATGTTTTTTTTTCCACTCTTAATGTGTCAAGAATTTTCTCTCTCTTTTTTTTTCTTATTATACTGTGAAATTCGAAATGCAACATTTTTTAAATACATTGCAGTGTTTGTTTTTTAATCAGGCAGTTGGCACAAAAAATGATGAGATAAAAATATGCATATAAAGACGGATTCAGATGGCGACAACGGCGATGCGACGAGATTTTGTCACACAAGCTGTAAAATCCTATACGTCGAGCGAATTCGCCAGGTTGCGGCGGCAAAATCGCGTTAAATGCGATGCTCTTTTTTTTCCTCGCCAAATATGGCCGCCAATGGACGTCACAGCAAGTGCGCATTATTCGCGTCGCGTCGCATGATAAAAACCGCCATGTGAATCCACCAAATGCAACTTTAAAGATAAACAAACAAATATTAAAAGGTGATATTATTATAAAAAAATCAGCGTATTATCATGATATCAAAATATTTACATATAATGCAACACAGTATATATCATAGTAATCTAAATTAATACATTTCAAAATATGTAGTACAAATAAAAATAAACATTCAAAGCATAAATATTGAAACTTTACTGTCACAGTGGAGTATTGTCCTCAATTTTTTTTATTGCAGAAATGGATAGAGGGTGCAAAGTTATGCTACCCTGATTTTTTTCAGATTTTTTAGAGCCCGGGAAGTATTTTTAAAAAATTATTGAAAGTCCTTTTTGTGACGTCACGCGGCGGTAAGTCCTATCTTTTTCTTAAGGAGCGGCGTCTCGTGACGTCACAAAAATAACTTTTAATAATTTTTTAAAAATAGTTCCCGGGCTCTAAAAAATGTGAAAAAAATCAGGGTAGCATAACTTTGCACCCTCTATCCATTTCTGCAATAAAAAAATTGAGGTTATACTCAGTTGGAAACTTTTAATATAGTCACCAAAATACTGTTATTCCGAAGACTATGTGCTAATAAATGTGCTGTACTTAATATTGTAACAGTTTGGTTCCTTACTACTCACAAGCTCACATGATATTACGTTTCATTAACTCACCTCGTCCCCAATAATGGACAACGTGCATGACATTTTTTATTGCAAAAATAAATAGAGACATCAAATTATATTTTTCAGATTTTTTAGAGGCCAGCAAGTATTGTTAAAAAGTTTTGCCGAGGTCGGGTTTGAACCCACGTCTCTTTTAGGTCCAATCCTTTTATTGAGAATTGACGCCTCTCTCTGTACTTTCAATAATTTAAAAAAAAATAGTTCCTAGCTCTAAAAAACTTGAGAGTAGCATAATTTTGCATCCTCTATTCATGCAATAAAAAACTTTCATGCAGGTTGTCCATTGCAAAGTGCATCTCTGTGGAGTTGTATTTGTAGCTGCAAGCTAGTAAATCAGGTGGGAGCAAGGCTGCCCTAAGTTGTACGTGTACAACACTTTATTCTTATCTTATTTCTTTTCCTCTACAGTATCTGGGGCAAGTAATTTCCAACTTGATTTCTCCCCCGGTCCTCGTCTTATAACTCTTGAATGCTGCAGTCTCTCTCTCTCTCCCCCACCCCCATCTCTTCTCTCCACCTCGGTGTGTAGCAATATTATTAAAATGCTAAAATAATCCACATAAGCATTAGACCCTCTTAAAACTTGGAAGTGTTATAAACAAGATGTGTGATCAAATATTTTAGGGTGAATTAAATTATATATTTTAATGGGAAGTAAAAAAAAAAGGGAAACTGGAGGTGTTGATAAAATTGTTGCATTAAAATGTAAGGTAGTAAAATTTATTGTAATGGTATAAATTTATGTGAAAATAAAAAGTAATCTTAATATCATAAAATTTTAAACCAGAAGGAATTTTCAGAATAAAAGAATGTTAAACAAACTATAAGGCTCGGTTCCCTTCCTGCTATTAATATTAAGAGCGAAAAAGAAAAGGAGAGGGAGAGATATAATTAATTTTAGGGGGAATTAGAAAAATCATGATATGACTATATTACATAAAAAAATAAAATATTATTTGTTTTAAAAATATATATACAGGGAAATAAATTATAAAAAGTAATATATACTGTTTCATTTTCATCATATGTTTTTGTATTTTTTTTTTATTAATATTTACTTTATTTTTACAAATAAAAAAAAGCTTTGTGGCTTTTTGAAAAGCATACAAAATTATGTTTGCTTATTTCAAAGAGAATTTTGATTACAAAATATAATATCATGGCCTTTATTATATATTCTCTTGTGTTTAATTAATATATAAAACAAATTTGTTTTTAATTATAAATATCAAATAATTGTAGAAATTCCGTAAAGAACGAATAAATATTGATAGTGGGATATATTTTGTTGAAATATATATAGAACATTGTTTTCTGAACATAATTGATTTTCATCCGGATAGAAATTTATAATGAAGTTGTTGAAACTCCCTAACAATAAACAGCTTTTCCACAACAAATTAGTGTATAATATATCCAAAGCTGATTTTGTCTTTATAAACTCAAATCAACTAATAACTCTACCGTACAAATCATATTATTATAAACTAAAAAAAAAGGAGACACAAGGGAGAAATAATAGGTCTGTTCGTACACCCTTCTCGGTGTACACTTTTACACCATTTTCTTACACAAGCCCAGGGCGTGGGGTAGGGAGTGCAGTGCAAATTACGTCACGATTTTTGTTTGTAAACTTGCTAAGAGTACACCGAGCAGGGTTTACAAACATACCTAAAAATTATTACATTTTAATAAAATAAGTACATATTATGTGCTTATTATATAGTATATGTAGTAGTAAAAATTAGTATTTTATAGCTTCCTAATCAATAATTTGCTCCAAATACATGTTTGATTTAAAATACTTAAAAACTTTAATTCATGAAAATTAAAATAAATTCTATGCCATCAAATGCAAAAAGCTGATGTGTAGTTCTTCTTGTAAAAATATATAAAATGGAGGCTATTCACGAAAGCGTTATCCATAAAGTTATCCACGTTTATAAATAACCGTGGTTAGCGCCAGAATAATTCAATGACGCTAAACTGTTAGTCTAGTGATAAATCTGAATAACTTCCTTCGTGAATCGCGTCTATAAATGTTACTGAACATCCCTGTTTGATTCAAACCGTAAATTAAAAAAAAAACAAATGAAAATAAAAATATGCAGCGGGTAATTTAAAAAGAAATTAACTTCAATTTCATTTCAGATATGCTTTGTGGATACTTATATCTTATACTGACTTGTGAGTGCATGCATTATAATTCACCAATATTTATTTGTAGTTAGTTACTCTAAATAAATTACTTAATATTAAAAAATTAGCATAAAAATTATTTAATATATAAACTTTAAGTTATATCAAGAATAAATATCTAAAAAAAAAAGGAAAAATTAGGACCATAAATAAGGTACAATTAGTGCAATAAAATCAGTATTGTGTGTCTATTTTAAAGAAAATCAGATTTATACACCCCTATATACACATCTTTACCCTTTACCTTTAAAACTGAGCTAATATAACTCTATAGTACACATACAACAATCGATGATGCTTCTGTAATTAAATTGGCTGTCTGTTTTTGAACGAAATTGGCAGAGTAAGGAGAGGAATTAGCTTGGTTAGTGTAATAAATGAGAACCATACTGTGGCTTTACACTTGAAAAACTACCTTAGCTAATTTTTATCCTAAATTATAGACATTGCAAGTGAAAAAAAGGTATGTCATAAAGTGGGTTAAGGTATATCGCTTCTTATAAAATACACAGTTCCATATTACTTAGGCCGCCAGACTGGATTGGAAATCTCTAAGGGAGAATTGAAATTAGCTCAAGTTGAATTATCGAATTAATTAAAAATTGCATTTGAAAGAGTAAATTACAAGACGTCTAAAATGAATTTAAGAAAATAAAAGAGTTAATGCATAAGAACTGGAATTTAATGTTGTACAAAATTGGAAATATTTAATTAAATAATTTCCTCAAGTATATATATTATTTGTATACTTTTTTAAAACACCGTTGAGTAATTTATTGTTTGAATTTAACATTATTTATATATTGGAAAAAATACTTCAAAAATTACACGTGCCATTTTTTTTAATTAACTTTGTTCTGCGTTAATTATTAAGAAATATACGAAATACGAATGAAATGTAACATGTAAAACAACTTTGGAATACAGCAAACCTCTATGGACAAAATGATTAAAATGTACTGTATACAGTATACTGTACACTGGCGATAATGTTTTTTTTATTTTATTTTTATTTATTTATTTATTTTTGAAATGGTATAACTGTCATTTAGTTTCTTACTCTGCGCTAGTATTAACACCGCCTACTTCAAGGGGTGGTAGTATTAAGCGTTATATATATGCCATGGTTATATATATGGTTAGATGTATATGGTTATATTATACATCTTACTTTATTCAAATCATTACTGTGTGCAAAGAAATCAGTTTACATTTCAATCTACTAGGCGCAAAAAAGGAAAATTAATTTACATTACAATATTAATTATATATCACTGCATTGCAATAAAACGTTTAGTATTATCAGAGATCTTACAGTGCAGTATATAATGTTACAGCTCTCTGCTGGTATTATATCCCTTTTGCAACGAGATCAATTTACTAGAAACATTGAACAAATTCTCCCAAAGTCGTATCGCTATTATTACACATGTAAATCCACCTTAAAGCAATATATTCGTGCACGTTGCCATAGTTACATAACAACAATCCAGTTCATCAATCTCTTCACTAAGTACTTCATTCAAAAGCAAAGAATGAATTGAATATGTAATTTATCGAGTTGACAGAGAGATTAGTCACCAAAATGTTCACGGCATTGTGTGTGATATTTTACAGTAGACACCGCACCCATCTCTCCACTCCCTTGTAATGTAAACCGGTCTGCTATAATACAGCTGGTATATTACACTTTGTCAAACTTGGAACGCTATCTCAGTTTAATCCAATTAAATCTCAAGTTTTAGACAATTTCAAAGCACACGAGGGTTCGTACTATCAAAGATGTGCCATCAACTCCAACATGTAGGATATTGTCTATATTCTATATAAGCTTCACTCGTGCAAACACACATTTGGTCCTTTGACAAAAAAATGAAATTAATAAATCGAGTTTGATCAAACTAACTTAATTTTTTGTAACTATAATAACCCATGACTTTGCCCCTGGACATCACTTTCTTTTGCCTAAATTAAAAGAAATAATATTATCAAAGCTATATAATTTGAAAAAAAATGCACATTGATGGTATTGCCATTTCTCCTTTTCTCTTAATAGCGAAGGCCAGCGAGGGAAGTTCAAACTAATTATATGAACTTAATAATTTTTTAAACTATCCTTCTTACATTTTCAAGAAGGGCTATATTCAGAGAACAGCAAGCTAATAATGAACCTTCTGAAAATGAACTACTACACTTGTCACATTTATTTTGTTTGTGTTTTGTTATAGTATTTGTAACGTCTTCAGTCATTGGTTGACAGTTTGTAACGAAGAACCTCATTGGCCAAACACGAGCCGAAGAAAAAAGAAACGAGCATCTCCGAAGAAAAATGAATGACATGCACCTAGTATATATATTAGTACAGTCAAATTAATTTAACATTCTCGCGGGAAGTAGCCGGAAGTGAGAGGTTTCTGTCCTTCCTGTTTGTATTTGTATTTTAAAATTTTACAGAGGAGCTTTGCAATAAGAGGACTGACTTGTTTGCAAAAGTACAAATATTGGACATGAACAGGAAGATCAGAAGCTACTCACTTCCGGCTACTTCCGGTGGGAATTTCAAGTAAATTTGACTGTAGTGAACTCTTATTGTATGATATTATAATATATTATCACTGCAATGATGCAATACCAACCAATAAGACTTCGTACAGAAAACTTCTCCTGACTTCTGAATCTAATACCATTTTTTTTTTTTTAATTTTTTAATAATTTCATTTTTTTTTTTTAATTTTTTAATAATTTCATTTTTTTTAACTCTAATTTTACAGCATTTATAGCATATTGCTGTCATAACTAGACTAGAGTTACCAGAAGGGCTTATAGTTTTGACAGCGATACTTTCTAGACTTGAATGACGCGAGGAATTTGATGTAGGCGAGAGATGTGATTGGCTGCCGTTACCTCCGCCACTATTTTTGATCAAGTGATTGAACCGAGCCACAAAAATTAATGCTGACTAATTCAAACCTTGCCAGAATATAAAGACGTCAATGGTTTGTACAATATGAGATGGAATGAAAGGTTCAAAAATTATTATTCATTTAATGTTAACTTGGGGCTTTTAATGTAGGGTTTCTGCAACTGAAAAAGGCTATATAAGTATATATATACATAGCATCCCACAGCATTAATGAATATTCGTTAATTACTATATAACAATTGAAAATGTTAGAGAATTATTATTTGATTATTATTTTGTAAAAGGTAAAATATACAATAAATATTTATATATAGGGTTTATACAATATATTTATAGGAAATATTAACTTTAAATAATTAATATACCAAATTAATTACTTGAATTATGCTTATTTCTGATGGAAACAAAGAGAAACATTTTATAACATTCAATAGTTTATAATGCATTATAACCAAACGTACAATAATCATTATAACCAAAGTATAATTAACAAAAATGTATTTCAAATTAATTCAATGGTATTAAATACCAAAGAATAAAATACTTTAATCTAGTTTTTAACAATAGAAGACAATTATATGTAATAGGCTCATTTTTTATTGAAACATCAGGGGGAAACAAATTTTATGATAAATTACAATCTTTAATATATAAAACTCATCCACAGTGTTATTACTGAACACGCGCGCGACTGTACACTATTCGTTTTTAATAAGATTTATATTAAGTTAGCTCTCAGATACGAGCGTGTCGTGAACATACGGAACTTGAGATCACATCTAAATGTACAGCAGGCTGAACTTGTGATTGGCGTAGAATAGCCTCTGCATGACTTTTCTCAACTCAATATCTCGATGTCACGGACTTTTGACACCTCATTTACATGCGTGTAAGCTCCAAGAAGCACAGCATGCTGTTACCAAGGGTTTATCTAACTCCCTCTTTCTATATAATAATCTCTCTCTCTCTCTCTCTCTCTCTTTCTCTCTCTCTTCTCGCTTTTACTCTTTTTTCTTTATAATTTTGTATCCTTGGAAGTCTAACACTCCACTTAAGTATAAATGTACAGTATAGTCCATAGCAAATAAAACAACAATGATCCTTCGTTGTCACAAATTTTAAATTCACTCCTAGCTTATATAGCTTATCACATCTCTCGATGCATTTTCACTCCATCATTTCACTCTCGATTGGCGAATGGGCGGGCATGGTTGAGTGTGTGAACATTTTAAGAGAGCTGTAATAAACTAGAAGTATGGAATTGAAACTTTGTGATAGGATCATTGTGATATTTTATTTGCTATGGACTGCACTTTATAAATTAGTAAGTAACCTATATTAGATTATTCTCTCTCTCTCTCTCTCTCTCTCTCTCTCTCTCTCTCTCTCTCTCTCTCTCTCTCTCTCTCTCTCTCTCTCTCTCTCTCTCTCTCTCTCTCTCTCTCTCTCTGTGTGTTTATGAGGTTTGGTTCCATATAATATATATACTCAATTTAAAAATTTCCATGAACCTCTTCGATCATATTTTAATTATGAATATTACTAAGGGGCAAGAAATCAGATCAAATGTGTTTTTTGTTATTTCATTTGATAGATACATTATTATTATTATATTATATATTATATCCCTAGTGCGTTATATGTTAAATATAATTATTCTTAAGAGGTGAAATATAATATTTACTCATTTTTAGCTTTAAATTTTGCTGTATATAAGTATGAGATACATACGTAAAGAAAATAAAATCAAAGACATGAAACAAATGTTGCATACTTCAAACTTCTTTTTACGGTATATTTTAAAATTGTTTGTACTGGGTATGTCTCTCTTTCTCCTTCTCTCCCCTCCATAAACAAATCAAATCATAATTCAATTTCTATATATCTAAATAAATCAATAGCGTGAATCATCATCACATATAATATTCAGGTATAAAAACGTAAACAGACTTACCAATTTTGAGTAAAAAAATGCTGATATATTTTTTATATTAATAATGAGCAACTGGTCAGACTACAAATCAATATCAATTTTGTCAAACGTTAACGTCAGTATTAATTTAAATATTTTAGCATAAATTCTCATAATATTATTTTAATTTTAAATCAATAGATAAAAAAAATGTCAAAATGTATTGACATTGATGAATTGAAAATTTAATTAACTAGAAATTTTTATATAAACGTACATGTAAAAAATAAAGTACCCATTATGAATCTGTCAATATAATTATTCAGATGCAACTCTTTGTTAGACAAAGATGGATAAGAAATTTATACTGGTAATTAAAATGCTTGATTACCTAATTTTTTACAATGTCATTGTTGGTGCTGAGATAACATTTCAAAAATTTAACATAATGGCCATAAAAAAAAGAAAACTTGTTATTATATATTATATGTCACTCTGTGAGATAAAATTGGTGTATATAATATGACTTGTATGCGTTCATTTTTTTTAATCTTCTTCATGTTATTTATAATTATATAATATACTCTACCAATTTTATTTTACCAATGAAAATAGAATTTTGAATTTTTTTAATTTTAAAAATTCTTTTACCTTAAACTAAGATTCATGTAATTCTTATTTGATTCAATTCCACATTAAATAAGAGACAACCTATTATCAATCATATTTACATAATTATTGTGCAGAATCATCATGATGTTAAAAAAAATAGTTCAAATTTTAATGTTGACTTTTTTGCATAGTGACTACAATTTCGATTCCTTGAACACAAAGCTGAGTTAGGTGTGTATTTCAAGTACCCTAAATTCCCTTCATTACAAGACTATAAAAATTATAACAAATTGAAATTCCTTTGTCGTACAAGAAGAGACGTTACCATGGATGTTTCAATCCCAAGTCAATATTTCATACAAAAATTAAATATTATATTGACAGTCAATGAAGAGGAACGTAAAAGAGGGGCGTGGCAATAATTTCCAGCTGATCACGTCGTGAAGGCAATCAAGTGGAGAAAACACCCAGAGAAGGTTAATGGAACTCAGAAGCATTTGTTACACTTGAGAAAATATCAATTTTTTATGTAACAAATTTTATAATAATGATGTTCTTTTAATTATCCGTGGGAAATTAATATCAACTAATGAGGTTGAAAAAATGATTATTTATTAAGATTTTGTAAAATATGATTTGCGATTAGATTTAAAGTGCATTTTCAAATTAATTGAAATTTTTTACTGCCGAGAAATAAAATAATTCAGATGTATTATGTATGATATATAATAACCCCCTAATATGTTTTAAAATTAATGAAACTTTAATTTTTGTTTATTTGGAAACACTAATGAATATATTAGTTTAATGGATGGGTATCAGAAGTCAAGAAAGTGACCAATGCAGTGACGTTTAAGATGAAAGTGAACTGACCTTTTAATTATTCACTACAATAATTTTATTTATATAAACTTTTAATAAGCATTTATGCATTGAATCCAGAGTGTTGCATACATAACATTGTAATATATGGTAAAAAAATAAATTACTTTTACAAAAATTATAACTTAAGTCATTGCTCTGAACATAACATTGTAAAAATATAAGATACAATTTTTTGTAATGTGTAGAAATGTCAATATTAATGCCAAAGAACTTACATTTTATTATTACATTATAAAATCTCTGTTAAACCTATTATCCCTATAGTTACTTACTAGAGACTATACCAGTCTCCATTACAATTTTTTCGAATTGATTTCATGAATTGATACACGCTGATTGTATCATAATTATAATCACCTCTTCCAAAATCCAAATCTGCAATTTACACTTGAATAGAGAGCACTGAAGTTTTAGAGGAATATATTGTTGATAATTTTGATATTAACTAGAAATTATAATAATATTTTAAAGTTCATGACAATCATGACCTTTTTTATACGGGTGAATATACACGTGTCAATCATACAGAGTAAAATTTTATTTATCAATATATTGTTGTTATACTCGTTAATTTGCTATATAATTGAATCAAACATCATTGAAGCGTGTATTCTATATTGAAACTTTGTATTGATCCAATATTGTGACCATTATATATATTGACAGTATATAGAATAAAAACAAGTTCATATTAATTGATATGATCTGATAAGCTCCATAGAGATCACAGTTTTTTTATATTTATATAGTAAAATGAATTAAAATATATATATATATATATATATATATATATATATATATATAAGTTTTTATCAGAAAAACAAAATTCTGAATATAAAATTGTTTATTTTTTTCCATTTTAGTGAATAGGGATTATTTTTTCTTTAAATTGATGTATTTTTTGTGCACAAATAATATCATGTAATAATAAATCAATGTTTTACTATATTAAGAAGATTGAATTAAAAATATTATAATGATCATCAATTACTCCATTAACAATTTATTATTGCCTTACATACAAGAACCACTAATTAAAACCACAAATCAACTTGAAAGTTGTAAAAACTTTTTTTTTACACTATTAAATAATGATAGTTTTATACAAATGTTTTGTAAGTGAATTTTAGACAAATTAAATTAATCGAAGCAAAAATTTAACTAAAACTGGTAACATTCTTATATAAAAAAAAACTTTTATTTAATTAAAAATGTTCACTGAAGTTTAAAGACTATTAGTTAAACTTTATAAGATTTATTACCTTTAATTTAATAATGTGTGTGCGTACATAGGTTATAAGAAATGATTTACTACTTTAATTTTACAAACTTTGGTATAGAAACTTTTCATATGAAACAATTTATCAATAAAAAATAGTTTTAATATAATTTTTTGTAATAAAATGAAATTAAGTGTTATAGCGTTTAACAAGTTTCTTTCACTGCATGAATGTTTCACGTTATATGTGTTGAGTCTATACAAAAAACTTTGCAGTACATTGCACTACTTAAAATCTCTTGTACATTGTTCACTGGATGATTGTTTTTGTTTCTTTCACTATATAATAATATTATTAATAAAGTACCAGGGAAAAAAACATTATAACATAAATTTATATTTTCAGATAATTCAATATTTAATATAACAATATATAAAGTAAAAATAATATACTCAGCATTATACAATTTAAGCAAAAAATATTAGCTAATAATGCATTACTTCACTTCGAAATAAGTACCATGCAATACCAAGTTAATAAAAACATTAATTAATTAAGTAAATTATAAATTCGTAGATTTTATTTTAACTATTGATAGTAAAAGAGTTAGATACAATTAATGTGTCAATAGTTAGAGAGAGAAGAGAGAGAGAGAGAGAGAGAGAGAGAGAGAGAGAGAGAGAGAGAGAGAGAGAGAGAGAGAGAGAGAGAGAATCTATGCAAAATGCATTCAAATACGCTATTTTAATTATTAGTTTTGTATTATTTGGATCATTTACCATAATATTTCGATGGTCTTAGGAAGCGATTCACGAAAGAATTATATACATGCAAAAAAAAAAATAGGTAGTTTTTTCACCTACTGCTTTTAAAGTTAATATTGAGTTGGGCTGACTTTACCCGTCGTGGATATACATCAGTGAGAAACCTGTGCTGGTTAATTACCTACCTTTTTAAATCGTGCCTTATTATAGATTTCAAAACATGTATATTCATTATATGTACGTACAGTGCATACTATATCGTACTATATACATTTATTTATTTTTTATTTTTAATAATAATATTGAATATAAAATAATGCGAGCCATGATGTTAAAGTTTGAAATTCATCCATGAGGGTGTTAATGCAATTTAGTTCACCACTCGCATTTACGCAGTTACGTGTAAAATATTAAATATAAGTGATGCATGTATAATATAACGTATTATAAATCATATGCAAGGTTGCAGTATAATCACCCCCCTAACTAAGTATAATTAATGTCTCAAGCTGGAGATAAGATACCACAACACACAGTTATGTATCTTAGAATGTACATATAAAGTTATGCAAGACTTGATTCTCATGATTTTGTTATATTAATATTTATAGTTATATAAGTAAGATATAGATATAGAAATTTGTTCATGAGAGAGACGTACATACTTCAGTGCAACAAATAAGGATATATTATATAATATAATATTAATGTGTGCTTTTTCATTATTACAAAATGCTTGATTCAGTCTGAAAAATACGAAATTTTCTGGGATTATATATGTATTAGAAACGCTTATATCAACAACCAAGAAAAAACCTTTGTACCTCTATGTTGTATTATGTACAGCCACACGAGGAAATAAATAAATAAATAAATAAATAAATAAATAAATAAATAAATAAATAAATAAATAAATAAATAAATAACTAAATAAATAACTAAATAAATAAATAAATAAATAAATAAATAAATAAATAAATAAATAAATAAATAAATAAATAAATAAATAAATAAATAAATAAATAAATAAATAAATAAATAAATAAATAAATAAATAAATAAATAAATAAATAAATGTTTTTTTATTGCAATTTTTAAGTTTTTTTTAAATTAAGATCGAGCGTATAATTTATAAAAACAAAAGTTTTCATTAAAAATTATATTGGAATATATTTATATTATAGGTCTGTTCGTAAACCCTGCTCGGAGTACTCAAAACAGGGCCTTTTTGGGTTTACGAACGAAGACTGTGACGTCATTTGCACCGCACTTTCTACCCCACCTTCTGAGCTGGTGTACTCTGGGTAGGATTTACGAACATACCTATTATAATACACATTGGTTGAAGTAATACAGTTCATAATTTTACTATAATATGCTGGTGCTTTTTCACTTTCATCATTTTGAGTAATTCTCTGTCTTTTTATATATATAAGTGTAATTACAAGTGCTAAAAACTATATACAATATAACAGTAGAATCAATCGATCTTATAGAATCAGAATCCTTATATAAGGATCTATTCTATAAGATCCTTATAGAAGGATCTTATAGAAAATGAGTACAAAAATGTTATACTACAAAGTTTTTGTAAGACTAGTACAGTTTCGTGCCTTGTGACGATGACGAGGAATTATCAGCTCGTCTCTTGAGCCTCGTGCTCGGTACAGAGGATTAACACAGACCTTACAACCACCAACTTTGCAGAAAAGATGACGTGCTTTTGAAACAGAGGTAACCCAGTGATGTTGTAAATAAAATAATTATTTTGAATTTCACGAAGGATTCTATCCTCCAATCACATTTAATTATTTATTATTTTATTATTATAAGGCCACGGGGTTGACAGCGCCATCTCTTGATAAATTGGTTTTTAATTTCTTACGGGCAGAGTTTTTAGAGTATCGACTTAAAACTTAATCAAGGTATGGACATTGACACTTTTGAAACGCAGAAATAATTTCATTGTCGTAAATGAAACCAATTTTTAAATTCAAACCCAAAACTGGTTTCATCTACTACAACGAAATTTTTTCTGCGTATCAAAAGTCCATACCTTGCGTTTCAAGTCAATATAGCGTTTGCTTGGCTTTGTTGTTGTTTACATTCAGCAGTAGGTACTGAGAGGGAACTGGAATCACTTGATTTATTCCTCCTAATTTAACATATTTTAATTTTTTTTTAACAATAATATATACGTAAGAAATAAATGTACATAACTTGAACATATACATTTTTTTTATTTTACCTAGTTTCTTTATCATTACTTTTTGTTGTTCCGTTTCCCCCTCGTATTCAAAAGTCCGCGGGGAAAGCAATGGCCGGTGATTGGCTGAATTTTTTTAAGAATCTTAGGGTCAATATCAGTGCATAAGTGTCGTAAAATGGTCATTATTGACGTGAAATTTGGAGTCGATTTACATTTTATTTAATGGTTTATTGTATTTTTCACAGATATCATTGGCAAATATTGTATTTTTTTCCATTTACTTGACATCTCAATCTATCAAATAACATAATTGTCAAATGTACCACGATTGTCATATCGCAGAAAATAAATAGTTTTTGGTATGCTACTACCATGTTAAATAGGTGCTTTTTGCCTACATTCACGTGACGTCATATTTTTGTGACGTATGGTGAAAGACCCGTATACTCTAAAAACTCTGCCTGTAAGAAATTAAAAACCAATTTATCAAGAGATGGCGCTGTCAACCCCGTGGTCTTAGGTGACCTTGCACCCTTAACAAAGCTATATATTAACATAATGTAACCCACCTCTCTCTGTACATTATCCTTGGAGCCACAAAGTCTCTCGTAACGTTCATTCATCATTTCTCAGTAGCGCCTGGCGCCTCAGACAATCAAGGCGCCCCCCTCTCTTAAGTCACTGAGTGGTTTTTTGTGCCGAAGATGTGCACTGACCTTGAATTTGTTCACTCAAGTGATAAAAAATAAATTCATCTGCTTTATTTTAATATGACTAATGGTTCATCGCATCAATAAAACTTTAGAATTCACATTCAGTGTGACATATTAAGAATGACAGGTGAAAACATATTATGTAAATTTATTTAAACATTTTCAAATGTTAGCTTAGAAAAAAAACGGCAAAACAATGTCATGTTGTTTTTAACGTTATCTTGTTTAGTTAATAAATGTTACGGTATATTTATAATCTGTATTAGACCATGAGGACAATTAATTTGCACTGTCAACGTAAAAAGACAACCAGAATATTTATATTTTCGATTACCAGAATATTATTTGTCATGCTATAAAGGTGCTTTTCCATGGAGCGATGTCGAGCTGGGCTAAGCGTGGCGAGAAAAGCGCATTTGCTTCAATATCATATGGCAGCCATGTTGGCGATAAAATTGCTCCTCGCCGCGTGGGAAGCAATTTTCTCTCGCCAAGATGGCTACCATACAAAATTGAAGCAAGTGCGCTTTTCTCGCCCTGCTAAGATATCGCTCCATGGAAAAGCACCTTAATATTATACTAGAGGAGTAGTGGTATCGTAATATAATCTTAAATTACTTATGGAATCAATACCACATATACTTTCCACAGTAAATTATAGTGCATATTGAACTTTAGCTAAATTAATTACAGTTAAAAAATCATGCAATTTTTTGTTGTTTCCTTGTTACTTGCTTAAAGTATAATACTAATATTATATTTAAATGTCCAAAATTCCATGTTTGAAGTTATATCAAATAACTAAAAACGCACACTTATTATGTTTAAAGAAAAATTAATAGCCAGCATATACACAACATGAAAAATTAAATGTTATGCAGTAAAGTGATAAAATAATATTTGAAGCCTGATTTATATACCCTCTACAGTATTTTTTTATTTATAATACAAAATATTGTTTCATTTTTTTAAAAATAAATAGATTTCGTACGAAAACCAACGTAATTATAAAGCTTGTATTATAGGGGGTTTGTTAATAGAGTTTATATTAAAAAAAAGAACATCATAATCATATTAAAACCTTTTTTTATAAGCTCTTGTTAATGTGTTCATAGTGTTGGGAAAAATGAAACAATTTTTTTTTTTTAAATCCGTTTTCTGTTTATAACGACTTTGATTTAAAATTGCTGTTTTTCATGTGGTAAAAATTAGACTAGAAAGAACTTAATTACGTTATAATAAATTCTGTAAATGAATGGAAAATTCTCTTTATTGAAAGAGGCAAAAATTTAAATAACAGAACAAAAGTAATTTGATCTTTACAGAAAATATAATTTCGTTTTCTTTTATCAACGTTTAATTACTTTCAAACATTATGTAATTATTGGATTTTTTTTTTTTTTTTTTCAATTTTATTCTCTAGAATATAGACATGCATGATTTAAAATTTATAATCTCATACTTTTAAATTTTCATTGTGAGACACTATATGTATATTTTATACAGGTATTTATAATATTTTATATTAGAAAATACGATGAGTATTTATATTCTCTGGTTATATTATTAATGGGGGACATTCACAAAGCACTTTAACCCCCAATTTAGCCCCGATTTTTAACCCTGGTGCTAAACATGGTGCTAAGCTATGAGCTTAACATGGTTAGCCCCTGGTTTAGTACCATGTTTAGCACCAGGGTTAAAAATCGGGGCTAAAGTAGGGGTTAAAGTGCTTTGTGAATGTCCCTTACTATAATCTAAATATTATTGTATGTTTTTATAAAACGGATATAGAACTCCTTACCAAGTTTATAATAATTTTTACTGATTTTACAGCTGTAATGTTAGTATTTATTTAAAAATTCATATTTGGATCAAAAGTTTCTTTATACATTTGTAATAAATTTTCAGGTAATTCAATTTGTTGTGAAATATTGTACCTTACAAAATACAATTATAACCTTAGTAACTAATTTATATAAAACTGTAAAAATCACTTATATGAGTCAGGTTTTTAAAAATGTGTATTTTATATTTCAAGCAAAAACTTTACACTTATTTTTATATTATAATGTTATTTAATGCAAACAAGTACTGTGTATTTACATTACCTGCACGGGACTATATTCGGTAGCATGACGTATATATACAGTACACGCTATAGTTTTTATTATAAAATTATACAAACACGGACAGTTTTTTTTTTTTTTTTTTACACTGGTTTTGTTGTAATGTTTAATACTCTCGTGTTATTATTACAAACACTGGTAGAATTTATTAATATATAACAGGCTGCAAAAGCTACCGACTCTTTGTTTAAATAGAAACGCCCTATACAAATATAACTACAACATGGTAATGTTATATGTTGAGTGATTGCATGGCACTAACAAATATATAAAAGAGTATTATTAAAGAAACATCGTACTCAGTACCTTGTAGTATAGTCAAATTAATTTTATATTCCCTCCGGAAGTACCCAGAAGTGAGAGTTTTCTGGCCTTCCAGTTCGTATTTGCATTTTGAAATTTTGGCTACAGGTTCGTAAGAAGAGTACTAACATGTTTGCACATTTTCAAGACTCAGACATGAACAAGACGACCAGAAAACTCTCACTTCCGGCTACTTCCGGCAGGAATATTACAAAAATTTGACTGTAGCTGTTAGGTCTGTTCGTAAATAAATAATATCAGTATAATTAAATCATATCAAGAATAAAATCATTTATACATAATTTTTTTTTTTTTTTTTTTTGCATTTTAATGTTATAACTTTCCATCAGACGTTAATTTATTCTAATAATAATTATATTTAAAATGTTATAGAAATTTTTGTAATGGACAATCTACATTAAAATATTTGTTGCAACAATGAATAGAGGATAGCAACACAAAAAATGTATATTATGTTTTTTTTTAATTTTTTTTTAGATGCCATGAAGTATTGCTAAAAAGGTTTTCAAAATTCAGGTTTGAACCCACGTTTCTTTTATTCCTATCCTTTTTTTATTACGAAGTAATAGTAACACCTATAATATTGACGCCTCTCTCTTTGTATTCAATTATTTCCTGCTTTAAAAAAATCTGAAAAAAATTAGAGTATACTCCGATAGTGCATTCATTTCTGCAGTAAAAAATTGTCATGTCATATAGAGTTGTTTGCTGTTTTTGTTTACGAGGGAAAATAGCATAACAGGTATACGGACGCTCAGGAGGGTAGAAAAGAGAAAGTGGAGGTCCAGCTACTATGGCATTAGATAGGAGAAATGACAAAAATAAATAGAAAAAAATAGTTTTGATTGTTCTATAATGATGGGATTTTTTTTTATACTATCTATTGTTTATCGGCGAATTTTTAGCATTTTTTAAACCTGATTTGTTTTGTTGAATAAAGTGAAAAAAAATCAATACATAATTTGTTTATATACTAGCTAGTCTGTGCATTCTGGTCCTCCATAGGGCAGCCTAACTTACAGGGGCATGACGTCAGCGCAATCAGCTCTATATAGGTAATGAAAATTATCTAAATCGTAATATGTTATTGTTTTATTAATTTTATTCATACAGAATTTAAAAAAAAAATATCCTATCATAGTTCTTTTTTACATTACAGACAGAACAAAATACTATTAACTAAAACTAGCCACTTTTTTTCATTATTTAACTATCATACAAAGTATTTGCCCGTATTTTAAAACTATGTACCTAATTTATTATAATTACAGCTAAATAATTAGTACTAATTGGTGTAATAAAAAACTACGTAATTATTATACTATACATCTATATATAATTACAGATGTAAAAAGTTTGATCAGAATAATTGGTGCAAGCTGTCCCACACGTTTTTACAACACAAGAATCATTAAATCAATTCTTGACAAATAATACAATTTAAAGTTAAAAGATTTATTGCTTGTCTCCTTGCTGCAATTAATATTAGACAGAAATTAAGCAGTGAAGTATCACAAACTTGTACCGAGGGTCAAGCTTCCAAATAAGGGAGTGACCACTCAGTACGCTCGATGTATGTACACATCAAACAGTTTCATCTCTGCTGCTTGCCAAGATAGGCTATGGACCATGCCAACAGTAATTAGAAACTCTCTCAGTCATATTTTGTGGAAAGAGAGAGAGGTTGAAATTGTGAGAGAGCTTTATTAGTGTAATATAATATCATAGTATTCATACATGTATAAACTGTAATATATCATTGTGAAAATTTGATTTTCCTAAAAAATACAAAAAAAAAAAGAGTCAAATATCCATATCATATTACTATATAATTATACATGTATAACCACTTATTAGTCTTACTAATTACAAATTGATATAAAATAATAGTTAAATATATAATAATATATTATATATTGTATAATAATGAATCCTTAATTTAAAATTATTGTAGTCTTACATGAATATCCGTTAATAATAATAAAATTTTAAAAATAACCATTTCAAAACTGAATATTTTACTAACTTAACTATTTTCCTTTGTTGTAATAATTAAATTTCCTTCATAATGTGACACGAAATAAAATTTGCTACAGCTTAACATTTATTCATATAAAATTAAATCTTGCTGTAACAATTATAACCCAATTTTTTATTACATACGAGAGATAAAATCCTTCGTGTCAGCATGTTAATTAGGTAAACAGCATGCGCGATGACAGCGACACTCGCGGAGATAACGGTAACTAATGACTGAGATAACAGCTGGACACTCTCGTTAGGTTAGGACAACGTGACTCAGATTCACATAGCTTGTGAAATTAAATTTTTTGTATGGTCAATTTTTTAACACGAACTTTTAAAATAATACTGGTTGGAAATTATCATGTATTTAGGTTTCAGATTTTTGTATGTTTTTTTCTGTATAAAATACATTAATTAATATTATGAAATAGTATTTATGTTTCATTAATAAATATTTATTATGATTCTGTATGAATGGCCATATGTATATAATAATATTATAGTACTGTAATATCTGTTGTTATTTTCTCATTATTAAGTAAACAATTGTTGTATGTTATAATAATTAGTCATTTTGCAAAAACAAAAACGCATGCAATACAGTATAAATATAATAATAAAACTTAGCAGGCGAAGTAGACATACCATTAGCAATGATTTTAATTTGACTTAATTTATATATTATTAAAATTAGTGATAATTGTGGAGTGTTTGTATTTTTATTTTATTTATTTCACCCATGTCAATTTATACATAAATACATATTTATATTATACAACAAAATTAAAAGAATAATAAAACAACAAACAAAAGAAAGTAAAAATAAAAATTGACAAATATAGCTCATTTTTGAACATTTTTAGTGTGAGGACCAATACTCTAGCACCAAAGTGGCACCATGACACAAAAGTGGCATTGATCCATAATATACACAATATTAACTGACCCATGAGGCCAATTAATAAAGGATCGGCGAAGATTGCTCAGCATACATCAAATGGTATGTAAAACAAAAATAGTATAAACATAATTAATATTGCGACTGATTTCATGGAACTGATTTCATTTTCATAATTATATTTTAGTTTATTTGTATAATATTAAATTTATTTTTAATTGATATTGAATTTGTTGAAACTCAAATTTGAATAAATTTCAACTGTTTTTTTTTAAGTGAAATAAAATATCAAACATGATTGTCTGTGATGTATCCTCTAAGTTTTATATTGAGGATTCAGAAGATGAGAATTGACTCCCAAATCTCTTTTTTCTTGCACACACAAAAAAAAAATATATTTTACTCGAAAAAAATCGTAAGTACGTAAGAGAAAACTCATTCATCGTTTAATATACATAGAGTATAGCTTATATTTTAAATATAACTTCTTGGTATCACCTTTTTAGTACTACAACGTTACTTCGATAAAATTTACAATAAAGAACCTACAATTTATTTATTTTTTAATCTGATGTGATTTTGTAACTTAATTTATTTCTTTTTATAAATGTTCAACAATCTGCTACACTTACTATGTAAATATTTACAATCACAGCTAAAGTATCAGTAGTAGTAACATGCAGTAGTTTATCACAAAATTAGTATGTGTAACACAAGTGCATACATAAATAACAACATAAGATATACGAAGTGGTTGAAAAGAAATTTATCTTGTGATTCCACTTGGGATGCTAGAGAAGAAGAAGAAAACAACAACAACAAACACGCTAACGAGAAAACTTTATACTTGAAACTTTATAACATGTAATATATCTTGTCAATAGATGCACCATATGCTTTCAATCACTATACATTAATTAATATTTAATTATAGATAATGAAGTATCAACCTCAATTTTTTTATTGCAGAAATGGATAGAGCGTGCAAAATTATGCTACCCTGATTTTTTTCAGATATTTTAGAGCCCGGGAACTATTATATTTTTAAAAAATTATTGAAAGTCCTTTTTGTGACGTCACGAGGCGGCAAGTCCTATCTTTTTGTTAAGGAGCGGCGTCTCGTGACGTCACAAAAAGAACTTGCAATAATTTTTTAAAAATAGTTCCCGGGCTCTAAAATATCCGAAAAAAAATCAGGGTAGCATAAATTTGCATGCTCTATCTATTTCTGCAATAAAAATTTTGAGGTCGATACTCCATTGATAAATTGTGGATAAAAATAAGACAGGATTATGTCAATGGAAATTTGAAAATCAACCTCACTATAATATAGCAACAATCAGAGCGTATATTTTTGCTGTTTTTCTGATACACAAACATTTTGATGCCATATTGTATCCGGATACGTTGCCTCTGCGTTGCATTTAAATACTTCTTATTTATATTAAATTTCAGCTTTTATTTATTTTATATTATAAACAATAATAATTACATTTATTTTAATTTAAAAAATAAGCATTGTTGTGTAGTTTCTAAATTTTATTTGTAATTTTTTATATTAATTAAATTTTATTTGTTTGTATTTGTAATATTTTATAAAAACACATTAATTTTTACTACTCACTTCAAACAAGTATGTATTCAACTAAAATTAATTAATTTTGTTTGGACAATGGTATAAAATTTCCCTCGAGTACTCGGTCAAAAAGTAAAGAAATTAGGCTAACATGAGACTGAGAAATGATAAATGTAATGAGTTTAGATAGAATTAAAGATAAGTGCTTTCTGTAGTTACAATTTTACAGCTTCTCCCCGCAGTAAAATTAAGCGAACAACACTGAGATAAAAAAAATATTTTAAATTGTAATGCAGACTTTATATTTAATATTCTGAACTGTCTGGTACAAAATTCAAGTAGTGAGAAGATATATCGGAGTGTAAGTCTTTATATGAGGTATATATACAGTCAAATTTATGTAACATTCCTGCCGGAAGTGAACGGTTTCTGGCTGTCTTGTTCAAATCTGAGTCTTGAAATTTATAAACATAAGTTAGTAATCTTAATTCTTATAAACCTGAAGTCAAAATTTTAAATACAAATAGAAAGTCCAGAAACCACTCACTGTCGGGTACTTCCGGCGGGAATTTTAAATTAATTTGACTGTATTTATACTGCATTTTACAAGGTACATTGCAAAGTCTGTATGATTTAACTCTATGAAATAGGTTTCAGTGAAATATTGTTTTGAAATATTTTAAATTATTGCTTATTTTTTAAATTCTTATTACTAGCAAAATAATTAGATATTTCTCCCTTTTAAATTCTGAACACTTCTTCATATAAGGATGAATCTCAGTAAATTGAGATCTCGAAATCGTTGCGCCTGAATGCAACAAGACTTGTAGGGGACTTAGAAATCGCGATCAATAGATGGTATATAAATTATGAAGTGAATCTGTCTTGTCAGTTTTGTAAAAACTGGGGTAGAAGTTTGACATTGGTCTTATGGACGGAAACCGGAAATCGAGCTGTCATGAGAAAACTGCCTGATTGAATTTGCTCAAACCATAAGCGATTAAGTGTTAGAATATTCTCGATTTTTTAAAATTAATTTCATTTGATTTTGTTGTAGAAAAATATTCTCTGACTCCAGCAGTAACTGCATGAGATTCATCGTTAAGGCAATATTTTGATCTTTCATGCACTCACTGTAAAGTAAAATTCAAATTGTTGCAATTTAAATAAATTGTAATAAAAGCACGTTCCATATATTGCACTCTGTTTTTTATATAGAAGCGTATAAAAAGTTGCTTGAAAATGCAATGTTAGCATGCAATATCAAGATACTACAATTTGTTGCACTGGGTAATCATGTAACTCGTGACATGAAAACCAAATACAAGTTGTCAAGATATCGATGGTGAAAACAGCAAGAAAAATCTGATTGTTGTGAGAGAAAAAATTCTAACAACGTCCGAAGCACAAAAGCTCGGCTTGGATTTCATCTCTGTCCTTTTAAATTTTACCCACAGAAGGAAAATGTAAATCTTCCAATGTTTTTTTATCATCACCACAATCTGTCATTCTATTGTCAAATATTACGTGATAGTATTTAAGGAATATGAAGATCTATGTTGCCATATTATTTCTATTATTATATAGATTAATTAATAGGGACAATTATGTATGCATGAATAACTTCATTTATAATTATTTACTTATTATTTAAATTTAATAGTAATTATAATTAGTGGTTCTGATTTATTGTTTTTGTAATATATCTATTTTAAAAATTTATTTTGACTAATTTATCCACTCTAACTTTGGTAGATCATTGATGATCGATTATAAGTCAGCAAATAATAAGTATCCAAATGACAAAATAAATTTTTTACTCCTGTGATATAGGGTTTGTTAGTTAATTTGATGGTAACAACACGAACCTTTTCCATCCATTTTGTACGTTACAGTGCTATAGTTACGACATTATATAGTAAAAATTTCAGCACTATAATTAACGATTTCTTTGCCAGTCCTATACATACATCAGCGAATGGAGAGATTTCTAAGTTTCCTTAGTCTCACTAAGCAAACATTTTGAAGAGAATTCTTTACTTTAAATTTCTTAAATTCTACACTTCGATAGAAGAACTCATACTGCAATACCATAAATTATCCGTATATAATAAAATATGTATAGCAATTTCAAATACCAGTGATATTTGGAGTTTTCTATGTTCCCTTAGCTTCACTAGGTAAACGCTTTGGACCATATTCTTCAATTTCGTCTCTTTCAGTACAAAATTTTAGCACGATAAATTATCATCTGTATAGCAATTTGATATACAAGCGAGAGTATTCCAGAAATATTGATCTTGGGTAGACGGGAAAGAGGGAGTGCTTGTAGAAGGAAGGTTGGACGTGCTTTCTGGATGATACTCTCTTTGTATGGACATCATATAATACGAGAAGAAGCACAATACGTATGCGAGACTGTAGCCGAGTTCGTGCTTTTCGCGACACTATTGCTTATCACAGAAAACTGATGCTACTACCATTTTAGCTTACGTTCATTTTTTTGTGAATGCAGCAGTTTTTTATATATGAAATATTGTTAAATGTCTAGATTAAATGTAAAAATTACAGAGATTACCAGTAAGGTTACATGTTATACCATTTATTTTTCACCATGAAACATATTTCATCGAAAAAAGAAAGGAATTCACAAAAAAATTATTCCTTTTTGTTTTTTTAACAGAAGATTACTTTCTGAATGAAATGAAATGTAAAAATATTAAAGCTGAATTTTAAATACCTCATGCACTTCTTTTATTTCCGATTTCATTCATAAGTAATATAAATACTCCCGACAGTCCCTATACATACTATATGATCTTTAATTTAAATATAATTATGTTGAATGAATATAAAATAATAACTGCACACATATTCTAAAGCTGTGCTTTTTTAAATAATAATAATAATTGTTTATTGCATGGGTTAAGAAATACATAAAATGGGAGGGAAAGACAAGGAAAAAAAAAAAGAATAAATAACCCAAATGGTGGATTGAAAAAGGCAAATGCCCATACACAATGTGATCAACCATCAACATGTCAGAAATAGCTACTTCATCAATACAAATATATATACAATGAGAAAAAAATATATATATTTAATACAATAATAAGGAGTATAACATTTTACAACTGTTCTCCTACTTTATAATATAACACACGTATAATATATAATAAAATAGAACATTTAAAACTTATAAAATATGACAGCTTTCCTTTTTATATAAGACTTAACAATATGTGCGTATATGTTGATGTTGAAATTTGTGACATTTTAAGTATTTAAGTACACTTTATATTGTCAACGCGGTAATGACAAAGAAGTTGAAATATTAAATCTCTGAGTAGAGAAAGTGTTGAAGAGAGAGGTAATGTGTTAACGCATGCAAAAATGAGATAGAAACGAGTGGTGTAAGTAGAGTGAAGCGAGCTACGTTACTAAACCAAAAGTATTACTCTAGCAGTCCTTGTTTTAATTTGTATAATGTTTTTGAAAATATTGAACGTATAGTCACGGGATTATCTATAGAGTTAAAATTCTCTCGCTACCGTTCTCCTATGCTTTATAATATAATACACGTATATATATAATAAAATAGAACATGAAGAACATTTAAAACTTAGAAAATACAAATTTACCTACTTTATAGTATTTTTTGACATGATATTGCCAAAAAAAAAAATTAACTCTATAAGATAAAATCTTAATGGTAAAAATTTTATCTGAAACAATAAAATAATGTCATGGCATACATTATATAGATTTAGACTTACTATATTATAGCCAAATAAGGTTAGTGATCAAATTAAGGCTTTATCCTATAAAATTAACTATAGGGTTTAGGGTTGTTGTTGTTTTTCATACAGTATTTTATACAGTAAATATGGCAAAACAAAATTTTAAAAAAATCTCCTCAAAAACTGAAATCAAAGTTGTGACCTTGATGAAAGTGTGTAAACAACACACAATGAGCACCAGTGACGTCACACATGACGTATGTGCGGGCAGACTAGCCGTCAGACAGACTGGGTGTGTCTCTGAGGGGGGCGTGACGAGGGTGCGAGAACCACGCCGTGCATGGTAGTCCTCTCGGGACATGAACAGCAAGTCTGGGCCAACTACATGCCCTACTGAGACATACTGCTGTTAAATGGGAAATAAATGCCCGTACACGTAGAAAATACCTGAAATGGTTCATATCATTAATATTCATTGGGCATCGTTTATCACAGACATACACCTTGGGACAGACTGAAAGTCTGTCTAATGTTTTAACGTTACCATAAGATACAGCAATAATAATAATAAAAAAAAATACAAATGAGGGTAGAGCCATCCCTACTTTAGCCTCGATTTTTATCCCGAGTTAAATCAAGCACTATAAACATGGTACTAAACGATGGGCTAAACACAGTACTAAAAATGTGGGCTAAATCAGTGCTAACGTATCTATTTAGCACCGATTTAGCCCATATTTTTAGAACCATGTTTAACTTCTAGTTTTGCACCGTGTTTAGTGCTCTATTTAACCTGGGTTAAAGTTTGAGACTAAAGTAGGGCTAAAGTGCTTTGTGAATGCCCCCATGTATATTGAAACTTTTCACAAAATATAGTAAAATAATGTAATTATTTTACCTTCTCTTTCATTGCTGGACATATTGTAATTCAGTCAATAATATATATTATAATTAATTTGTAATCATTGTGGACGTTTAAAAAGTTATTCAAATCATAATTCAATTTGACAGCATTCAATTATAAAATATATTATTATTTTATTACTAGTCTAGACACTTTAATATGGTAAATAATTTTGTTCTTCCCATTGTTAATTACACTTTATCACTTAATATGATTATAACGTGTTACATTAGCTGTTATAATTAGAAATGCTATATTGACAATGAATATTTAATTAAACAAATATGCTATTTTAAATATAAATTAAGTCCGATCTTAATATAAAATTTAATAAAATATTAAAATAGCATTTTCTACTAAAATGTTTAATTATTTATTGAAAATTTGAATAATTAATTTTAAAAATTTTATATTGTCAATAATATGTTTTGTTAATTTAAATTTATATGCTCAAAATGTAATTAAAATACAATGTTTATAATTTAAATTATTATTCTTATTTTTGTTAAATTTTATATAAAGTTTTTCCTGGTGAGAATTTAAACATGATGTCACCTCAGCGAAGCGACTGAGTAAATTTTTGAACGAGGTTGGAAAGAAGCTCTTTATAACTACCTACCAGTTTTAAAAACAATTTCAGCAAACATTTTAACATTTATATTATTAAATATGTTACCATTTACACTATAATTTTTTTTTTTTTTGAATCAAACCCTATCGGGTACTTCTAATTACTAATTACATACTACTTTGAAACCCCGAATCTGCCGAAACCCTAACTTGAACGTTTCACTGGCTCTTCCAGAACGGGGGCGGCCACGGCCTTGCAATCCATCCCGACATTTGCCTGCGACTGAGGGAAACGTGGAAACCTCAGCCAGGATGGACGCTACAGCTTTTTTCAATGAACCGAAAGTGCAATGATCCAAAGCCAGGGGAACTACATATAGTAGAAAAGCGCAACAATTTATCCCTGCATGGGTATATTAGGAAACGTGGTTTTTGTTGAAAATGGTCACCCATCCAACTACTAACCACGCTCGACGTTGCTTGACTTCGGTGATCTGACGAGACCCGGTCAAGCGCACTGCGCCACACCTTCCACTATTATTATTATATGCTGTATATATAATTAGGATTAACGTGAGAACATCAAAAGTAACACTATAGAGGTAGTAAAGCTCCTCTACGATCGATAATATTTTATAATGCTAAATTAAAACATAACCAACATTCCTTTTAAAATATAATAATTGGCGCGATTCACGAAACATTTAGCCAGGTTTTTAACCACGTTTAACTAGGTGGTTTAACACGTAACACAAGTATAGTTAAACATAGTTAAGCTAAACGTGGTTAGAAACCTGACTAACTTCTTCGTGAATCGCACCCATTATTACGCTTTGAAGAACAGAATACTTTTGTCATTTAAATTAATATGCAGTTTTGAAATATACATGCGTGTTTTAATATCACAGTTGTTTAATTAATTGCTATATATATAACAATATAATTACACGTTACACACAATATGTAATTAGAGCCTGAAAATATTTTAATTCATGCATTCTACACATTTCTAATTGCTATAAACGATGGTGTAGATTATATCTAACATGACATAAAGCTGTCAACCTGTCAGTCACATAGAGTGACATTGTGGTCCATTTAGAAACATCTCTAGGTTGGGATGCTGTATATAGAGCTCTAGGGAAGCATCTTATGAGATACGTTCAGTGAGATAGGATGAGATGTAAGAGAGAGAAGACAAACAGAAATTTTAAACATATATAGAAAAAAATAAGAGACCCCTAGTGACACAAATGTGTGAAAAATAAAGGGAGAGAAAAAATAAAATGAAAGCAACAATATAAACAGAGCTAAAGTGTTACACACTACAACACAATGAGGGGACGAGACACGTAAAAGAAATTGGTTGAAAAAAATACTAGAGAAAAATATTTAATTTAAAAAAAAAATATATGCAGTAAATGAAGAAAATATAATAATTATAAATTGTTAGAAAACATAATTTTAAAAATTATGAATTCTTCAGCCTGTATTAGACGGTAAAATTTTGCATATTCCCTTACAATAAAATTTATTCTCCATATAGAAAAAAAATTGAGTTGAGGTTTTCTTGTAAGAAAAATTGTATGCACTATGCAATCGCTATTATATATATATATATAAAAAAATGTAACATGTAATACCGTCTTTAAAAATAAAAAAATCTGAAAAGAGAGAAAATAGGGGAAGTAGAGATAATACTAAGAAAACTTATAAGGTAAAATGAGACTCGGGAGCTAACAATGAGGTATAGAATAATAGAGGGAGCAAAAAGTAGGGGGTAGAGATCTCAGTTCGGATGCTTCTGTCGTGGGCGTGATGTAAACACACAGGAGCAGGCAGGTGAATGGATGAAGGGAGAAAAAGGCACAGTTATATAACCGTCGGCTTATATATAACATTGACCAGAGAACTATAGTAACGCACCTAGAATATTAAACATTGTGAGTATATATTATCAACGGAACGAAACGAAGGAAGAAGAAAAAGAGAGTTACAATTTGAATGGATATATTTTTGTACCGTATATGATACACACTACAATAATAGATTCAATACTTAAACTTTTTGTATAGAAGTAGTTTTATAAATATAAACTTTTTTTATTTCATTTACATTAAAGAAAATGAGTACATAAAATCTGTTTTCAACAAAATTAAATAATTTTCTATATACAATATAGTTACCTTTCAATTTTTATTATTCTATCACGTAATAAATAAAAATGTTATATTTTGTGTAACAAGACTATTGAAATAAAATATTTACATGGTCTACATAAAATTTAATAGGATTCGATGAAAATTATTGAGTGTATATTCGACTATCGTCAAATTATCGAATTTTCTCTGCATTTGTTAATATTTCAAACGTCGGTAGAAGCTTTTTTTTTTTTCCTCTCTATTTTATAGTATGTGACACTTTGCATACAAATAGAAATTTTAAAATCCGATTTAGTTTTTATTAAAAGAGTAAAATGAAGTATGTATAATAGTGGATGCTTTTGAGTATATGGTAAAATTAAAAATTGTTTGATATTGAATTCAATATATTTCTTTCAAATAATGAAATATTCATATTGGTGCATGAGATGAATAAATAAATATCACAGATGTTGAGAATATTTTATATTCTTGTTTTTATTGATTTTTTTCTTACTAAATTAAGCAACTTCCGAATTAAAATTTTTCGCATCATTAGTGCAGTACACAAATTCATACAACAGCTTTTCTAGTGTTTTCTGTACTTTAAGACACTATTCACTATAATTTAAACACAAACGACCTTATTTTTTTGTATACTTGATTTTTCTATATCTAATAATAATGAATGTTGTGTTTACGCCAGGTATGTTGATGTGAATACTCCAGAATACCCGCTAGCCTCATGCATTACTTTTAATACTGATGTGTCTGCACCTTGCATGGGTGAAAAAAAGAAAATATATTAAATCACGAAAATCATTTTTAAATTCTGCTACATAATTTATTTATATTTTCCTCAGTAGATTACGTATTATTGATTTCTGCATTATAACATTGGGTGATTAGTGAACTATTGGTATATTATCGCCCACGAATTTGAGAGATGTATAAATTCATTCACCTAAATATTATAGGTGTATATAGTAATTCATTTTATACCACAGAGTTCCAGTAGTAAATTTTATGATGTTCTGTTCACAGAATTTTGCATTGTTGAACGTAACATGTTGATAATTACTAAGTAATTTTAACTAGATCAATTTACTATGATAATACAGTCATATACAGCTTAAAATACAACATGTTATGTTATAGCTTTCATTCATTCTTTTCCATCGTTTGCTTCATGAAAAAAGCTCCTATTTTGACCAAGAAAATTGCTTTTACATAAATTTAACACTTCTACCCCCTTCCTTCTTAAAAAAAATGATGGAAATTTTCTCACTAAATGCATGGATAAAACCTTTAAGAATGACAAACAATACAACTTTAAAAAGCTGAATGATTTCAAAAACAGTTTATCGTAATCCAAAATTAAACGTAAAAAAGTAGCGAAGTCATGATATCCATTCATAAAAATAATAATTAACACTTACCTAAATTATCAGCGTCCGACGTCGTAACGTAGATGGCAACAATGAAGAGAAGTATTCTTGAAACACCCATTGTTGATATAATACACTAATTACACTTAATTAATAATAATAACATTTAACACTAACACCATAATTGTATTTATAACTATTATATTTAACACTAATAACAATTAAATATATATTATAGTAACACTAAAAGAGATAAAATTCTATAAACTATTAAACACTATTGTTTTTTATAATGACATTTTTATATATATATATAAAGAGATTAAACACTGAGATGATGAAAAGCCGGTACGAGACGAAGAGATAAGTATGGACCAGTAGAAACTCCTCACGTTCGCCGCAAAAGATCGGGTCATACTGAATACGAGCGTTCGCCGAAATATACTAGTTTCAGAGCACCAACACCAGGCGCCGCCACTGATCATAGCTGCATCTGAAACAACCAAGACATAACATATATGAAGGTAGTATATTGACTTCGTTAATATGAATGTCCTCAGGGTGAATAGCGACGAGTACCTCGCAAGAGCATGAATATTATTCCTTCCTGTTTGCTAAAGATTTTATATACAAAATATTTAGATGTAGATTTTCAGTTTCGGGAATAATATAGCGTAAAAAAGGCACAAAGGAAAGAAAATTGTGTAAAATTGGTGCATGGTTTACTTAGGGAATAAGCTAAGATTTCGTGCAGGGTTTCAGGTTCTATGGTCTAAGATAATTAATTCATTTTTGCTATCATAAACATTGACTATAATGATGGAGATGTATTTATTAATCCCCCTTTTTTACGCTATTAAAACGATGATTGTTACACTATCAAGTTATCAAATTAATGAAAGTTGCGCAAACTTACAGTGCATGCATGACTTTTTTTAATTTTTAACAGTGCATTAATAAATAATAATAATACATTACAAGTTCTAAGATTTAACATATATTAGAAATAAAAATATCGATATCTTTTAGTATATTTTTATTTCCAAGGTTTAGTTATATGACTTAAAATTTAATCTAATTTTATAAAATAATTTTAATTTGTACTGCTAATTTTGATAAGTTCTCATTAGATAATACGTTGCAGTACATTTTCTGGTGCAGGTGAATGAAAGTATAGAAATACTTATATTGATTATGCATTCTGAAAATGAAAAAATTCCATTGAATTTGCATGCATGCAGAATTAAATTTTAATGTTTCAACTTTGTTTTAGTATTACATGTTATATCTACTATCCTTGCAAAAATAATATCACACTAATATAAAACTTTTGATATTTCAAGATGCGATCGTTTCTTTTCATTGAAAACTTTTAAGAATGGCAGGCCAGTGACTCCAATGATGATGATTGTAACTAGATAATATTATAGTAAAGTATTTTTTTTGTTACCATGATGTCATACTAACAAAAGACTCATAATTTTATTCATATCTTTTTGACACTTATTAATTTCTTATGTATATTATACAAGTCTAGAAACTAGTTTATTATAAGTAATAAGTTACTTTTTCATTGTATAAGAAAATAGTTATTACTTATTACTTTTTTTTTTTTTGTTTGTTACTCTAATGTAGAATAAATTAATTATAATTTTACAGTCATTTTATTACATTATAAAATATAAAATGTTGAAATGGAAGAGACGAAAGGAAGAGAGAAGAGAGAGAGAGAGAGAGAGAGAGAGAGAGAGAGAGAGAGAGAGAGAGAGAGAGAGAGAGAGAGAGAGAGAGAGAGAGAGAGAGAGAGAGAGAGAGAGAGAGAGAGAGAGAGAGAGAGAGAGAGAGAGAGAGAGAGATAAAACCAATGTGCCAAAGTAGAGCATTTAAGATTCTTTGGAATCATTTAAGTAGCAATTTTATTATCTCTTTCACTTCTGTTTTATGATACTCTGTCACAGACTTTAAGCAGAAATTGTACCGCATAATGAATCTGCAATGTGTGATATAAACGACGTTAAATTAAGTTATTAAATCTTTTACTACGATTTCAGGAAAATAACGTTATCATGTTATACTTATATACTTCGCTTGATTTTTTCATACAGATCATGCTGAATGTGGTATATAATATATAGCAATATTGAACCAAAGATTTATGGAATTGAAACAAAAATTAATAATTATTATGATTAAGTTATGAATTTCTTTTGCGAATTTAAAACTTTTTTACTATTATATTTACTCTATCCATGATCAGACCTAGGATCCAAACTCAAAATAAATTATTATTAACAATAAAATAAATTTTTATTCAAATTTAACCTTCCAGCACAAAAAATAACTTTTTTTAAGTACTGTACTATAATTTATTTTGTAAATTCATATACCTCCTTAATGTATAACCAATAAAGTTTTTTCATCATGTATTTAATGTAATTACAATTATATTTATTTATTATTTCACCCAATACAAATATTTACAAAAATTGTTATCTCTTCTATACATAGCATTAATTATATACTTAAAGTCAATACACAATTTAACACTACGTAGTGGAAGTATAATATTTTTTTAAACAATGAGGAAACTGCCGGTCACTAGTCAATTTAACATCATGCGGCAGTATTCATATACATAAATCCAAGGTGAACAGTAATTCTACTGCACACATCAAGGAAAAGCTTTCGTTACCCATGACTGCTTTATAGACGCTGTAAATCCAGTACATGGAATAAGGATCAATAATTTGATATTTCGAGGGAGTTCAGAGAAGCGATTAGTAAATTCATTACTGAATAATTGTAATTAACCACGCCTCCAAAACACTGTCAAGAAATATTGCAAGGGTACAGAGAGCTTTGCATGGAGCTGTGTTACCGACGGGGGACTTAAATTTGTTTTATTGTTTACAACGTATTGAATTTGTGGATTGCAGTGATTAAAGATCATTCAATGCTGCATCCTCTTATCACTAATACCTTGATGCCAAACGTCTTTTATAACGTCATCCATAAGCCTGTGTATTACTATACAAATTTAAGTCCACCGTCAGTTCATATAGGGTTGGAATAGAAGTAATCCAGATTAAAGATTATTATAAATTTCATAAATCTAAAATGTGTATTATATTTGAAGACCAATTAAGGTTCTGTTCTGTTCAAATATTTGTCTTGCTTTGTTTCACTAATTGCCACTATAGGTAAAGCTCTATGTGGTCCTTTGACACAAACGATGCTCATTTATATCATGTACGTATAACTACAATCCCCCGGGCACTCAAGGTGGTACTTCCAATTTTAAGTTGAACCCACTCGGTTTGACCCGGAAACCACCAGCAATATACGCTTAATCTACGATAGGAAACTTTGGACATCTGAGATTCAAGTACAAAATTAATGTACAAGAGTGGTGGTCTTAAATTGTTTATACACAGTTCATTTGTTGTAAGTAAAATACAAAAGTTCAGTAAACGCAGAAAGTAAAAAAATACACAAATAAAAACCTACATACGCATTTTCTAAGAAATTAGCATTGCAGGAAAATGAGTTTGAGATGGTATTAAACAAATGGCAATTAACAACAGTATATCAATAAAAGCTACAATGGATAAACTACAAGATTTCTTATTGTATATATATAGAAAGTACCAAATTATGCTTCTCTGCTTTTTTTTTATGTGAATCCCGGAATTTTTTTTTTTTTTAAATTTAGCATCAAAAAATTCTTACATTGTACGTATGTTCAATGAGAATTCTCGCTGACAGACGACATGTTTCTACAAGTAATGTGAGATTGTGCGTTTGCTGCCGTCAAAAAAATCTTTCAATGCGGAAATTGCCTCGACAGAAATAGATTTTTTTTTATGGAAAGGCGTATGAATATTATTGATGCCAATTTCATTTACATATTTTTAATGCAATACTATGAAATTTTCTAGGCTGAAGTACTTCGTGAATTTCTCCCTGTTATGTTTGAAACTTTATTAAGTCTGAAAAATTATCATTCTTCACGATTTAAAAAAAAAAAAAAAAATCGACACTTTCCTACATCAAAAAAGATTTATGAAATTATTTCTCAGCTTCATATAATTTAAATTTCAATTATTCTGAAAAATACGTATAGAGATATAAATAAATTAATATTGAAATTTCAAATCTCGAATATTCTCTACGAATTACGACAAGTTGAAATTTAAAATTTGGCAAATGAAATCAATATGGACTATCACCATTTTTGATGACGCACAGTACAGGCTGCACTTTTGGAATACTAATATATTATTTTTTCTCATCGTAAATCGATATAAAAAAAAAATGCGTTCAGTCTTAAGAGATGCTTGAAAGAATTTGTGAGAAGAATAAAATATAAAATTGTAAAATGAGTACTTTTCTCATATGAATGATAAAAAGACAAAATTTATCTTAATAAAAATTCCTTTACTGTGAATAATAGGAAGAATATATTATATTACATTTTAATTTTAGATTCACTGTGTTAAAATATTAAAATAATATATACATATTATTATATATCCCACAATTAGCAAAACTTGTCATTTAAATTTAATTTAAAAACAAAGGAACCTTTCATTTACAATAGGAAACCATTCAATCGTCTAGAAAATTAAGGAACAAAATATTGATGCTCTTTTGGAGATGACTCATATAGCTTACCCTAATCCTTTGAACGCATTTTTGGTTAGAATTGATCCATTGTGGTAAACTTTTGTCAAATTTACGAGTATTATATAAAATTACATTTTGTTGCTAATAATAATTAGGTTGCATAAAAAATTATGGCTTTTTTTATACAATACGTTTCCTACAAACCATTAAATTATTAAATACAGGATAAGAATTTACTGATTTCAGGTCCTTAAAAATCATATAACATTATTTCGTTAGTGGTATTTAAGGTTTGAGGGAACTGAAACCAGTGCTTTTTCTCAGCTGCTTAATTTCCGGTTTCCACACGCATTTCTAAACTTCTACTAATTAAAAAATAAAAATGACATAAGAATATAATAACAATACATCAAATTTACAAATCTGTATCCCAACTGATATTGATAACAGCTTTAAAATTCCCTTGTAAGTTGAATTCAAATCACGTCTGCAAAATCTCGACTGACCTAAATTCCAAAATAATATTAACTATAATAATTATGTATTATATATATTTAAAGTAAAATATGCTTGCAATCCACTTGCTTAATAAAATATAATAATTATTTAATTAGACATATGGAAATATTACTTTCTGTTTGATATGCAGTATATTTAAATTAAAATACGACAAGATTTATTATTATTATTATTTTTTTTTTTTTTCATTTACAAACTTTTTACTGAATTATTTGATAATAATGAAAATTTAATACAATTTTTACATGGATTTCCTTTCAAAAAAGTTAATAACAAAAACATTATTAAAAAGAATGCAATCAATATTGAGTTAAAAGGTACTTGACCAATAATCATTCTCTTGAGTTTGCCAGCTGGCTCTTAAAACCAAGCAGAAGTCAACCTTTTTAAAACCATGATATCAAGAGTTTGCGGTAGCTACTTCAAACTAGATTGTTATAGGAAGTTTTATTGTTTTTTGTTCTTTACTTTTCCACAGAAAACATATCGATAATATAAGTTAAGGTTAAATAATGTCATTGCAGTCTCTTGTTATATAATACATGGAACAAAACTAGAAACTTTTTATTTTTGTGTATGTCGTTTCAAGGCTTAATTTATAATTGAGACTAAATATTAGTAAGCACAGTTTTTAACAAAATTAAGTGTAGAAAATTATTACTTAAATTCAGCAGTATTTTAAATAATTCATTATTTATACATAGAAAAATTAATTAAGGATAATTAAATTATGATGTATTATAGCGGAGAAGTATAGTAAAGATTATGTTAACAGAAAATATTAAGTCAATATACGTAAATTGACAAATTATTTGGAGCTGCTTTTAATTAAGAGTGTTATATATTATACCAACAATAGAGTATTGTCCTCAATTTTTTTTATTGCAGAAATGGATAGAGGGTGCAAAGTTATGCTACCCTGATTTTTTTCAGATTTTTTAGAGCTCGCGGGAACTATTTTTAAAAAATTATTGAAAGTCCTTTTCATGACGTCACGAGACACCGCTCCTTAAGAAAAAGATAGGACTTGTCGCCGCGTGACGTCACAAAAAGAACTTTCAATAATTTTTTAAAAATAGTTCCAGGTCTCAAAAAAATCTGAAAAAAATCAGGGTAGCATAACTTTGCACCCTCTATCCATTTCTGAAATTAAAAAAAAATGAGGACGATACTCCATTGTTATTATGAAATAATACAACCTAGAAGTAACTTGAATAATATAGATCTGCATGGTTTTACTAAAAAATTTCATACTATAGTTTCTATAATATGTAGAAAAAGTATATTAATTTTGAACACTCTGAAATTTTATAATAAAACTATACAGAAATTTTAGTAGCAGTATTGAATCTCATGCAAACTATTTTTTTCTGTGTAGATTTTTTAACAAATTTTGCGACTTTAACTTTGCGTGAGCTTTAAAAAAGAAATAATAATGCTAATCTTTTATAATTATAAAACTGCTTATATTACACAATATAGATTAAAATTTTTGTAAAACGTTATTACTTTATAATCAGATATTACCTTTTAACCCTAGATATTCGTAATTAAGTTGTTTTTTTTTTATAAAAATAATGTAATTTGACAAAAAATAATACTGTGTAATTATATTGATAACAATATTTTCAAATTCAAATTCAAATTCAAATTTTTATTTCGATCATAGGCTGTACAGCATGGATCACGTCAATTATTACATTAAATATGTAACATACTTAATTGTAATTAAAATTAGCCTAAATTTAATAAATTTAAACACATATACCCAAACAATATTTAAAATATATATGATCTATAAAATTAATACAATAATTAAAATTGTGTCCTTTTAAACATCACATTAGCACCATAATATATTTAACACACAACTTTTAAATTCAATTAAAAGTCTATACATCTTGACAAAATAATTAGTTATTTTAACAATTTACTAGTAGTAAATTAGTTATTTAAAAAGCACTTTTGCATAAATTGTCATATATTCACATAATTTATTTCTTCTTTTCACAGTACAATAAGTTTCTTGATGCACTTACTCTTCTTGTATGAATTATTATGAAAATTATTTTTATATTTTTATCAGTTAAAGATAAGATTTTAATATGAAAATTTAACCACAATCACATGTTTGATGTTATTTTTCCCTTTTTTTTTTTTTTTTTCACTGTATCACATTATCTTGATGATCTTAATGGATGATAATTAAGTTTTACATTAATATATTGGTTTTCTCACTATAGTAATTATTATGCTGTGTCAGCTACGTTCCAGTTTGCTACATCTCCATCTGTTATTTTTGTGTCCTCTGAATAAAATTCTTTAATATTGTAATACTCTTTTTTTATTAAGATAGTTTTCAGTTTATTTTTGAATACATTATCACTACTTTCATCTCGCAATGATTGTGGTATAAAATCGTGAATTTTATGCGTTTGGTAATATGGATTATTTTTATAAAAAGCAGATTGGTGTTTTTTTACTACTACCTTCGATTTATTTCTTGTATTGTATGGAGAAATGTCGGAAACTTGATCGTATGACTCAGCATGTAGTCTTTTATACATTGCACATTTGTAAATATAAATACACGGTAAAGTTAACATGTTCAGTTCCCTAAAATATGTTCTACATGAATCATATTTTTTAAACCCTTTTATTGTTTTAAGAGCCCTTTTTTGAAGAATAAACAGTCTATTTAACATAACATTATCACTACCCCACATTATTATACAGTAGCTTAAATGAGAATATATATTTGCATAATATACAGACAGTAATGTAGGATCTGACACAATTCTTTTTAATGAATACAACAAAAAATTGCCTCTATTTATTTTTTTTGATTTTCTTTTAAATGTACATCCCAATTTAGTGTATTATTAATATTCAACCCAAGAAATTTGGTATCACTTGCTTCTTGGATAATATCCCCATCTAGTTTAACTGTAATATTTATTGTTTCTTTACTTGTTGGTAATTGAAATCTGAGGAATGCTGTTTTATCTACATTTAACAATAGTCTGTTGCATTTACACCAATTTACAAGTTGTTGTACAGTATTATTTGCTCTCAGTTCTAAATCTTTTACTGTTTTTGCTGAGATCTTTGCATTTGTATCATCAGCGAATTGTGATATCTCATCAGCATCAATGAGGTGTGATGCCAAATCATTTGTGGTAAAGTTGTATATACGGGGGCCCAATTTGGAACCCTGAGGGACCCCAAGGGTTACAGGTAGAAGGTCGGATTTGTATTCATGATTGACATTTCCATTTAGTTCTGATTTTATTTCAACATATTGATATCTATCACTAAGATAGGATTTAAACAAATTTAAACTGGTCTCATCACAACCCATGGCATTAAGTTTGGTAATAAAAATGTCGTGAGGGAGGCAATCAAACGCTTTTGAAAAGTCAAAAAAGAGTCCAACTGAGTATTTCTTATTTTCTAAATCATCATAAATTGGATTAATAAATTCAAATATAGCAGTTTCAGTTGATTTTTTAATCTGAAAGCCATGTTGTGTGGGGGATATAATTTTATTATTTTGTTCGTAAATAGCAAATTGCATATCCATTACAGCTTCAAAAATTTTGGCAAATACAGATGACAGACTAACAGGTCTGTAATTTTGTATATTATTTTTACATCCTTTTTTATGAAGGGGGTATACTTTCGAAATTTTTAAACATGATGGAAATATACCTTCTAGAATTGATTGATTAATTACAAAAGAAAGAGGAACAGCAATAAGTTCAGCACAAATTTTTATAACAGTGTAAGGTACATCATCTGGACCAGCTGCATTTTTATTTGGGAGGCTTTTCATAATTTTTAGTACATCAAAATAGTTTATGGTTTCAATTTTAAAAGGTGGAATATTTTTAGAAATGGTGGGAGGAGGAGGGGTAGACAAGTTAACTTGAGATGGACTATGTTCCCCGTATTTTGATGTAACTAAATTTTTTGGAGTATTTACAAATAAACTATTACATTCATTAGAAATTAAATTAGGGTTAGTGATTATAGTATTATTTATGTTTAGTTCAGTAATTGAATTTTTATTTTTTTGATTATAATTTGTTTCAGATTTCACAACATCCCAAGCAGTTTTTACTTTATTGTCAGAATCCTTAATTTTTTTATCATTTAAATTTTTTATTGCATTCATTTCATTTGTGTTGCTATAATAAACTACATGAAAAGTTATTTTAATTCTTTTTTTTTTTTCAACTCAATTAAGCCCACGCTACAAAAATTTGTTCAAAACCTATTATTTTTATATGTATTAAACACCTACGTTACTAAAAGAAAAAAAAAATATACATGTAATTTTAATTACAATTCCATATTAAAATAGTGCGGCTAATTTAAATATAAAAATGTTTGTCAATTTATTTAGTTTAACGAATTTTCTTAATTACATTTTTTATACTAGAATGTATATTTGTCTGGAGTAAACTCAGAAAAAAACATATCAAATATTTTTCCCATGGTAAACAGGTCTCAATTTCGTATTTAATAAATATGACATTGTAAAAATATTATTAATTGACAGTACTTAAATAAATAAACAAATCAATAATTTGGAGTCAAGAGAGAGAGAGAGAGAGAGAGAGAGAGAGAGAGAGAGAGAGAGAGAGAGAGAGAGAGAGAGAGAGGGGGGGGGGGTATGATATTTATATAATTACATGAGTAATTAAATTTACATAATTTCCATAAAAAAAAGCTGTGAGATAATTTATTTCCACTATCTCGCTTTATATTATATCCTATAAAATGCATTTTTTAAAGATTTAAAAATTAAAATGAAATAACAAAAAATACATAAGGTCTGTTTCGTTAATGTACAATCAGAAAGAATCGATTATTCATCGCCTATAATAAACATCAAACATCGCTTATAATAAAGAAATTACTCTATTCTATTCTATTCTATTCTATTCTATTCTATTCTATTCTATTCTATTCTATTCTATTCTATTCTATTCTATTCTATTCTATTCTATTCTATTCTATTCTATTCTATTCTATTCTATTCTATTCTATTCTATTCTATTCTATTCTATTCTATTCTATTCTATTCTATTCTATTCTATTCTATTCTATTCTATTCTATTATATTTGAGATGAACCTTATGTTCCATGTTCATCACAAATAATCGATTCTTTCTGATTGTGTATTTACGAACAGACCTATTATGTATCTAATTATAGTACATATTTATTTAATATACGGCATGTCAATACGTACAGTATGATTTTAACAGACTTCTAAATTTTTACAATATTTAAAGTTGAAGAAATTTATCACACCTACTGCAAGTCGACAATAAAATTGGGGGCATGTGACTAAAATGTGTCAATTGCCCTAAAATACAAATCAATCACTCAATCGGATAATAAAATTATAACTACTGTAATATAACATGATATATGCTGAGTTAAAAACTAATTAGTGTTGAAATAACTAAAAAAAATGGTGTAACTCCCTGTTTTTTGTTGTTGCTTTTAACACTGAAAATCACTTCCAAACATGATGTGTCGTCGGATTCATACAAAAAATTCCCCTTTTTATAGTGTATATAATCCATACATAATGAATGATTCATTAATTATTTCTATTTTAGTATTGAACATTTTATCAATGAAAATACTCACTCAATGCATATTTACAATAAAAAAAAGTCATTCCATTGCACTTTCAATAGTATTAAAATAGTAAAAACAGTGTTCATTTGTGCCTCAAACTAAATTGATAAATTATACAGACAATAGCTTGTTTTTTTAACACTAACAAGATAGCCAGATTCTATAACGAGAGAAATTTTTATTTCAAATTGTGACCCCAAATGCAAGGTCTCTTCAGAATAAATTAACTTTTGTCCACTTAATCTTAAAAAAATACCAAGGTATAATGCAATGATTTTCAGAATATACCCTTAGAAGCTTACATAATTATTGTGAAAGGATTATTGTTTACTTTAGATTTATTTTATAGGTAAAACCAATTTTTAGTGTACGCTCGTAATAATATCATATTTGCGCATGAAATTATTATTTTTATATGATATAACAGTATTGCTATAAATGTGAATAGAATTAAAGTATGCATGCGCTGCAACAACCACTTTGTCCTACTACCAGAGTATTTTTTTTAAATTAATTTTCTTCACAATATAAATACGTTGCAGTATCCTGTATTATTCCAGTAGCCATGCAGTTACTTTTAATCAACATATTTCCTAAGGTTTCATAAAAATCATATGAGGTTATATGAATAACAATAACAAAAGGCAACATGTAAAGCCTGCCAATAGTTGAAAAGACACAATATAACGTATGATTATATTATATATTGTTGGCATGTAGTAATACATATAATCAATTATATGTATTATACATAAGTTTGTGGTCAGTAAAGCTTTTTATATTTCTGTAAATATTAGGTATTATAAATATATAATAATTTTTGTGTTTGTTGAGAATAAATTATTTACATATTTTTTGAAAATTGCAAACAGATTATTTTGTTTATGCTATTTGATTATACATATAACAGGGACTTCTATTATTATAATTCTGTTTTATATTAGACTGTAGAGCATTACGGTTTTTCAATATGTTCATATAAATTTAACATGACGTATATAGAGGAAAATTTAAAAAAAAAAAACTGTGGTTAAATATAAAATTCTATTTTCTCCCCCATGATGGCTTAAATAATAATTAGTTTAATATTTTGCCTAAAGCCGGTATCACACGATACAATTTTTCTGATTATTGTATACAATTTTTTCTTAAAAAAAAAACTTAATCTCCATTTGTTTGTATGGAGAGGAAATTTTCTTGCAAGGAAAAATTGCATACAATAATCAGAAAAATTGTATCGTGTAAAGCCGGTATTACACGATACAATTTTTCTAACTATTGAATACAATTTTACCTTACAAGAAAATTTCCTCTCCATACAAACAAATGGAGTTCAAATTTTCTTGTAAGGAAAATTGTGTTCAATAGTTAGACAAATTGTATCGTGTAATACCGGCTTAATATAGGCTTTATAACTACCAAAATTTCGCATTCAACAAAACATATTTCAACAAAGCAATTCCAGGAAACATGAACTGTACATTATTCATAATCTCCATCTGTGGCTTATAACAATAATTCAGATTATCCCTACTTATCTCTCGTGCTTTCAACGTAATATTTGGAGAACAATGTAACTTTATAAAAACATAAGGTTCACTTATATATAAAATAAGGCTAGATAAAAAGCCATAATTACTTTCACTCAGGTAATATTGTTATTCCAGGTAAGCTTGTTAGTCGTTCATGACATCTGTTGTCTCTAATACACTGAAAAAAATAAAAAGCAGAAATTTCTTTAACATGCAATTATATATATAATACACTGAGAAAAATAAAAGGTAAAATTATTATTTTATTATATTTTAAAAGGTAAAATCTTATATATGCAATGATAACTACACGCAGACAATCAACAAATATTTGAAGCAAGTAGTTTCAATATCAGCTAGCTTAAATATAAAATGAAGCAAATAAATTTTAATATAGCTTATAAATATGCATTATTATTTTTTTTTCTTTAGTTTTGCATACTTCAATTTGTATTTTAATATTAATAAATATTTTTAAATTTTCATCGCAAGCAACATAATTTTCGTATAGAATTTCATTTTAAAACTCAGATTTCATAATTATGTATTATTTTTATAATTGCATCATTATGTCTCTCATTAGATAAGATTATATGGAGAACACTGAAGCCTTTTAACTAATCCTTTCTTTATGCTGAATGTCCATTTAAATAAAATTTCTTTGTTTTTATCATGTGTACAAAATTAGTTAAATTAATAATTAGTTAATTAGCACTTGAGGCTAAAGTGGGGTTAAAGTGCGTTGTGAATGCTCTCTTTTGCGACAGATCCATGATAAAACACGTACAGTCAAATTTAATTTACATTCCTGCCGGAAGTAGCCGGAAGTGTGAGGTTTCTGTCCTTGATGTTTGTATTTGGAATTTGAAATTTTACACAGCTTTTCAATATGAGGATTCATTAATTATTTAAAAAAATACAAAAATTGGACATGAACAGGAAGATCAGAAACTACTCATTTCCGGCTACTTTCGGCGGGAATTTCAAGTAAATTTAACTATACAGTATATGCTATTTCTTTAAATTTGACGGTGGCTGTACCATGTAAAAAAAAACATGCAACTCATTTTACTTGATATACTCCTCTATGTGAGAGTAACTACTCATATCATCATGACAAAACCGCACTGCAGTCACTGTTGTAACATATACATGCAATAACAAGTTTTTGTTATTTCTGCATGCATGATTATATTACTTGTAATGCAATATATATGCTACAATTTTTACATATAACAACTGGTACATTTTTATATTTTCATATAAAATTCTATCATATTTTATGCATCAACATGTACATCGTGTAAAACATAATAATTTATTAAAATATCAAAGCTAATATAAAAAAAGCCATTTTTTTCTATAATAAACACAACTTAATTAAGTAACGGGCATGATATTATTTAATGTTTGGTGGACATATTTATTTTGTTTTTCATCAATAATAACATAAAATAATACGAAATGTTGAAAAGTGTATTGGAAAATGTTTACCTTTACAAAACCTTTTCTTTTAATAACATTATTGATTATCTTTTAACAGTGTGTATTAAATGATAATAAAAATTTGTACAAGAAATTGAGTACCTAAAGCCGGTATTACACGATACAATTTTTCTAACTATTGAATACAATTTTTCCTTACAAGAAAACTTGGAACTTCATTTGTTTGTATGGAGATGAAATTTTCTTGTAAGGAAAAATTGTATTCAATAGTTAAAAAAATTGTATCGTGTAATACCGGCTTAAAGGATCAATAGATGGCTTTGAACTTGTGAGTTCAGAAATTTTTGCTGTGCAACGAGGATATGGCAATTAAATATAGCATTGGGAGAAATACAAAACTGACAAAATTTATATGAAAGACATCACTTACGAAGTTGAATTATTTTTTAATACTTGTCTAATAGTTGTCACAACTACTTATACTCGTGGTGTTTTCAATTCTGTGACATTATTATGCTGTGGCTGCTGTAAGAGCATTTGGGTTACAATGTTAAATCATCCAAAGTGGCCTCCCTAGCGCACGTAGTTCAAGCAGTTTCAGATACAAGTAGGTTCGCGAAAAGGTTTATAATATTAAACCAATTGCTAAAATGTCAAATAAATAAATAATAATAATAATCTTTTATGTTTTGTTTGTTTTTTGTTTTGTTGATTGCTTGAAAGAAAACTTCATTGCAAGGAAAAACGCAAGCAAAAATTATTGTGTAAAATATACTTTGCAAGCTCATTCTCGATGGAATTATTTTATTTTCATTGCAGTAAGATTAAAACTGACGTGAGACAATAGTGCAAAACATCAACAAATTTCTCTTTCTTTTTGGCCAAAAAGTCGTAATTTGATATTTACTGTGTAATGATTCTTTATTACTGTTCATTCATATGCAGAAAAAACTTCCTAACTTTTCATTTTCTGCAATTATTATTTAATTTAAATACATGTATTGTTAGATATTAAATCTACTTATTTTATAGTTTGATTTTATAATTTAGTGCTCTATAACGGGCTGACTGACCATCATTTTAAGCTTGTATTTTATTCAGGTATTCGGTTTCATGTGATATAGCCGGACTTTGAGGTAAATGTGGTATGGTGACTAAAACCAGAACACGTCAGTATCGGATGACACTCTACGCATAAATCCACACTATCTTGTAGGATGAAAACGTAGGATTATATTATATGGTCAAATTTTAATCCTGGACCATTTCTTAGAGATATTTTAACAGTAAGGATTAAATTTAAGTAATAATACATCGTAGGATTTACATAATTTGACTCAAGGAACATGGAAACTTTTTCTTGAAAGACAATTTTTACAAATTGCTTTGGAAATTAATAAATTCATAATGTGTATACTTATTTATTATGCAGATATTTTAGGATGCATTTTTATCACTTGTAAATGTTTATGTTTATTCTTAATATTCACAGTACAGTATTAATTTTCTTATGACAATTTAACTATATACGATTAAAATAGTTTGATATTTCAACTAACATACAGTCAAATTAATATGACATTCTTTCCAAAAGTAGCCGGAAGTGTGAAGTTTGCAGCTCTTCTGTTTGTAATTCAGTTTTGAAACTTATCAGGTTGATTTGAAGTAGAATTACTGACCTATACATGTGTGAAATTGTAACGCTGAAATATGAATGGAAAGACCTCAGAAACCTTACACTTCCGGCTACTTCCGGAGGGAATATCATGGAGATTTGACTGTACCTCACAACACAAAAATAAATTAATATCAACTAAAAATTATCATCTTCAGGAAAAATTGGGCGCGATTCACGAAACAGTTAGCCAGGGTTCTAACCACGTTTAACTAGGTGGTTTAACACGTAAAACAGGTATAGTTAAACGTGGTTAAGCTAAACGTGGCTAGAAACCTGGCTAACTGCTTCGTGAATCGCACTCATTGTATCCATTTTTTCTCTAGTTATTATAATATAAAAAAAAAATCTTTACAGAACAAGAGAATTCAAAAACCTATTTTTATCTGACAATTTGCCAAGCTAGGGAATACATTTCGTGTAGATAACAACACATACGTGTTATGCAGGGTAAGTCAAACAAGACTAGGGGGGAAGAGATATTTTTCCCTTTAGAGTTTCAGTTGGAATACACTAGAGAGAAAATAGTGCTCCTATATGATGGCGAAGCAAGCTGTGTTAACGATAAACATCATTTAGAAACTAGGAACTCTCTCACCCTCTCTCTCAACTCTTTGCTCTCTCTCTCTCTCTCTCTCTCTCTCTCTCTCTCTCTCTCTCTCTCTCTCTCTCTCTCTCTCTCTCTCTCTCGTTACTACATTATACTCAAATCTCTTTTCTCTATTAAAAGGTGAAACGTCTTGCATAGTTGAACACCATGTACTCAAAGAAGAAAAAATATATATATATCTCTTTATCATATAAAAAGATTCAAACTTAAATAAAAATACCATCACAATAAAAAAAAACTTCTTTATACAAAGTTTTTATATCATTAGTGTAAAAAGAAACACAGTAATATAAAAAAATAAACATTAAAAAAATAACAATGAGAAAGTATATACTTACAGAAATTTAAATATCATTTGCTTTAATTTGTTTCTAAATAACTTTTTTTCAGTATTTTGGAAATTGTACGTATTTGTATATTCTCTAAAAAGTTTTTTTTTTTTTTTTTTTTTTTTTCTATCATACATGAATAACATTTCAATGTTTATAAAAGCCTTCTACAAATATTTTAAATAGTAGTGATGAAATATCTATTTCAATACTCTAGAAAACTCTAAAATATTACAATAAAAATATATGTGTAAATTTTTATCACTTAAAAATATGTTACTGTCAAAAAGCACTCAACAAATGCAATATTTAAAATGTCCCGATACAACGTGTGTTATTCACAATCATATAGGGAGTTTAATCATTCATGCATGCTTTTAGATCCAATACATGAAATGGATTCCATATTATCACTGTTTGTTTCCGGTGAGCGGTTCGAAACAAAAAGAAATAATTATATTTTACTTTTTCTGTTAATTAGTTTACAATCCAATAATGGCACTAATTATATCATTTCTTCAGTACTATAAAAATAATACATATTTTAGACAGTGACAAAGGAATTCGTTAAGTGCAGCTGGAACAGAGGTATAATAATTATTTAATTTAAATTGCAACATATCTGCATGCTATATTTAATAATTTATTATTTTTATATAAAAAATGAATTATGTGGTAGTGAAAATGTTCTTATAGCATCAGCAATAGACTTTTCTTACAAATTAACTATTAATAATGAGATATTAGAATGTAAAAATTTTAGTGGCCTAATCGAAAGAAGGGGTAAAAATATGGTGCTGTGAATTTTTTCAGATTTTTCTGAGACCGGGAACTATTTTTAAAAAAATTTTGAAAGTCTATGTTGATGACGTCACGGGCATGATAGGGCAGTGCCGCCCGTGACGTCATAAAATAAACATTCAATATTTTTTTAAAAATAGTTCCCAGTCTCAGAAAAATCTGAAAAAATTCACAGTACCATATTTTTACCCCTTCTTTCGATTAAGCCACTAAAATTTTCACATTCTAATATCTCATTATAATATTTATTTATGCATTTAACACAATTAAAAATATACATTATATAATTTAATAGAATAAAAATTATAAAAATAACAATTTAAATGTAAACACGTTTGTAACAATACCTCCTTTAAGCGTAATTTTTATTTTTTAACATAGTATATGATGTTAAACTATTGTTTATAAAATAAAGGAAATATAATGGAACACGATTGTATTATTTATTTTTTTCCTTTATTATATTTCCCTCATGAGTACCTTTGCATATTTAATTGTATATATATATTTTTTTAAATGTTAAAACTATTAATTAACTTGTAACTTTATTTCAATATGCAAGGTTAAATATATGTTTTTTAATTACATGGTATTGTATGTAACTAAAAATAAATAACAATTCCTTCTTTTTTATATATATACTTCCCTAAGGATCATTTCAGTTGACGCACGGTTAACTTGACTGATAGTAAAGCTTCTAGTTGCACCCCATCATCCCTAACAACAGACTAAATCTGTACCTTTCTCCCTCATGCTCTTTTTTTACATACACCAACTCCAAGAACAAACAAACGTATAGAAGAGAGAAAAAAATTGTTTTGACTCGACCATTTGTAGTTTGTATACATATACAGTCAAATTAATTTGATATTCCTTCCGGAAGTAGCCGGAAGTGTGAAGTTTTGCAGATCTCCTGTTTGTAATTTAGTTTTGAAACACTTTACAGAGTGGTTTGAATTAGAAGTACTGACTCATGTGTGAAATTACACACATTATGAATAGGAAGACCAGAAACTTCACACTTCCGGCGGGAATTTTAAATAAATTTGACTGTACTATTTTTTTTAACGTACCATCTATATATAAATACACTACAATATTCTATAACAGAAATTGTTAAAAACTTTAACCACCAGGTATGTTATTTTTCTGTTTTATAAATAAATTGTGAAATGTAATAAAAAAAATATATACAGTATATAAATGGTTTGTAACTTTTTTATTTTTCTGAAAACTCTAGCTATTGTTTATTATGTTACAAATATTTCAAAAACAAAAAGCATGCTTCATGATTTCAAGAAGAAAAAAAATACATCTTTCTCTTACTGAAATTTAATTGTAATAAACGTGATGTTAGGAAAAATATTACCTTTAAATTTTCTCATTGAAAAAAAGTAAAGCGTAATCTTTACAAGATTTCAGAGTGCTTTATGTTGTCAACAGAACTTCACGTAAGTCTACTATTGGAACCAAAAAAGTGTACCCCTATTCTTATGGAACTTGTAGCCTATTCAGGGGCAAACCTTTTTGGTTCTGATAGTAGTAGAAATTGACTTGTAAAACTGCATAAGTTCATTGCAGGATAGCAGCAAACAGAATAGAATCAAAATAAATAAAAAATAAATTTAATTTTCGAGTCATTATATTTACTACATAACAACAACGAATGATTTTTTTTTATGTTTTTGTTTGTTATAGAATAGACTCATCCTGTCAGAAAACCTTATTGAATTTAGACAAATTTTTAAAACTAAAAACTAGGAGCAAATGAAAATTGAAAACAATAACACAGATAAATTGAGGTCTTTTGAGATTTACTTTCCATGCTAAAAAAGCTACCTAATCATACACATGGTAAGATGATCACATAATAACAATTGTTCAAATCTATACAGTATTTATTCCCACTTAAAATTATATAACTTTAAACGTACCTTAAAAACGTGAAAAAAAAAATCAACCCTAATTTTTTTAAACTTATATTTTAAATGTGGAATCAAAGATTGTTGTGGACTCTCTGATTAAGTTATACGTGACCTAAATATTTTCCTAAAGCCACTACTACAATTTGTATTTAAATACCTATCAACAGCAAAAAACTTTTTAATTTATTTTGTAAACAAGATAATATATATTTTTTTAACGTTGTCTTCTAATTTAGTTCTCAGGAAGGGGTTGCTACAAGTTTTAACATGCAAATGTTCTGCAAGCTTTGTGGAACTCATTAGCAGGCTTAACTCGGTTTGTGTTACTCGTAGCAAGAAACTTACACCTCCTACACCGAATACGTGAAAAATATCTTAAACATTAAAGACAAGAAAAAAATTAATGTTTAATTGCTTTATACTTTTTTTTTATATTCTGTGTCCTACTAGTTTTTTAATATATTTACTTAATTTGGATATCATTTCTCATCCGGAATAATGAGCTATTTGCTATGTCAAGTGAACGTAATTACGAGCTGGAAATCAGTATAAAATAAAACTCATAATTGCGCTCACCTGAAATTTAGCAGATAGCTCATTATTCCAGATGATTAAATGTTATCTTAACTACGGACTAGTATGTAGTGAATACGATATGAAAATCATCATTTGAAAAATATATATTTTTATTATATTAAGGGGCATTCACAAAGGCTTAAGGCCACATTTAAGGCTCGATAATTTTAGGCTTGATTTTAGATGTATTTTTTAGACCCAAAATTTCTGGTCTTAAATTATTGAGCCTTAATTGTGGCCTTAAGGCTTTGTGAATGCCCCTTATTATATTTATAAATAAATGCACTCAAATTATATAAAATTATAATTTAATATTTAAAGAGTGAAATAAAAATATTTGCATTTAATAATGATATGCTATATGGTAAATGATTATTTTAATATATTCACATGAAGGGGCATTCACAAAGCCTTAAGGCCACAATTAAGGCTCAATAATTTAAGACCAAAAATTTTGGGTCTAAAAAACACGTCTAAAATCAAGCTTTAAATTATCGAGCCTTAAATGTGGCCTTAAGACTTTGTGAATGCCCCTTATGGTGTTTTAAAAAAGTTATCAGTGCATATTGACTTTTCTATTCCATGTTAGCACCCAAAGCCGAATTCGGGCAAAAGCCGAAAAAAATGCTCACATCTAGTTCTGCGCATCACGAAATGAGCCAAAGCCGAAGTGAGTTTTTTTTTCGGCTTTGGCGCATTTCATTTTGAACAAAACTAGATCTGCTCAAATCGAAATGCGCCAAAGCCGATATGAGATTTTACTTCGGCTTTGGCGCATTTCATTTTGAGCAAAACTAGTTCTGCGCATCACGGATTGAGCAAAAGTCGAAATGATATTTTATTTCGGGTTTGGAGCAAAATTTTGAGCGCATCTAGTTTTGAGCAAAATAAAGATGATTTTAGTGACGAGATGATGATTTCAATTTCTATGATATTAATTTTAATTTTTTAAAAATAAAAATAAAAAACTAAGACACTAAACTTATAATAAAATTATTAATATTGTGACCTAATATCTTTCAAGCGCGCGCTGTTTAAAAATAAATTAATTATGGAAAAAATTATGACTTTAAAATGTAATCATGCAGTATACGTACGTACATACCTTATAAAAAATATTGTAGAATCTGTTGTTTTTATAAAACACTCCACCATTTCTGACACTTAATTACTATATTTGATTATGTTTTTGTTAAATTAATAATTTTTTTGTTTTAAGAACTGCAGCTCAAATAAAATGGATATATACGCCACACGTTTTAAAGTATTCTTTAGATTTACTCGCTCTCACCATTAGAAATACTGTCATGCACGCACTTGTAAATTTCATAGTTCTATTTCTTCGAACATTTTAGCAGCCACAATACATAAACATATACGGCAATCAAATGGGGTTAAACTTCATTGCAGAGGTAAAGGCTATATACTTTCTTATCTCGTTGTACCGATAACAACCTGTATTGTATGATAGCCTAATTCTAAGACATAGAACTATGCATATTATGAAATTTACAAGCGCGTGCATGACAGTATTTCTAATGGTGAGAGCGAGTAAATCTAAAGAATACTTTAAAACGTGTGGCGTATATATCCATTTTATTTGAGCTGCAGTTCTTAAAACAAAAAGTTTATTAATTTAACAAAAACATAATCAAACATAGTAATTAAGTGTCAGAAATGGTTGAGTGTTTTATAAAAACAACACATTCTATGATATTTTTTATAAGGTATGTACGTACGTATACTAAATCCATATATGATTATACATTTTAAAGTCATTATTTTTTCCCTAATTAATTTATTTTTAAACAGCGCTTGAAAGATATATATTAGGTCACAATATTAATAATATTTATTATTTATTATAAGTTTAGTGTCTTATTTTTTTATTTTTATTTTTAAAAAATTAAAATTAATATCATTAAAATTAAAATCATCATCTCGTCATTAAAATCATCTTTATTTTGCGCAAAACTAGATGTGCTCAAAATTTTGCTCCAAACCCGAAATAAAATATCATTTCGACTTTTGCTCAAACCGTGATGCGCAGAACTAGTTTTGCTCAAAATGAAATGCGCCAAAGCCGAAGTAAAATCTCATATCGGCATTGGCGCATTTTGATTTGAGCAGATCTAGTTTTGTTCAAAATGAAATGCGCCAAAGCCGAAAATAAACCTCACTTCGGCTTTGGCTCATTTCGTGATGCGCAAAACTAGATGTGAGCATTTTTTTCGGCTTTTGCCCGAATTCGGCTTTGGGTGCTAACATATATATAGGGAAGATATTAATTATTCAGGAGAGATTGGAAGGATTTCAACTAAAATTTTAATTCACTAAAATCTGAATTGTGTTTATTATTTTCTATAAAATATTTGTATTCCTGGATTATGAAAGTAGCACACTTAACAAGATAAAGATACTTACACCATGTCGGCAAACACAAAGTACAATTTTACAAGTTAAAAAAATAAATAGGTTGCATGGTAATTTCTAACGTCATTTGTAATTTTAAAAACATGGACCTGCATGAAAAATTTAATATTAGACATGTTTTTTAATTTGCACCTGATAATCATAGACATGGAAACATTTTTTTAAATAAATTAACAAATAATTATTACTTTATTACTAGTTTATAATTTCAAGAAAATTTAGGTAATTTTTTTTAAAATTTTATTCAAATAATTTATTAAAAATTATTAAATTATTGCAGTAAAGAAGCAAATTAACAGCGAAATATTAGACTGCATGCATGACTCGCAATTCTATCTACATTCGTGTGACAATGAATTCGCGAGTGAAAACTGCGGAAGGCTGCGTCGTCAGCAACGCCTGCAAACTCTGCAACCCTTTCAGCTGACGCGTAAGGCACAATGCCAACTTTTTAACAAAAATAAAATCGACAACTTTGCTGTTAAAGTCTTAATCACCAAACTTGTAATTACTTTTAGTCGCAATCACGTAAAATCAAGTTTATAAAGGAAAAAAATACTAACGAAAAAATATTACTTTATTTGATCCATTCATCCATTTAATTTGCTTCTATAAATAATATAAACTTAAAGCTTTCTTACTGAACTTTATAAATACCAATTTTAACAGAATTAAAATCTTGGGAAGATATAGTAAATTGAAATATAATTGTTTGATTAATAATATAAAAGCGAGTCCTAACTTCAGTGTATTTAATTATTAAAGTATAGTTATTTTACATTTTTCACTAAATATTTTTAAAATTAATTGCATATATTATTATGCAGCATGACACAAATGCAGTCAAATATTCAGAAAATATTGGCTATTAAACTACAGTATAACAGATCTTAGTTTACGTGTGGATTCGATTACGCGCGGCGGCCATCTTGGAAGTCATAACATGGCTAAGATAGGGGGCGCCAGTCGGTCTAGACGTATAGTCTAGCCATGTCAGGCGTAAACTTAGATTTGTTTTACTGTAGTTTACCACTAAACAGCTCAGTAGACTAGACGGCGCCAGATATATCAGCCAATGAAAAGGCTAAAATGTCAGCTGACCACCTTTTCATTGGCTGATATATCTGGCGCCGTCTAGTCTACTGAACTGTTTAGTGGTAAACTAAGATCTGTTATACTGTATCATCAATGAGATATTAGAATCTGAAAATTTTAGTGGCTTAATCGAAAGAAGGGTACTGTGAATTTTTCCATAGTTTTCTGAGACCGGGAACTATTTTTAAAAAAATTATTGAAAGTCTATTTTATGACGTCACGGGCGGCACTGACCTATCATTTTTTTGCCACCCGTGATGTCATCAAAATAGACTTTCAATAATTTTTTAAAAATAGTTCCCGGTCTCAGAAAAGATTCACAGTATACCATCATATTTTTACCCCTTCTTTCGATTAAGCCTCTAAAATTTTCACATTCTAATATCTCATTGTACCTTTGTATCATGACACAAAATTCAGAGTTATAATGGAACTACAATAAAAATTATTTTGTAACATATTATTAAAGACACAACATTAAAATAATTAAAAATTCTGTGGTGAGTAATTAAATAATTTTTTCCTTTTTTAACTTTTCCCTGTTATGCAATAGGATTATGTTATACTATTTCCCCAGCATGCTGGCTTGTTTGTAATCTGTTAATAACAAAGTATATGCTAAATACATGCTTGGCCGTACAAAGGAAAATTTCCAGCAGAATACCTGTTTAATGTAATTAATGTTATATGCTGCTAATTCTCATGCACCTATAATATAAAGTATAAAGACACCTTTCCTTATGTGCTCATGCAGAGAAAATTGTTGCTTCAGAAAACATCTATTTTAATTCCCCAAAAGAAAAATGTTTAAAACTATATGCTAGTATATTCAGTATTTTATGTTATATTTTTAACTCTAATAAATTTCAAAACTTGAAGTTAAAGAATTTTTTTAAATTAACTCGTATAAATTTTATATAACATTAATATTATAATTTTAATACTTGAAAACTGGGTAAATATTCAGATTTAACAGTTATATAAGGGAGTTGAACCATGGAATTTACTATACAGAATAAAACGTAAAATTTAAAATATTTTCTAGGTATTTATATAATTATATATAATAGGAAATTTTCCTTATTTTACGTTTTGTTCTATAGGGAGTATTATCATGTTACAACTTCAATTTCAATAGTAATATTTCTCAGAAATTTAATAAGATATTATTTGCGATATTGTTAATTCTGATATTTATGAATCACATCATTATATAATTTACAAAGGTGAAAATAAGACAGTAGGTATCAAAAGCTTTAACTTTTAATAACTTTAATAATTAATGTTAAACATAAAATTTTAGTTGTTTTGGATAATGATGTGTTTTAATATATTTTAATTGGGTTTATTGTAAAAAACTAAAATATTCATACGTATCCAATTCACAAAGAGTTACCACAATGTTAAGAAAAATCTCTCTCTCTCTCCCTCTCTTTCTCTCTCTCTCTCTACAGTATATCTCTGCTCTCCTATTTTATTTTTAGCAGATAATTACTACATAACATTAATCCAAAATATTATATGAATTAAAAATAGACAACCCTCATGATTTTTGTATTGTAATAATGAATGGAGGGTACCAAATTATGCTACCATGAATTTTTCCGATTTTTAAGTTCTGCGGAACAATTTTTAAAAAATATTGAAAATTTGGGAAATTCTGTTGGTCCCCTTGGGTCATTAAAAAAGGATAGGGCCTAAACGCCGCACATTAAATATTTTTTTAAAAAATAATTCATAGACTGGAAAAATTCTTTTAAAAAATAATTCATTGACTGGAAAAATTCTTTTAAAAAAAATTAGAGTATCATAATTTGGCATCTTCTATTCACATATCAGCAATAAAAAAAAAATCGTGCAGGTTCTTCATTGTCATAATTTTTGACAGCAATCAAACAATCGATATAAACTCCCTATGAATGGTGTATTCACTTACGACATTACTTTTTTTTGTACAATTATTATCATATTGAATTTAAAAAGTAAAATATATTTTTATTTGTTTTTCAAACTTTTTTCCATCATCTTTCTCATACTGTATAAAAGGAATCGTACATTATATTGAATGTATATTTAAACAAAATAATTTTAACTTATATTCTGCATAATTATAAAAACAATGTAAAATGTAATTTTGCAATAGCTGCAATGCACATGCACTGGTTACAATAATATTTTTTTTATATATATTAAATATATTTCTAAGAAAATATAAAGTGTATAAAGTGCTATGCTAATATATTTGACCTAATTGTAATATAACAATTGTGTAGAAGTTTTAATTGAGAATGAAGTTTTGTAATTAAATGGTAAAACTTCTTTATTCACAGAGAATTCTAATGAGTCAATATAAGTATGACTTATAAATCGTACTTCATTTGATGAAATGTAGTAATTGTTTTAAAGGGATTTTTCTTTCCCTTTAATTTTAAACTTGTATACATAATTAAAAATGTGATAATTATAATAAGCAGAATTGAAAATAACAAACAAGTACTGAAAACACATTGAAAAAACGATAAATATGAATTTTTTCACTCTGTCACAAAGCTTTTTCTCTTGCATAATACTGTTTCTCCTCTCCACTCCGTCATATTCTACTGATCGCAGTAACCAGTAATGGCAGCATAAATATAGAAAGTATTTAGGTATTATTTTATAAAATATCTACCGTCTTTGATTATGCGAGTGAGTTAAAATATTTATTGAAGGATGAATCTCAGTTAATTTATATCTTGCAATCGGCGCGCCTGAATGCAACAAGACTTGAACTCGACATCAATAGGTGGCATAAATTTTTTTTAAACGATTCTGTCTTATCAGTTTTGTAAAAATTGAGGTAGAATTTTAACATTGGCCTTATGGACGAAAACCGGAAATGGAGCTGTTATAAGAAAACTACCACCATACTCATGAATTTGCTCAAACCATATAGCGATTAAGTTTTAGAACATTCTCAATTTTTTAAAATTTATTTCATTCGATTCGTTTGCATGGAAATATTCTTTGACTCCAGCAGTAACTGAGATTAATCGTTAACAAAATTTTAAAATTATTTATTTATTCATGTGGTCAAATTCAAAATTTTATTTTAACTTCAACTTGCCCATTTAAAATATTAGGGCTGCGCAGCTCTTACTTCTACAATATGTCGGCACGCATGGAGGTAGCGCAAACATCGTCAATAGTTTTTATGCTGTATAACAAAAAGTTTTGTTTATTTTGCAAGCAATTAGGTTAAGAACACACCATATATTTATATGCCAATACGAAAAATATTTTATTTTACTATGTATTTCTTGACATGTATTTGTATAATACTGCATTCTTGTTAATAGAGTTTAAAAATTTGATTTTTAATGCATTACGTGTCGACTTGAGATCAGATATTTTTAACCACATTTACCAAAACTGATATAGGATATTCTATAGAAGCTACCACAGTATCCATAGAATTCTGGTTAATAAGCTTTATTTAATGAAACCTATATTCACTATATATAGAACCAAATAACACTTTAATAAGTGGTAAAACTAAAACATCATTTGAACAAAACTATTTCAAGTTATATAACATTCAAAAATGAATCAAATACCTATAGTAAAACTTTATATATAATAATAATTTTTTATATTATTGTTAAGTTAAGAACTTTTTTTGCTCTTTTATTTGTTATAAAACTCCCTATAATATAGCTATATAAAGTTACTTTTTTTGTTGGTAGTGATTGGTTAAGTTTTTGCTAAAGAAAGCAAGTTAAAAAAAAAAAAAAAAAGATTGAGTCTGATGTTAGATTAAGATAAACTAAAATTGCTCTTACCAATGTTTGAAGTTAGACAGTGCAAAATAGTACACTAAAATTATTAATTCTACCGGAAATCATAAGTTTTTTTCACATTAAAATATCACCTTTAAATCATTTTAAGAATACAAAAGATTTATATTAATTTGTAAAGTTCTACATTTACGAATGATAAATATTTTGAAGTTCCAGTTACTAAAAGAGGGGTTTTTGAACTTGTTAAACTATAGCAAGCAAAGTTGATCGATTTGGAGCGATTGAGTGAGGGGTTAAAAGGGGAGGAAGTTGAAGGGTAGGTGGGAGGGTAGATTGGGAAGTGTTAATGGGAAATGGGTGAGGTCAGAACTGTTAGGATCAGAGAGAAGGTTATTATCACCCTATATATGACCATAGGAAATAGGATTATATGAACTTTATATTATATATAGACACATATGCTATTTCTATAAGCTATTCACATCTATTAGTATCCTTAATACTAATATTAATGTAATTTTAAGCCGTTTTCCTGTATAATATTAATATATTAAAGCAACATCTGCACTTTATATTATTGCTTTCATACATGCAAGCATAAACTTGAGGTACACAGTAAGAAAATATAGAACAAAATTTTATTTGCCTTATATTTATCCAAAAAGACCAACAAATTATGTAATTAGTATAATATTAATTAATAGAGCGCGGAAAAAATTCACATTTTTTTTCGAAAAATAGGCGCCTAAAAAGTCAGCTTATTTTTGGAAAATAGTCTACAAAAAAGTCACTTTTTTTTTTAAAAAAAAAAAAATAGTCTATAAAAAAGTCACCTTTTTTTTTTTTTTTAGAAAATGCAGCAAAAAGGCGTTCCAAAAGTGCTATTTAAAAGTGTGTTTCTTTATTTATTTTTTTATATTTCTTTACACAGACTTTCCTTACACTGCAGACTGAAGTCTTTGTTTCTTTACTTCCTTTTTTTTTTTCTTTTTTACAATATGAAGAAAAGAGCTGAAATGCACTAAAATTGTGTCAAAAAGTCACAAAAAGTCATCTTTTGCCAAAATAGTCTCAAATTCCAAAAATAGTCTAAATAGTCTTTTTTTAATAGGCTCATTTTAATCCACTTCCGGAGATCGGTGGACATCCTAAATGACAACAAAATAGTCCTCATGTGCACAAAAAGGCAAAATTACTTTTTTCCGCGCTCTATATAATAATGCAACTTTAATCGTCTTATACATATATAAGAAAATATACTTAGTACTTAGAAAATTGAAGCAATGTGTAAACCTTAGCTATATAATAGTATGAACTGATGCTTTCAAAGAATCGGGGATGATTCACTGAAATATTATTATTCGCTCTACTCAACATTGCCACATTACATTGCAAAATCTTTTTAACAGTATATTATTCCGTACCAAAGCTGGAGTCAAATTCCAGATGGAACAGTATAGAATGATATTCTCTAAATTATCCAATTAATGGACTACTCGCGGCATATTACTGATCGTAGTGATCGTGCTATTTTTTTATACGTGCAGGAAACTTTGATGTTATAGCACTTTATTTTTTACAGTGTACATATGGTCTTGTATATTATACACACGTTCTATATACGTAATTTTCTGTTTACATTGAATATTTTTTAACATAAAGAAAGTAATATATTTCAATATTATACCTTTTTTTAAAGTAATATTCTTGTAACATCACTTTCAATGTTATAATATCATTTCCTTTTCAATCACTTACATTTCCCTTACAGTCACACATTTTATAAAAAAAAAAAAATGTTTTCACTTGCATTGTATTATATGGTAAAAACCTGTATATATCAATGCTAACAGTGTTGAAAGGAACTATAACATATTATGGATATTTTAAATCCAATTTATCAGCCATCAACATAATAATATAAATTTATGGAATATATGACTATCATTAATAATTAAGGGCATTGGGTGTAGCACCGGTAGTTGGCAACACTGACCTATCTTCACCATGCTAATTTTTGGTCATTGCTCCTCGGAGTAATTTTTATGCTAGAGCTAAGCTGATTGCTGTAGTATCAAGATAATTAGTAGCCCAAGTGCACAATTTGGCTAAATAAAGCCTGATTTAAAGAAAAGTATTTTTTAGTAATTTTTTAAATTTACATGCATTTTTCTAAAATATAAAAAAAATACTTTTCTTTAAATCAGGCTTTATTTAGCCAAATTGTGCACTTGGGCTACTAATTATCTTGATACTACAGCAATCAGCTTAGCTCTAGCATAAAAATTACTCCGAGGAGCAATGATCAAAAATTAGCATGGTGAAGATACGTCAGTGTTGCCAACTACCGGTGCTACACCCAATGCCCTTTTCATTCAACATATTTTATTAACACAATCTTAAACTTCATTCAACATATTTTATTAACACAATCTTCTTGACACTTTAAAAAAAATGCGTTTTTTTAAATAATAGTACAACTTGAGAAATAATTGCAAATCCTCATATTGTTTTCAAGAAGGATGGCACTACCACTACCACTACCACTACCACTACCACTACCACTACCACTACCACTACCACTACCACTACCACTTATTACCGCTTATTACCGCTTATTACCGCTTAGCGGTAAGCGGTAGTGGTAGTAGTATAGTAGTAGTAGTGCCATCCTTCTTGAAAACAATATGAGGACTTTACTTGCAATGGTTGTAGCAAACCAATGTTTATAATGCTTATCCGATGAAATCTGTCAACCATGTACGCGTATACTAGAACACAAAACTAATGGAAACACTTTCAACGACCTTAAATAATACTATCAAAATAATTTTACTGCAATGTATTTCAAAGTTTAATATAAAAATATATTAAATTATTTAAAATAACTTTCCTAACTTTAAATAAAAAGCTTTTAAATTTAATTTAAAACAATTTTATATACACAGACTTTTTATGGTTATAAATAATTCACATCTGATTAAAATTTCATAATTTGTGTATTGAAGGAGGGAGAAAAGTATTTTTTAAGAATGTTTATTCCTAAAGTAACTTCCCTGAAGACGTACGTCCTTCTTGATGGATGTGTGGCAAGTTGAAAACATTTTGTGTGTTGGGAAAAGTAACCAAGAAAGATGGACATTGCAGGCTCTACTGTCTGCTTGTATCGATTTTTTATGACCAAGAAATAAAAGGAGCTAATAATAAAATTAAAGCTACGTGGAATATAATTAATAAAGAATGCAAAACAAAGAAAACAAATGTTAATAATAAGAATAATTATGAATTATGTATAAATAGTGTAACGATTACAGACCCCAAACTAATTTGCAATTTATTTAATAATTTTTTTGTCAAGACCATTGAAAATATAATAACAGAAAAATTTCCTTTTAATTATTCTAATACTTTAATTATTGTCGATTCTGATAAAATTAAAACGAAATTAAATTTTAGTTCGATAGACCCGATTTATATTTTAAATCGAATGAAATCCCTTCCTAATAAGTATGCAGCTGGCCCAGACGAAGTACCATATACTGTTGTAAAATATTGTGCTTCTGTTTTGTCTGTCCCTTTATCTAATTTAATTAACCATTCAATATCAGATGGTATATTTCCTGATTGTTTAAAAGATTCTAAGATTTATGCAACTCATAAAAAAGGCCCAACTTTCATTATTGATAATTACAGACCAATATCAAATACATCTGTTTTTGGCAAATTATTTGAGAATACATTAGACGATCAAATTACTGATTATCAAACAGAAAATCATTTAATTGCTCCCTGTCAACATGGATTCTTGAAAGACCGTTCTACTGATACAGCACTATTTGATCTTTTAAGCCACGTTTATATGGCAATAGATAATAAACTATTTTGCGTTGCAATATTTTTTGATTTATCTAAAGCGTTTGATAGTCTTAATAAAGATGTATTATTGAATAAATTTGATAACATGGGAATAGGAGTTTCGAGTCGTAATCTATTAGATTCATATCTAACAAACAGACAACAATATGTTGAATTAAATTCAAATGCTAACGGCCAAAATATTACATATAAATCAGACAAATTACCGATTACACTTGGAATTCCTCAAGGAGGAAAAATGTCAGCCACATTGTTTAATACAGGAACAAATGACTTATCAGATCATGTCAAGAATGCGGTATTAGTAAAGTATGCTGATGATATTACAGCTATAATCACAGCAGAAGCCGAAGATGAATTAATTCGTAAGATTAAACTTACTATTGAAGAGGTACATACATGGTGTACAAATAATAAGCTAATACTAAATTCAACTAAAACCGAATACATCCAATTTCATTCCCCTAGACAAATCCCTTTGAATAGTTATTTGTTGCAATTAGCCGGAAAAACAATTAAAAGAGCAGAGTCTGTTAAGTTTCTTGGTCTATACATTAATGAAAGTTTGGATTGGTCTTTACATGTAAATGCGATTTGTAAGAAGATAAATTCGGCCAATTTTATGTTATATACAATCAGGAATCATGTATCTCATGAAACCTTGCTAACCATATATTATGCGTATGTTTATCCACATTTGGCATATGGCATAATAAATTGGGGATGTAAATCGGAACTATTGAATCGATGTTTTGTTTTGCAAAAGAGAGCACTTAGAACGATTTTAAGAATACCAAAAGGACAGTCGTGTGTTTCACATTTTAAGGCTAATAAAATGTTAACTGTCCCTTGCATTTATATTTTAAATTGTGCCTCATTCAAAAAAAATCACCCAAATTTTTATGTTCAGAATGATGGCTATCATGACTATAATACTAGGAATAAATCGAATGTAGTTACTGAAAGACATAACACTCAATTTTTCAAAAACTGTGCAATGTATCAAACAGCAAAATTTTATGAATTTTTACCAGCATGTTTGAAAGAAATAAAAACCAGTAAACTTTTTCGCACAAAATTAAAGAAAGTATTGATCAATAAAGAGTTTTACTCTATTAAAGCTTTTGAGAGTAATAAAATGTCTGAAAAAGTATTATCAGGATTATAAAATAAACAAAATTATAAATTTACATATACATTGTATTGACTGATATATATATATAATATATATATATATGTATATATGTATGTGTATGTGTGTGTGTATGTATATATGTATATATATATGTATATATGTATGTATGTATATATGTGTATATGTATGTATATATATATATATGTTCCATATAAACTAAAATTTATCAGTATTAATGGTGACTTTGGCTTGTATTTTGTTTTTATTATTATTGTCAGTGATTGTGTTTGATAGTGTTAAATAACTTATGTAAATGTGTTTAAGTTTGATGTATTTATGTTGTATTTTGTCCAATTTTGACTTGAACATATGTTTGTCTTGTACAACCAAAAAGAAGTTCCAAAATAAAAATAAATAAATAAATATCAAGTAAGCCAAATTTTGGATATCAGTTTTTTTTATATTCAATATTGAGGTATATCGTGTTGAATTAGAATTTAATTTGTGTATTTTTATTATTGAGGTTGGTTGTGAATGAGATTTAGTTACTCATTGAATATAAATTATGTTACTTAAAATTATTATGTAATAAATGTTTGTTTGTTTTTTCTTAATAAATATTTTTACTTTATTAATATAATTTCATTTGATTGGTAACTTTGTATTTAAAAACACTTTATTAAATTACTTTACTGATACAATTATTAATAGAATAGCTCTGTTTTTTTTCGACTACGAGGACCAAGCATACGTATTTTGTTTTCAACTCTATAATTACGCTGAGCTCTTCAATTGTTATACCCGGTTAGTATAATCAGGTGGGAGCTTGGAATATTAGTTGTTATGTTAACCACTCCGCTTCCGTGCATTTTATACTTTGCCTCGTGTTCATTTATTAGACAGTTTTTTGTTTGGCTATTCGTTCATTTTTATTCTTGGAATTGACTGCAAAATAAGTGTTAGTACCAAGTTTATTGTGAACTACCTTCCTCTTGTGTTGCGAGTGGATAATATTCCCCGCCGTTTGTCTTTTGATTAATTGGTTGAAAAATTATTTTATGTATTAGTGTTTTAATTTATATTATATGGTATTTAGATAATTTACTTTAAATTGCGTATGTGTGTGTTTTTTTTTGTTTTTTTTTTAAATATGCAAATATTTTGAATTTTATTTTATTTTTGCAATTTTCCTTTCAGACTTTTATAATAGAAAGTCACAATTTAACGCTGTGTATTTAAACATTATAACCATAATGTAACCATTATAAACCATTTCTTTATACGTTCACATTCGCACAGTATTTATTTACGATTAAAATTAAGCTTTTTTTTAAATTGAAATATGTATATCTTTATCTAATGGTCCATATCACATATGCAAGGAAAAAGGAAGCGATTCGAATCCAGAATCAGAGTTCAGTTATAAACAAGTAAGCACTTAGGTGAAATGTCCAAGTTCACATTTAATTTATTTTAAACTATTTTATACGAATCATACAATAATAAAAATGTAATTAAAAAATATTAATAAAAAAATAAATAAATAAAACACTTTTATATTTTATTTACATCAAAACTATTATCAAGTTATTAAATTACATTCTTACACTAACATAAATCGCAAACTTACATGTGTAATACAAGTCCTTTTTTTTTTCATATAATCTACAAAAATATGGTGACAATATTATATTATATACTTACTTTTTGCTATCTTCTTTAAACATTCTTTATTTTATTTTAGCTTTTCTTTTTTTTTTTTTTTCCTTTACAATAAAGCTGAAAGCTTCTTTCTAGTTTTATCATTCCCCGGACGTTACTTGCCTATAGAGACTCTTGTTTGGTGACACAACGCGATCTCAAGTATATTGCAATGTATATACCACAAACCCTGCCTAGCTATTTCCCAAGACACCAAAATTCTTTTTTACTAGTTAAGAGAGGGCTCTAGCTTGTGATGTGATCACTTCAAACTATACAAAAGACATCATTTGTCTATATCCGTCTTTGTCAATTTATTTGTAACTATTCGATTATACCCTTTGTGTATTCGATTTATTTGTTGTTGATTTGATTTATTTAATCGATTTATCATTTTGTTTTGTGTCAAGAATAAAATTTAAATTGTAGATTTAAAACCACATACAGTTATTTTAACGTTTATGTTAAATTTGCTACAAATATTTCCTATTGAAGTCTTTTTTATTATTATTATTTATTATTAAATTGATGGTTTCTTAATTTTGTAAAAAAATAGTTTTTACTATGCATGCAGTAGAATCTTAAATCCAAAATATGTTTCTTCTTTTAAAATAGATAAGAAACTAAAATATACAAGTACACACAAAAATAAATTTTCTTTGAAATTTTGTAAACAAATAAACGTCAGAAATAAATGTAAAATAATAATTAGTTAAAATCAGTAACATGCTCTAACTATTGAATGCTCTCTGTTTATTTACTAAAACAATATACTTTGGCATCAATAATGAGATATTAGAATGTGAAAATTTTAGTGGCTTAATCGAAAGAAGGGGTAAAAATATAGTATTCTGAATTTTTTCAGATTTTTCTGAGACCGGGAACTATTTTTAAAAAATTATTGAAAGTCTATTTAATGACGTCACAAGCGGCACTGCCCTATCCTTTTTCTTAAGGAGTGCCGCCCGTGACTTCATCAAAATAAACTTTCAATAATTTTTTAAAAATAGTTCCCGGTTTCAGAAGAATCTGAAAAAAATCACAGTATACCATATTTTTACCCCTTCTTTCGATTAAGCCACTAAAATTTTCACATTCTAATATCTTATTATTTAGAAATTTAGAATGAACAATATTAATCAAAATTCCTATTCGTAAATATCTCTTTTTCAATGTTTTTTTTATCGGAATAATATTATAATAGTATTATAGTGTAATAAAAACTATTTGCTATGATGAATTTGAAGATTAAATATATATTATGTAAAATTTATATCATTTTTTAACTTTTTATTTCATCTAAAATACCTTCCATATAATAATTATGCGTGTTATATTATTAAGGTAGAGATAACACGGATCAGCTGGCCCAATGCTAAAAAAAATCCCATTCATAAAAATTATGAAAAAAATTTAAAATGTTCTCCTCTACGTCCCCTATCAGTAGGTAAAATATCAGGTACACAAAAACGAGCTAGTTTTAGAATTATTAATTTTTAAAGTTGACGAATTTAACATGTAAGTTCCATTTCTCCATGTTAAATTAGAGAACTTTAAAAATTAATTACTCGAAAACTAGCTCGTTTTTGCGTACCTTATATTTTACCTACTGATAGGGGATGTAGAGGAGAACATTTAAATTTTTGTTCATAATTTTTATGAATGGGATTTTTTTTAGCATTGGGCCAGCTGATCCGTATTATCTCTACCTTAACTATATACTATACTACACAAAACTCGTTCCTATTCTGTGTTACCTAAAAATTCATATAATCAGGTATTTACAATGTAATACCACTCTCTCAACACACCTTTTAAAAAATATATATTTCTCTTTATTCCTTTCTCCCTCTCTGAACTATCATTTTTTACCATTGAAACTATTGGGCGTGGCTCGGGAAAAAAATGTAAGAAAGATGAGAAAAATAATAATAAAAATCTTTCTTTTTCATGACCATATAGAAGTTTATAGGTTACATAAAGTCACACTCTTTAATTTCATTTAATATCTCTTTTTATGATTAAATCACTTCTTTTATATTATATCTACAATGGTTTCTTATAATACATTAAGTAAATTAAAATCTTGATCATTTAAAGAAAATATTTGTGAGTAAAAAAACATTTTGATAGTATACTTAACAAGATCATGATCTTAAAGGGTTTGATCAAAAGTTTTCAAAAGGGTTAAAACATAATTACATATTATTATTTCCGTTTCAAAAATCAATAGTTGCTTGTGATACTTAAAGGCTTTGTTACTTTTCTTCGTAAATTTAAAATAAAATATTATATTATATAAAATTGCATAGTAAAATTTTTGATAAATATTTCAAGAAAAAAGCATTTTAAATAATACTAAATCTTAGTACAGCAGAAGAACTACGTAATTAAAGGGATACAGGCCTCAAATTAAAAATTAGGCAGTCACAGAGAGTTGCTTGAGTTGACAATCAACATTTGGAAATTTTTTTCCTTGCGCGATACAGCTGCATGAGCGGGGGCTGCAAAGTAAAGATGCAGGTCCTTGATGACGTCAAAATGACGTCAAAAAACATGGCGGCATTTGTATGATTGTGCGTTGTGACGTCATTTTGACGTCATCAAGGACCTGCATCCATACTTTGCAGCCCCCGCTCATGCAGCTGTATCGCGCACGGAAAAAATAATCCAAATGTTGATTGTCAACTCAAGCAACTCTCTGTGACTGCCTAATTTTTAATTTGAGGCCTGTATACTTTTAAATTATATGAAATTCTGCAAAACTGATCCTTTTTTAATATTGCAAAAAGTTATCAACATGTCAAAGCAAACTGCTGTATTAAAAATTTTTGTTTACCTATAAGCTACCCAATTAAAACTACGCAGGTAACTATTTTTTAAACAACTTTTATTTTGTTGTTTATAAAATAACTAACATATCGTTGTTTTCATAAATGAAAATCCTTCGAGGCACAAAATACATTATTGTTCAATGACCTGTTAATATAATATTAAAATGTCTGGTTTGTAAATTTTATTAAATTATATTTAAACTTCTCATAAAAACTTTTCTCTCTAGTAAAAACCATCATATTTTTTATATTATATGCCATAATTTTATATATTACTTATTTTTTTATTTATAATAACGATGCAATTTATTTAGTAGTTCCGATTTAATGACATGAAATGATATTATCTTATAAAAAAAACTTTAAAAGCCATCCATACAGCATGCAGTTATCTAGTATGCCATGGCTACCAACAAGCTCTATGGCTCGTATTATACCAAGAACGACAATCTGGGAGCAAGATGCATGTATGTACCACACATTACATCTATATACTGCAACGTATACTGGATTGCATGTAACTTACACTTATGTTAGAGCCATAATATTTTTCTTAAATTACTTCTTTCTTCAAAAATTACTATGTTTTTAATTATTTCTAAACTCATAATATACATCTTTATTTCCTTGTAGTAAAAAATAGTCTTGGCAAAAGACACTATGCATTTATTTACATTTTATGTATAGAGGATACAAGGAACTGTATTTTTTTTCAATACTTAATATAATATGGTTATGTTATAAAATAAGAATTTAAAATTCAAATAATAATAAAAAGTTAACAAGCAAAAAAGTATAATTCAACAATTAATAAGCCACGCATGCAGGAACATCTCGCCTTAAGGTTAGGCAACTTGTTTTACACCTAAGTGGAGCAGGTTGCATACGCAAAAGGGGCCAAGGGTTCTTATATTTGTTTATGTAAAATGTAGGCAATAACTTTCATACCGTGCAGCATTATTTGGTTAAAAACTTTAAGGCTACAATAAATATTATTTTTCTTTTATAAAATGTAAACCAACATCAACAAACAAATTTTATTTAAATAATGTAATATTATTTCAACTCAATATTCTAATTTATGTTGATTTTTTATTATAATTATTTTTCCAACAATTTGTTATTGATACTTTTAAAATAAAAGAAAGTAATGTTATAAAAACATTAAAAAAGTAAACATTATATTTTCATTTCTATTTTTTTCAATGTTAATTTAATTTTAAATCTATACTATGACGTCACAAGATACTTACATGAATTAACATATATACTGTTCTAACTTTTATTTTCCGTGGTATATAACTTCATTGTCATGAGACGTGTTTATAGCTGATGTATATAAAAAAATATATTAAATACGACCAACATTTTTATGTCTCATACATCATTGTCTTTTGTTTGATGATTCTTCGTTGAGTCTGTACACTGTAAAAAATTATTTCTTAAAGAGCAGTTAGTTTTACCAACATGACAATTCTTTCAGGTGCATTTCCATGGAGCGATGTCACGCGGGGCGAAAAAAGCGTACTTGCAGTGAAACCGTATGGCGGCCATATTGGCGAGGAAAAATCGCGGCACAATGAAATCGCTGCGGGAAAGCGATTTTTCCTCGCTAATATGGCTGCCATACGATTTTATATACTGCAAATACGCTTTTCTCGCCCCGCTAAGTCTCGTGCGACATCGCTCCATGGTAAAACGTCTTAATTCTTTCTATCGACACTGCATTGGTCACTTTTTTCAAGTTACCTGTCCTCTTTTTAGCTCGCCTGAGTTTCTTTCATAGAGCGTGACCAATGCAGTAAAGGCGATAGAGAGAAGAACTGTTGACTACAATAAAACCGTTTCTGAAAACCTGCAAACAAATGAAACAAACAAATTATTGACGACCGTGGATTTATGATTTTTACGTACATTTGACATAAAATCCATGTTTCAAAGTGCATTTATCATGTTGCAGCGACAAGGAAAACGCAAATTGTGACAAACAAAATCGTATAAGCGTTGGCAAAGATGGCCGCCAAAGGATTTAACATTTCCACTTGAAAATATCACTCTTGTAAATCCACCTTTGATTTACCTATACCATTTTATAACATAGCTTTTCATGTAAATATAAATATTTTAAAACCTGATAATACATTAAATAAATAAAAGTGGGTCAGGGACAAAAGATAATATCAGTTTTGAAATCTACTGAGTCGATTACCAAAAAAACTGAAATTTTCAAGATGAAATAATTTTTTTAAAAAAAGGTTAATTAACATTGATTTTTTAGTCATAAGGCATTTTTCTTTTTAAATTTTCTCCCTTTTTGGTAGTGAAATAATTTAATTAGTTACTTAAACCCATGTTATTTAATTACCCAAACCTTTGTTGTGTCATGTAAGAAATCATTAAAATAAAAATTTTTAGTCAAAATCAAAAGTGTAACACGAGATATAGAAAAATCTGTAGAATCAAATAAAACGCTAAATAGATGATTAGAGTTCGTAGATTTTTTAAATGTGCCCTTTAATGAAGTATCATTTAGCTGGCTGAAGCATGTTTTCATTAAAAGATATAATTTTACTAACAGGAAAAGACGTTATTTTTAACTAATATCATAAAAGGGAAGTAAATAATACATTAGGCCCCCACAATTTAAGTTATTTGCATTCCACTTATAACCTTGTTAGTGCATGTAAAATATTACTAATGCGTTAGTACCCTCATTTTTCCAACTCTATAACTAAACTCATAATAGTCATAATCCTAACTGTATTTATATTACGACAGCTCAGAGGGAATTAGTGTAGGAAAGTGTGACATATTATGTGTCCTCCTTTATTACGAATTTAGAAAAAAACATAATTAAAATTATTTTCACCTTTTAAGTTAGTATAATTTTGTGTCTCGAATTGTGAAAATACTTTTTATCTTTTTTAAATGCTAATTTAAAATGTGGTTTTCAGTGTTTCCAAATGTACTCTACTTTTCAGATTGTTTTTGACATTTTTTTATGAAAAGCAATCTTTTATTTTGCAATGTCTAATCTATTATACTAATGTTCAGTTTTATTTCATTTTACTCCGAGTTATATAATACAACCGTGCTATACTAAAATTACTTTCTGAGTATATCACAATTTTTTTTTACTGTGTAATTTTATTATTTTTGTGCCAAGTGCATCATACTTTATGTAATTACATGAAGCAGCAATTTTTATTCTATAGGAAACTTTTGATCGATATTTTTTAACACTATCCAGTATATGTTAGAAAAAGTTTATATATTTTTTTTCTCTTTTGACAGCAATACAAAGATTGATGATACGAACTGACCATCAATTTCTTTTAAAATAAGTTTTCAATCTATTTCAATCATAAAAATAGCAACATATTGTATTAAAATTGATTCACATTACATTTAAATTTATTCTATGATAGCACCATGCATTTTAACAAAATATAGTATATATGCTATAATATGACATCATATATATGTTCCTGCAAAAGGTCTGGTATCCAGTACATTGCAAAGGCTTACAAGTATGAACATTATAGGAAATTGTTTCATGCTATTTTGTCATTTTTGAGCAAACAAGGGCAGATATCTGGAAAGAATTGCAATGTATGAATATAAATAAAAATTTAACACAAAAGAAAAGTAAACACTTTTATCTGTAGCTCATGAGAGACACAGGGTTCGAATCTTGGGGCAGAGCTTTTTTTTCTTTCCAATGTTGAAACTTGTATACATAAAGTGCTGCAATAATAAGATCGCAAAATAGCAAGAAACAATTTTCTAATAATTCAATATTACATCAACTTTGCCAGAAGTAGAACTACAAAAAATCTCAAAATATGAACATATCAGGATATAGCCAAAAAGTAGTAGCACGATTCGTAAGCTTTTTTAAAACATATAAAATTCAAAAACTTTGTAGTGAGATTTGACATAATTCAAATTTGAAATGTCAATAAATAGAGACCGGATTTTTTTTTAATTTTAGACTTTCGGGAGAATCTTGTATATTACAGTCAAATTAATTTAACATTGCCACCGGAAGTAGCCAGAAATGTGTAATTTGCAGCTCTTCTGTTTGAATTTTTGCAAAGGAGTTTGCAATACAATTACTGACCTATATGTAAAATTTCAACGCGGGAATACGGATAGGAAGGTCAAAAACCTTACACTTCCGGCTACTTCCAGACGGAATATCATATAAATTTGGGTGTATTTTGTGGACTCACGAGGTCTCTTCATAAATTCAGTGTACAATTTTCTGTAATTAATCGATCGGAAATTGAGTGGAGAAAGCCTTCAAAATTCATGGCTTACGTATACTGTACACACCTATGGTAACATATTATGGTTGGTTGGTTATCAACGGCAGAACTTATTTTTCAACATTACAGTGCTCTCTGAGGCTCCTAATACCCAGTCTGCACGTCAGATAATTAAGTACCGTTTCTAAGTGGGGCACCACAACATTTCGTGGTCTTAATCACCCCAGCAAAGTATAGACAGCCGTAAAAGCTGCCTTCCTCCTATACCAACTCCATCATCTAATAATCAATCACACCCATCCCAAGTCAAGAAAATTCTGCCATGTTTGGGATTTAAAACGGGGACCTCTCGGACGAGAGTCATGCGCGCACTCTACCCACTACACCATAGAGGTGGATAGAAATATTATATTTTTCCATAGAAGGTAACATTAAAGTACTTGCAGACTTCGAATAACTTCATCTGAATTATTAATTACCAACTCCATTATAAGATTTGAATTACACTCTGATTGTGAAAGTTGAAAAAAAAAAAGCATTATTTCTTTCTCTATTTTTAATTTACCAAGACAAAGTAATAAAAACTATACCATCATATTTTATTCTTATAAAAACACTTGGCTAACACTGATCTTTGTCTTCTACTATAGTATAATATATCCTCTATGTATATATTATATAAACTATATCTAGGAATTTAAATATTACAAAAAAATATAGTAACATATTTTTATTGTTTTTTACACTATATGAATATAATAATTGTAAAATATGTTTTATCTTTGACATTTATCATATAAAGAGAAAAAGTTACATTGCACAAGTCAGGTAAAATAATATATATCATAATATTACTGTTTACCTTAGGACATGTTATTTAGATATACTTAATTAGACATTCATACTAGTGGACATTTATATATGTATGGTTTTAGTAATATTATATAACTTTATATGTCTCGGTATATATGGAAGTTAGTGTGTACATACAAAGGCTCTTGGTTTATGTGGCTATGGTCTACACAGACAACCACATTTCAAGTGAAAATTACGTAGACTTTAAGTAGAGGCAACTAACATTATATAACAGCTGAAAATGTTTGCATAATATGTAAGTTGTTATTAAAAATTATGATATTTTAAGTAAACTTAATGTAATGTTTGGAGGATAAGTTAAAAAATATTTAAAATTAATTTTTCCTTATCTTAAGGTAACATAAACTTTTGTTCTTGATAATAAAACACAGTTATGGTAAATATATTGTTATAAAAAATAATGCAACCTACAACATTATATTATAATATCGTGTTTGAGCTATGCTGCACAAAGATAAATATATGTCTAAGCTCTATGTTACATTCAACTCAAGCTACTACTGTTTTTACTTATTTCAAACATAAATGTATCAATAAATTTTATTGTAATTTATCTAAATATTATAAGATTAAATAAAGTCGTACAATAATATAAGACTATTGACTGACCTGCATGGATAATCTGCATGGTAATTTTTATTGAATATTTAAATGGTAAACATCAAGTTATGTTATAATGTCAATTTTTTTAAAGAATTTTATTCAACCCTACTACCTTTGAAATCTTATGTAAGATTATGTAAGTAACAGTTACATAACCACAGTACCAAATATAATAAAGTCAATAATAATTTTAAATAACATAAAAAAAAGAAGCATAGTCAAATAAATGTAAACTCAATTTACATAAAAAAACGATTAAAACAGAGCATTCATGAGTTTAGTCCGAAATTGGCAAAGCGAAGAGTTAAATATGTCCACATTTTGATGCTCAGACACAAATTTGCTGTACAGATTTTGTTCTCTCGTACAAAACACAAACATAGATGCATCAACACGCCCTCTCGGAGGCTTGAAAAGCACAGTGTGACGATTAATTATATACCGAGGAGGGGCATTCAAACAAAACAAACTCAAAATTTTTGATGAATTAGCATGCTAAGTGCACTATTATTAAGAATTTTATGCATGAATAACAAATCACACATATCACACCTAGATTGCAGTGAATGAATTCCCGCGCTACGACACAACGCGCTACAATTATCTTTATTAAACACTAAATTCATTTTATAACACCACAGTCTCAAAAAATTTCTTTGAATGCCCTCAACCAAAGAAAATATATCTAATATTAAAAGCTGTGACGTCATAGTCGTGTAAATATTTAATATGCAAGTTACGAAAAGGCGTTGGATGACTATGACGTCACCACATTTTTGTTTTCGATTTGAGGGGGTTACAACGAAATCTTATTAAAATTGACAAGCATTACTCGCGATTCTCTACCCAAATATGCGATGAAAAAAACATAAAAAAACATGCAGATTGTACCACTAGATATTTATTCGCTCAGTATTTTAACAACTTAAATAAAGCAGTTTTCTCCCAATACATTACTGTTGTTTAGCAACAAAGAAAATAGCTACATTTTTTTTTTTTAAAAAACATCGCTTCCATAAAAGCTGGCTGAGAAATATAAGTTCAACAAAAACATATTTGTTGTAGTTGAAAATAACAAAGGTTGCAAAAGTATAGTTTTAAGTAACACTAAAGGAAAATAAAAAATTCATTATTCATTTTGTTACAGAAGGTATGGACACGCTTTTTTTTTTTAACCAAAGAGATCTTATGACTTTCCTTTGTATTCACTGAGTCTCATTTTGTTTTTGTTTTTTTTGTTAGGTATAACTTTAATATGTGCCAAGGGTGCTGTTTACACAAAAACTCAAAAAGAAATTGTCTTTTTTCATTATTATTAATGCCACAAGATAGTTTTTTTTTTCTCTTTACTTTATAATATATATACTCAGATATAAATGGCATTTTTACGATTACAATTTTTTAGAACTGTTTTCCAACGTTGCTACTTCACAAATATATGACCTAACATTTGTCATATCTTTAAAAACATTTCATTGAGGAAATTTGAGGTCTTTTTTCATTAAAAAATATATATTTATTAAAAAAAAAATCTAGAGCTTTGCATCTGCAACATCGTTATTGAAATATTATGGTTTCATATTTGTTTTTATTGATTTCTAATAGATCACATTTTATTTTTAATATTTTTTACTTCACCATAAAATTTATTTAAAAAGTCATTCAGCAATATACATGTGATCCTAAAATGAAGGGTATATATGTTTTTAAACTATACCATTTAAAGGGGTAGTGAAAAATAGTATTTGCTCTTTTATGAGAACATTCCCTTTAAAAACAAAGCAAAGTGTGTTGTATTTTGTATTACATGTATGCAGTACATGTATAGTGTTGTATTTTGATAAATATGATTAATTTAGAATATTGTGTGTGTATCTAAAAAAATATCGAGCTGGACATATTTCTGTAATTTGTAAAATCAGAAGAAGTATAAATAATATAAATAATAGTATACATTATAATATATTTAAAAAATATCTCGAAACAATTATTATCGGCAAAAAAAATACATGAAAATCTGCCTTGTTAATGGAGTACTGACCAAAAAAAAAGTTGCAAGTTTTTGTCAATATTTCAAAAGGCACGAGAATTTCATGAAGAACAAGCCCTATTACAGCATTCTACGACAATTTCCTGATTTTATATGAATTTTTAAAACCTCTCAAAAATGACGTTATAGCATTGAATCTTAAATGGGAAATTAGATCAGTTAGCATGGCCAAATCCCATACTTAATATTGAAATGTAACCAAAACTTCATTTGCAAGGTTTTTAGGTGCTAGAATCACGATAATGAAGGTTTCAAATTCCTACCTCAATAACTTTTCATTTTAGCAATGTTAACTTATGCATTTCCCCATTTAAGATTCAATGCTATGACGTCATCAAAAAAAGTTTTAAAAATTCATATAAAATCAGAAAATTGTCGTAGAGTGCTCTAATAGGGCTCGTTCTTCACAGCCCTATTAGAGTATTCACAGTACTTTTTATTAATATTGCTAACTCAAATACCGCTCAGTACCCCATTCTCATAAGAGTTTAATTTTCTTAATTTTTTTACGAAAAAATAGATTCGATACATTTTTTGTATCTGTTTCTGGTTAATGCTTGCTATATTTTTGTTATATACTACATACCTAACTAACAGTATTTTTTCGAGATATTCGAGAGTCTTCGTCTACCCCATATTAAGTAATATCAATTTTTCTTTTAACCTATGAAAAAAATTTTTTTTTCGGTTTCGCTCCAAACAAATCATTTGAACAAATTTTAAAAAATACTAATTTTAACTCATTGTTTTTTCTGGTGGTTACTCTAATTTAATTATAACTCCTTTTACAATTCATTTAGAGCAAGAAATATTATCATTCTACGTTAAATTATATTATTATACGATCATGCATATTATATAGTATATATTATACTGTAGATGCATGTATATGATTTTTTTATTTGTGTGCTTGTCTTTGTTATGCAATAGTTTTTAGTTTTTGTACAATTTGAAAATACAACATCAAAGAATTTTAATAATTATTTCAATGAATTAGAGTACATGTTTTTATTTATAAAATATTAATGAATTGCATTATATAAAGCATTATGTCATTCACATTTATAAATAATTAACTTTGATCCCGTTATATCACTAAAAATAAACCAAGGACATGAAATTAAATTTACCATGCTTAATAAAATATGACTAACGAAATGCGTCATGATTTAATCTTAATTGTTTTTTCTTACAAAACGCTATTAACCGATAATTATTATTATTATTTTAACACCTGCGTTAATTATTAATTATTCTCAAGGTTGTTCTAAAGCTATCATCGAGTTAGACTATTTTCATATCTTATTGTTTAGCACGCAGATAAGTAGCAACGAGACTAATAATTGCAAAGCAATTGTATTGGCTACAGCTGTATATAGGCTATATACAGTGAAATTAATTTAATGCTCTATCAAAAGTTATTAGCAGTTTGTGTTTTTCATGAATATTTAAGTATTGGATTTGTTATCGAAACAGTTTTTACAGCACAATATATTTTTTTTACGTTTCGCAATAAAAAAAGGTCATATAAAAAATATTTATTTTCCGTAATTATTAACTACAAATTCAAAGCATTTGGCGTTCAAATAGCATTGAATTTCATTTCAACACCTTCAAACAAACAAAAAAAAAAAAAAAAAAAAAAAAAAAAAAAAAAAGGATCCATTTAGTGAAAATAATTGTTAAAAGGCGGGTAAACAAAAATTAACACTAGATTTTTGTACATAGTATTTAAATCTCAATTATGAATTCTTAATTATTTGTTGATACCCTTAATAAATTCTCAAAAAATAAAAATAAAAGCATAATATACTCTATATGGAATCTTAAACTAATCGTACTATATATGTTATACGTCATCATCATCTTTGTGCTGTATAGTGTCACCGTGTGCATTATTTACGTAAGTCTTGCATGCTATACTTTCGGGTCACTTTGCCTCAGGTACTATACTGCAGAACGTTTGCTGCTTGTTGACTCTTCTTTGAACTTCCACGAAAGAACTTGTCTTTATATTATTTTTTTTTCTCAAGAAGAGAAAACTATGTCATTAAAACAAGAAGAAAATGTAAACAAAGGTAAGATATTACTTTTTGCTTGAAAGAAAAATATTTTCTAGTTCTTTTTTGTTTTTTTAAAAATAGAATGTTTCATTATTCATTTTCTTCAACTTAATTAGTTTTTTTTTTCTCGTCTAGCTTTAATATATTTTTAAATTACAAAACGCTGATATGGATTTTGAATTGTATAGAGATTATACCGAAATAATACAATTATGTTAGGCACATATTAGATTGAGATTGATATAGAATTGAGGGTCTGGTGATCAAATGGGTGTATCGACAATTGATGTAAGCAATATTACTATACTAGAACAGGAATCATAAGTGCAGGTATAAAAAAAAAAAGCATATCATTTCATCTTGTACAGAATATACTGTATTTAAACATTTCGTCGCCACTCTCTAAATTGTTTGATGATATATAAAATGATAAATAATCCATGTATTGAAAAATAAATCATGACACACCAGAAATAATTAAATAATTTTTTACGAATCTCTTGAATCCTGCTTCATAATTTTAAAATATGTTGCCTTCAAATTTACACCATATAAAACCATGAAATTGATATTAAAATACGTACAAATAAAAATAATTTATAAAGTATAGAAATCTGTACTATAGCAAATTAACGTTCAAATTTAAGTCATTTTCAATTCTTTGCTATTAAAAATATTTCAAGTAATATACTGTGGTTATATAGTATTAATTGTTATATCTCTTTCTTTAATAATTTGAATATTATATAAGATCTAGTGTATAACATTTTCCGATATGAATGTGTAGAAAATTAAGCCAGATTATCAACAAAAATTGTAACAATAGATAAATATACTAAGATAAATTGAAATCCTTCTATCCTATTTCTATATCATTGCCGTCTTTATTAATTGCTAATTATAATAATTATTGTAAATACATCAGCACCTATTTAATGAAATAATTTGCGGAATTTCACTCATCTAATATTAATTAGGTGTATTTGTAAATTAATGGAAGAACTAGTTGAGCCTTTTCTATAAACAGGAGACATGAATTTCATCTTTTCTGATTATGAAAAAAAAAAAAAAAATACTCCAAACAAACTTTTTTTTTTTTATCCCTAGATTATTTTTTTAGAGCCGTGGTCTTGATTATATAGTTACAGATCAAAGTTGTGATATTTTGCTTGTAAGGAAGAAAAAGTTCAAGCTTAGAATGACATGCGAGTGTGATTATTTTGTCGAGATCAACTGCAGCACCTAAATAATCTGAACAGGTAGAACGTGCAGATATGATATATGCAATTGGAGATTTGAGACATTATAATAAAGTTATGATCGTTGATTCACTTGATATAATAATTAATTATTCTCTCAGTGAAAATATCTAATTTTCTTGAATAAATTCTTTGCAGTTATATTTAATTATCATGTATACTTTAAATAATGTTTACAGTGCAGTGGTGAAGAAAATTACTTATTTCATTTATTTTATTCACTTTGGTGGGCTTCTTTAAAAGGTATATACAATGAAAATGTCAATAATAATTAGTCTTTGTTCAATTACTAAACTAGTATTTTATCAACAGAGAGATAGAAATAAGGGAACAAAGTTCAGGCGGGTTGCCAAAAGCAATTTTAATTAATTTTCCTGTTTACTTCATTATTGACCTTTCAATTGGAATTACAAAAGGGTTAGAAAGGGTCCTTACTTTGTTTATTATTCTATGCAGATATATTTACTGTTATGGTCATGTTCAGAAAATTTAGTAGCCCACTTTACGAAAAACATGCATGCACGCTTCTCTCTCCCTCTCTTAAAAAAAGTATATATTAATATAATATTATAAGAGCTATAATATAAAGGCAAGAAATATAATTTACGTAATATTTTAAAATAATTTGACTAAATAATAGCTATATATTGATTAATGCACAATTAACATTGAACATATTGAACATTTTTACACAAAAACAATAGCGTAGCAGGCAGCCAAAGTTTATTTTGAGAGATAAAAAAAAAGAGCCATTGCATACAAAAAAATAACTGTTTTTGTATCCTTATTACCACATTTCTCTTTTTATTAGAATTTGTAAAATACGAGTAACAATGTTTTGGTATATAATAATTATTTTAACAGCAGTATTTTTTGCTGAATATTCAAAGAAATTTCCTTATTATTTTAACACAGATAATTCATGAAACTCTCACATGCATTATACACATCATTATATAAATATTTTAATAAAATCAATTTATATGTAAACAGCCTAAAGCATTCTAATTTGAGATAATAATATTGATATTAGAGAAAATATAAGGGTCAGACAATATTATATATAACCACTATGTAAATTTACTCACTAATCATTTCCGTTTTGAAAAACAAACTTATCCTGAGAACCCTTATTTTAACATTGATTTTTATATTACAAAGTAAATATGTTAATATTTCAAATATTCGATCCATATATCCGAATAACCAATTGAAAACCATAAAAAAAAATGACGCATTTTTCATTTTGCAATTCAAATATGTGAAATATTTATCTTAACTAAGAGATATCAATCTGTCACTTTCAATAAAAAGTATCAAAATTAAGCTGGTGTTACATGATACAATTTGTTCTTAAAAGAAAACTTAACTCCATTATTTGTTTGTAATTTGTACGGAGATGAAATTTCCTTGTAAGAAAAAATTGTAGGCAAAATTGTATCGTTTAATACTGGCTTCACTCTAAGTTGCTGGTACATAGCAGATCCTTATAAACCTACAAGGATACCCTGCTCTTATGTACTCGTTGTCACGCCATGCAGTATACAGATATAATAAAATTATATTCATAACAAGAAATAACGTACTTATTGTAGATTGTAGACAAGAATAGACTATAAGCTTGTCTTACCTCCCCTTATATTGAAAATGTGCACCTCTTTTTCGCTTGGAGGCGCCAGCAAATTAAGCAGAGGTAATTAAACTTTTAAAATCCAATAGTATACGATTATAATACAGTGTTCCTTCGAATTTATAATATGAAATTAAATTTTAATTAAATTGATTAGTCATTTCTATTAACTTTTAAAGGTTGTTCGCAGTCCTATTGAATATATTTTTTATATGGGTGCGTAGTTTTGTGCCATGGTATTTACACTGATGATACCGTATCAGAAAATATCCTCTTTTTTTAAAACATGAATTTATTTTATTTTATTTTTTTTTTTTTTACTATTATTTTTAGTCAAACCACAATTGGGTACTTCTAATTACTTACTAAGTTTGAAACCCCGAATTTTCCGAAACCCTAACTTGAGCGTTTCGCGGGCTCTTCCAGAACGGGGGCGGCCGCGGCCTTGCAATCCATCCCATTTGCCTGCGGCTGAGGGAAACGTGAAAACCTCAGCCAGGATGGACGCTACAGATTTTGTCAATGAACCGGAAGTAAAATGGTCCAAAGCCAGGGAAACCACACATGGTGGAAAAGCGCAACGATTTACCCCTGGGTGGGAAACGTAGTTTTTGTTGAAAATAGTCACCCATCCAACTACTAACCACGCTCGGCGTTGCTTCAATTTAATTTAAAATATTAATAGACGTATATAAAATTGTTGTTTTTTTCAATTTAAAAATAATCATAATATTATAACATTGTCAAAGCTTATTACTTATTATGCATAATAATTGCCTAAAAGTAAGACTCATTATAATATTAATTAAAAATAATTTTATAGCTTTACTAGTAAACTCCCATGGTAGTGATGGTAGCAGCAATTCACTTTTTACTTACGGTTCTGTTTGCTAGCTTGAGTTCGCCTTTAATTTAATTATAAAAAATTATTATATTTTAATAAAAAATATTTTTTATATAAAAAACTTAGAAATATATCATATATATATATATTAACAATTAAAATTAAATGATAGGGAGTTTTTTAAATTTTTAAACTATAATTGTTTGTATATGAAAATTAAAAATAAGTAAAAAAATATTGCAATAAAAATTATAAGCTAAAATTCTCTTTTAGACATAACATATATGTTATATTAACAGTAAACAAATATTATTCAACAATTTTTGCATTGCATTCCAATACAAATTGCAAACTAATCAAAACTGACGTTATGTTCTATAACAGCAGTTCTTCTCGTGGCATAATAATCTGCAGTATATACATAAAAGTTTGTATAGCCAAAATCTCTCACTCCTAGTATTTATTTATTTATTTATTATTATTATTCTTTTTTTTTTTTTTTTTGAAAATTAACAACATTAAGTTCTTTTAATTTTATATCTCTTAAATTTTCAATTTGAGATGTCAAAAAACTTGTTTGTTTTTTTTCGACTTCATAACATTATTAATATAGAACTCTAGGATAGTATGTCTTTTGATCTACACGTTTAGAATTATTTGCTGTAATCACTGTCCCCCTCTTATATCTGACTGACCATAAATTATAAGTGGGAGGGAAAGAGCGAGAGAGTTGGACGTTGACAATTGACTCGTCGTTGTGCGGCTAGACAGGCGGGCTGGGGTCATCCGACACCAAGCATGACTACTGACCACCACAAAGGTTAGCGCATGCACACCGATGATGATGACGTTAATCCTCCCTCTGTTACACTAGTAGGATTACAAAGTACAAAGCTAGCTGTATCTTGTATACATATTAATTGTACATGCATGTAAGTGTTAGAATTCAAAATGTAATCAATTATTGTTGTATCAAATTTCTGTCATTTTAACTACATGTTTAAAAAATGTATTCTCAATATTAAATTTATTTGTTTTTATTTGTACTGAAATGTCTAAATAATAATGTGCTTTCTTGTTTTTAAAAAAATGCTGTGTTCAGAAAATGGGAAGTACCATGTGTAATTGTTTTTTTGTGTGCTTAACTTAATTATCTGAAATTAATTTATTTGTTTATGATAGTTAATTATAACTGTGATACATATTTACTTAAAAAACACGTTTTTATTTACAAATAATTTTAAATTTAATTACCTGTATTACTGAATGTAAGACCCATTTATCGCGAATCTTTCGTGACTTCAACAATTTCGCCAAGTTGTAACTGCCCCATACATATTCCATTTGGCATTTTTTTTTTCCAACTAGTTTTATTTATAAAACTTTAAATATAAATATATTATATTTGTCTAAAAACAAAACAATTATATTCATGATGAGTAATTTAAATTTACAATTTATATTCAAAATAATAAAATTAAATTTAAATTATTGTAATAAAAATATACAACAAACAATTTTTACAATTTAATGTTTCAGATGCTGAGAGTTGTAGTGAAGATGCCCTTGACACCATACTTGCTAAGGCTGGTAATCTGGGACTTGCACAGGCTCTATTCCTCGCTCTATTCGGCGTTCTCAACGTGTTTTGTGCCTGGCACTATTTCGCACAGACCCTTATCAGTGTGACACCCCCGCACACGTGTCGTCTGCCCGGCCCCTCCCCCTGTCTCCAATGGACACGTGACAACGAGACCAACGTCACGTGGGTGCCAAGTCCGGATGTTGGAGGGAGTGACGAGAACGAGACTTCTGCCGAGTACTGTACTGCAGGGTGGGACTTTGATTTCTCGGACACCCCTCCTACTGCTACAAGTGAGGTAAGATTAATTAAAAAAATATATCCTGACCAAATAGAAAAGCCTTGCAATCAGGAAGAGTTGCCCAGAAGATTGTAGCTTCAGTTTCATATAAAAATGTGAAAATAAATTAAGAGAAAAACAAATTTTCATTATGTATAAATTATGAATAAAAACTTCAGTAATTCCTTTGCGCGCATGTATTAATAGATTAATACTAATAATGTCAATTCAATTTCAATTGCTTCTATAAAAACAAAACAGATTATTAATTTCTTTTCAGAGATTTATAATGTTAATAATTAACAATTGCTCGATAGTAATTTATTTTAATCAATAATCATACATATTTATACTTAATTAACAATGCAAATTACTTTAGCTGCGGTATAAACGTCATTAATATATTTTATTCGTAAGTATTCATTCATAAATACAAAAATAATTACTCTCAAGCAGTAGTAAGTAATTAATGGAGTACATGTTCTTACTCTAATGATAATGAAAGTGAGTTATTCTGCATGGAAGCAAATCATACATCCATGAATGCACGAGTCAAAAGTTAAGTTATACGTGGTGTGTCACCTTCACCTTGTTATATCCTCTGGTTCAATATTCAATGTCACGTATAAAGGAACTTCGTGGTAGTAAGCGAAAGTATCGGATATAACTCTCACTGAAATTACGTGCGTTCTTTTTTATATACGTGCGGCCTCTTTCATGTTTGACAAATAGGAATGTTTTAAACATAAACATACGGTAAATGGAAAAGTAATTAATTTAGTTTAAAGTAATTTAAATATTTTATGAGATCAATATTGAGATATACGTATGTCAAAAAAATATTGTTTACCTCGAAAGTAAAAGTCTTATCTTAATTAAAATGTATAATATTGCCGATAACTTTCTGATTAGTATTTACAATCAAATAGTCAATATTGAAATAGTTTAATTATTATTAAAACCACTTAATTATGCTTGTACGATATGTACAGTTTAATTAAATTTATTGTTCGCATGGATGCCTCTGTAAAAACATTAAGTAACTTAATTATTAAATTTTGTCATGTATATTTTATATATATTTTCAGATATTGTACAGTCGTCACCTCGGAAAATTTCTCTTTGCGGCTTCGTTAACCACCATGCCCCGGAAGAATAACACGGTAGAGTATGATGATTAACAAAAGGCTGCAAAAGGGAAATTTTTCAAGAAGACGATTGTACATTATTGTTTGATGATTTTTGAATATCATATACTTTGTATATGTGCTGTGGCTTGGAAACGTCAAAAGTCCATTGGACGCCAAATAATATAAGGGTGAATATCACTGGTTCGCAGAAACGAATTTAGACATGGCATGAACGAGATTGACAAAAATAATTTTTGCTCACCATCAGTACAGTGAGTAACACATACACACATTTGTACGTTCGATTGGCTCTTTTTTTATTTTGTCTTTTTAAGATATGAGAAAATAGTGAACAAAAATACTTTTAGTATATAGCACATTAACATTTTTATAGGTTCAAAAACAAAGGAAAATATATTGCATGTTCCCCTAGCTAGATATATTTCACCATTAAATCGGTATCCAAATCTTATTTTATAATATATATTTTAGAAAAATCGAAAAAATGACACATTAATATTAATTTGTGGGATCAATTCTTATTTTAACTTGAAATCTCTATTTCTGTATTTTATTGGCAATATTTTTTCCCCCTTGAAATGTATGTTTGGTTGTATAGGCATTCGTTACTTTTTGATAGAAATATCCTGTTGTTTTATAGACATCTTATTGCATTTTCTTCCTATATTGCTCTATAGTGGTCCCGTGATTGATACTAACAAAATACATTTCCTTTTTCTAACTCCTACACCAATTTTTCTTCAGATTCGAAGAAATTTTTCACATATAATATTTTATCAGATTTGCACCCTTATATTTTGTGAGATGAAAATATTTTACTAATACGTATTTGTTTGAAAGGGATAGTATCAAATTTAGTTTATCATAAAAGATTTATGAACGAATCATTATTTACTGTTATACTTGCAGCAAACTGCGATAATAATAATTGTTACTAACATCAAAATTACAGTGCATACGTATACATTATTTTCTTATAATTTTTGCTGATTATATTATTAGTATTGCTATATATCCTATATACAAATACGGAAATACAGCTGGAATTTTATTGATTTTTCTTGTAAATAAATTAATACATCTGTAAATAATGCAAACAAAAAATTCAGATGTTGCATAAAATGTAATTAATTTTTTACACAACCGACACAATTAAAGGTGTGCTATAAATTATATATTTATAATAGTATATATTATACAATTAAGAAGTTGATTTGAGCTGACTCAGTTAAACAACCATATATTATATAAACAAATTTAATATGAGCTACGAAAACTCCCAATATATTTGCTTTGGATTAAATTGTATACATTGATCATTTAATATTTAATAACACCCATTTCATAGCCTTTAAATTCATTGATTTGAAATCTGCAGCCTTGTATAATTAATAAAAAAGCTGTAGATAATATTTAGGTTATGTGCAATCAAATCTATTTTTTAAAAAAAAAATACGTTACTCTTACATCTGATCCTATTCTTCAGTAGTAGCTCTATATAGTCTCTTATATATAAAGGCGCATTTCCATAGAGCGTGGAAAGCGAGGTTTGGCGCGGCGAGGAAGGCGCACTTGCTTCAATATCATATGGCAGCCATGTTGGCGTGGAAAAATCGCGGTGCGATTTAATCGCTGCGGGAAAGCGATTTTTCCACGCCAACATGGCCGCCATATGACATTGAAGCAAGTGCGCCTTCCTCGCCGCGCCAAATCTCGCTTTCTCGCCGCGCCAAGCCTCGCTTGACATTCGCTCCATGGAAATGCACCTTTACTCCATTCTCCTCTACCATCAATAGAGCACCGTAACATTGCAACCCCTAGCCATTATTCCATTTAATTCTTGGCCTCCTACGGTATTTCGTCTCACAACCTCTCTCTCTCTCTCTCTCTATGCCCCCAGTTCGAATGGGTGTGCGACGACTGCTGGAAGGGTTACGCCGGCCAGAGCGCCTACTACGTGGGATGCGTGTTCGGTACCCTGATTCTGGGCGAGTTGGCTGACAGAGTGGGCCGAGTACCAGTGTTACTGTTAGCTAACCTGCTGGCTGCACTGGGTAACATCGCCACGGCCCAGACTCCGGCAAGACTTGGACTGCCCGTGTTCGCACTGGCAAGACTGCTGGCCGGCACTGCTACTGATGCTAACTTTTTTATGATGTATTTACTAGGTGAGTTGTTTACCCAGACGAAAGGTGTGTATTTTTCCTCTATATAAGTTGCAACGTAAGTGTTCATTCAGCTGGGCAATTTATCAATTATGACACTTATCAATGTTTCCTTTAAATGACCAGATACAAGTTGCTATAATATATATAGCATAAAAGTAATTAAAATAACCTTTCTCCCATTTAGTCTGTGTGTGCATGGACATATTCCCCTTGTATCCCTGTGCGTTTTTTATAGTTCATTATAGTTTGAAATGTTGAAAGCGATCATTAAAAATGCATTGCCGATTTTATAATTAATATTGTTTCCTGATTTATTTTACAAGGATTTTGTGTGTGATGTTTACAAAAATTATTATTTTGTCCCACAAAAACAATTTTATATAATTTTTAGAAGCCCTCTATCACACTTTAATTAATTATAATATATGATACCTATACGAAGACAGGTATACAGTATATGCGCAGATTCAATGAAAATAACTTACTCTTCTCTTTATTTTTTAGTCTTGCACGAAGCTAGATCACAGCAGTTCCATTTCTGGTTTAACATTGATAGCTAACTCAATAATTTATTTGTTAACTTTAAATGTGTAATTATAATCATCAATTTAATTACATAATATTGTAATTATAACATTATAAGCTAGTATCAACAGTTTAAATTTTTAATAAAAATTGATTAATTTAAAAAAAAAAACGTTCTTAATATTTACTTAACTATTTTTTTAAATTTTATTTTTATGTTACATTTAAAAATGATTTTTTTTATTTACTCTCTCTCTCTACTAAATCTTTTACATCATGAAGATGCGAAGTGGCATTGAATATTCACGAAGTTTGGTTTCAAAGTTTCACCTTCCATGGACTAAAGCTTAGACTATATGTCAGAGAAATCAATAAGTTTAAACCTGACATGAGAGTTTTGTTCTTATCAGACCTAACCTATACATCAAATTGGGGTAAATTAATGATGATGAGTAAGAGGAGAGTATTAATTATTAATCAACTCTCACTACTGGGATTATTATCATCATTGTATCAGTCAGAATAACTAACGCAGCATCATGAGTATTATCTTACTATAGTAATTAACGTGTCATTTTATGTAAGGTATCAAAATTAATGACTTAATTAATAATTATTTAATATCATTGTTTTTTTAGGTAATTTGATGCTCTAAAAGGATAAAAAAATTCTTATCACTTTTTTTAACTAATAATTATAATTACGCGTTGTAAAAGTTGTTAAAAATATAGACAAGTTACAAAAATATCATGTTTTTACTTTTTAAAAAACAGCTATTTTAATACACGAATCTTGAAAAAAGTGAAACTTAATACACTACAATGCTTTGAGAAATATGATTTTATAATATAATTAAAAACACGTTACGTACGTGTCACTTTGTAGGTGGTATGTCATATTTTGTATGTAGAGAAATAACAGGAAATTTGAAACTTCCAATAAATTTTCTGCCTTGTGACGACGGTTGAGCATGGCGCAGTGTACTGACCGGTTCTCATTAGATAACTACGTCAAGCGTGTTTAGTACTTGTATGAAAGACCGTTTTGAGTAAATTATTCTCGCTTTTCACCCAGTTCAGTGGTGCACTTGTGTGTGGTTGCCCAGGCTTTGGACATCACTTTGGTTCATTGATAAAAAAAATAGAGGTGTCCGTCCTGACTGAGGTTTTCCACGGTTCCCTCAGTCTCACCTCAGCAAATGCTTCTACGCGTAACAGGCCGTGTCCACAATCGTTCCCCCCACCCTAATTTCTATCCATTATCCCACTTTGAGCTCCAAGCTCATAGGGGAAAAAGAGATATCTTAACTCACATATAAAGAAATAATATTTAAAAAATATATATAAAAAATATCCATGCCACATTAAAAATCCCGTCACTGATGTAAATCTACCTTTACAGTGATGGAGTTCCTACGTCCCAGTCTACGTTCCGCGGGTCTCAACCTTGTGATCGGTGTGTTCTACACTCTGGGCTGCGTCTCGGTCCCCTGGTTGGCCAAGTGGGCTGGACATTGGCGTATTTTCCTGCAGTTCGCCTCCATACCGGCCCTTCTAGTCCTCACCTTCCCCCTGGTGCTACCTGAGAGCGCAAGGTGGGCCGTCGCCGCGGGACGACAACCAAGTGAAGCCATCAACACTATCAAACGAATCGCGAGACTGAACAGCAAAGAATTATCCCAAGATGATGTCACACACTTTCAGGTAAACATGAAGTCGGGGTGAAAATTGTGTAAAAACATCATAAGAAAAGTAAAATATCAAAAAAATAATATCAATATTTCCTAATTATATATTACGAATGCAAATATATATCCATACCTTATTGCGATACTTTATCTTAATATTACGGTACCTAAATCTGACGTCAAAGGATATGCTTTAAACTCATTCAACTTATTACATCAATAATACATTAATTATATTACTACTTCGAATAAATATTAATTTATTTAATAGAAGTTCTATAATTAATCAACAATCGAACAAAAATATTTCTTGTTCAAGTCAATGATAAAATACTATACAATCTAAATTAAAATATTAATTTACCAAAAAATTAATTATAAGAAAATAAATATTTTAAGTAAAAAAATATTTCAATTATTTATTAAGTTTGCAAAATGTTGCCATTCGTGTTGACATGGCGTTATATTTGACACATAATCTCACAGTAATTCCAGGCTCTCATTTGTCACATTGTTATAGTGAGAGAGGGGAGAGAGAAAATGTTCAAAATGACCCACATTTTAAATCCCAAAGGAGCCATTTAAATAAATGTGATAATATATTTTTGTGTTTACCTATAACTAAGGATTATTCTACTATAAGTTGCTGTTTTTTGTATGGCCCGTCCAGAGTTTCATTTTGGTAGGCCGTTTTATTTTACTATTAAAAAACTCCCCTATACCATGCAGGGCTTTTTAATACGTAACGTTACGAAGTCACATATGAAACTGAAAAAATTTATCACTTGTGATAAATCTTTGACATAATAGTTTAAGACCTTTTAACATTTAAATAGCATGCCGTTATATAACCTGTCTAATTCTGAGAATTGGATAAAATTTTATTTTCTGTTGCAATTTGCTATAATAAAACAACTGCATGGTGTTATATTTATTAAGCTATATAATATTTTATAGGTTAAAGAATAGTACAGGTTTTATCCTATATGATCCTGTACTATAACCAGTCATTTTTCTTTAAATATATAATAATGGGTACGATTCACCACGTTTTCTCATCGAGACCAGTTCTATATAGTATATTAAAAGTATTAAAGTATACGAATTTGAAGGAATTGACGGTAAATTTTGTAATTCATAAATTTAAAGTTCAAGAAAATACTGAGAGCACCAAATGCAGAAAAGAATTGTATTATCTGATAAGAAAATCGTAAAATTATTATACTTTAATTTAAGATCTCTGCTATATAGTTAAAGCTAATTTAATAATTTGAAACTACGGTTATTACATCTCTTTTGCCATATATATAAACATAGAAACAAGCAGAAATTGTCATATTCATTAATGTGATTCTCGCCACTTTAACGCAGATTTTATACATATTATAAATAATTGTATTGCCAAAGTTCCTATACTAATTAAGTTAGTTGCATTTAAAAGTTTTTTATACTGATATTAGTTAATCTTACTCTATATCCAATTATTTCTTTAATTTACCCGCAACTCCTGCTAGTATAAGCACTAATCTTGATACCTGCGTAAATCCTGTTTTAATGGTGGTGCGTTATGTGTGAGATACAAAAAAAGTAATAAGATAGTGACGATAAGAATGCTGATTGGGGGAGATAACATTACGTGCTTGAATTACGGTATCACAAAAAACCTGTTAACGTTCAAATATATCCGATACTAAATTCCAATATATATTTAACTAGGTGAAAAGAATGCTGCGGTGTAAGTTAAATCATATTGATTAGTTGATACATATAAATATTTTCAAATATTTTTTTAGATATTTTATAGTCCGTAGACTAGATGTTATCTCTATCAGATGACATTTGTTTAATTAATTCCAATGTGCTTTTTCCGTCATCGAGCTTTTTTTTAACATATAATAATGTAATCATTGCTTTCAGGAATCCGTACAACATATGTCAACACCAAAAGAATCAGCTAACTTGATTGGATTATTCAAAACACCACGACTACGTAGAAATACTTGCATCCTTATCTTTAAATCGTAAGTATATAAAAAAATAAAAATAGTTGGGGTCTGTACTCTGTAGTATTTTTACTAGTTACTAGTATATAGTATATGATGATTAATTATCCATCTAGATAAAAATTAGAAATACACAAAATTTGTAAACACCTTATATTGCACACTCCTCGCGCGCATCTGCTATATAAAATTACTGTAAACAATAATTTAAAAACCATCAATGTAAGTTTAAAAATCTCTAGAAAGGCAAATAGATTTGAAACAGACAAGAGATCACCCAGTCTATATATTATATAATAATCGAAATTATTTGTTCTATAATATTTCACCATGACTCCATAAACTGAGAGAAAGCACGAACGCAACCCTTGATGTTTGAGGAAGTTTTCAGTGTTTGTCACGCAGTCTATATTATAGCAGGCGCGGATCCAGAAAAAAAAATCGGTTGGGGGGGGAGGGGGGTGCCTCCATAAGGCAAATGTTAAAAAAAAAATTGAGTGGGGGAAATGCCTATATTGCCCAAGTTAAATCCAAAATTTCGCCCCCTCCCCCCCTGGATCCGCGCTTGTATTATAGTAGGGTGTGTTGAACAACTTTTTAAGTGTGCTGCAGATTATAGAATGGACAACCTGCATGAAATTTTTTATTGATAAAATGAAAAGAATTTTACCAAATTATGCTAATATTATTTTTTTTCAAAAAAATTGCAGTTCCGTTTTTTTTTTTTTTTTTTTAATAAGAAATTTCTGAAAGTTCTGTTGCCCCCCTCCCCCTGTATCCTTAAAAAAAGGGGAAAAAAAGGATAGGGTCTAAACAGTAGACACCGATTAACGCCTCCATCAGGGGGCGTGGCCGTACTTTCAATAATAATTTTTTTAAAAATAATTCCTGGGCCCAACAAAATCTAAACCAATCAAAGAATCATCGTTTGGCACCTTCTGCAATTAAAAATATACATATATATTATAGGTTGTCCATAGCGGAGTAAGCTCCTTTTACTGATCGAAAATTGCAAAACTGAACGTCTTTTTATTACGGGGCTGCAAATCCAGAAAGTCGAGTATATAATTATATTGTAGTGTACATAATTTTAGTATAGTATCCTTTGTTGACATGTTTACATCATGTTTTTTTTTTTTTTTTTTTTTTTTTTTTTTTTTTAAATTATAAAACATTTTTTTTAAATAATTTTTTAAAACACTTTAAAAATATGTATTTACAACGTATTTTGTAATAGTATATCAGGTAAAATAAGGTATATAAATATATTAAAAAGCCTACAGCATTTACAACATTCGCTTGTGTAAACAAACACATGCATGGTTGAATAGCTTCAAGCTCTATAAGCTGATTAAATTTTGCTACTACTACAAAATTTTCACAGAGACAACATAAAGTATTGATTAAACACTTTTAGGATGTGTTGCATATATATATTTACAAGGGAAAATGTAAATAAACAGTTTAACGTTTACAATTAAATTTCGTGAGAATTGTTTTACTGAAAAAAAATATCAATGTCAACAATTATGTCAACAATAGTACTGTTGATAAAATAATATCTCGCTCTATTCGCTGCAGTATATTTGGAATTCAATAAGCAACTCAAATGTCGTAAATTTTACCTCTCGCGTATATTATTTATGTTTGTGTATGTATTCAGTAAAGTAATGACGTAATAAGTTTATAATATTATTTACTTTTACTTAATGTTACCTCTAAACATAATTTTAAGTATTTATTATGTTATAGAACCAGAAATGTATTAACAAATTCAACTCTATAATATAATAAAGATAATAATAACAATTCTCCATAAAATGCAAATATATATATATATATATATATATATATATATATATATATATATATATATATATTAATTAAAATAAAAGTGTGCATTAACAAAAAAAATATAATGAGGCAAGGGGGACTTAATTAAATGCATGCAGTTAGAGCATTTCCTTAATTGCATTTATCAAAATCCAACTGGATTAGTTGAATGATGGATTGCAGTCCTCCATTGATCTAATAAATAGTCAGTCATAGCATTAATACTGCTTCATTTTTATACAAAGAACAGCTGGAACTGCATAAATTTATCCCGGGAAGTTATCGCATTTAATTCCAAGTTAAAAAAAATGGAAACAAAGAAATGGATAATGTAAATTAATGTTCTCCAAGTGTTTCAGCATGATGCTCATTAACATTGATCACGCTGTGTTACGACGCAGGCGCGGATGATCCAGGGGGAAGGCTAGGGAAGCTGCAGCCTCCCCCTTCCGGATTTTTATTTAACATGGGCAATATAGGAACTTTCCCCACTCCATTGTTTTTTTAAATATTGGCCTTATGAAAACAGCTCTCCCCCTCCTCCTGAATTTTGGTTGTGGATCCGCGTCTGCTACGACGTACTTCATCTCATGATCTTAATGCTATTATAGGCTTCATTGGCAACGCTCGATATTATCTGTGTTCAGTACGAGAATATTTATATTAAATAATACTAAATTAAATGATGTGAATCTATGAATTCCACTTGTTAAACCTGACTATCATTGTAACGTTTGCCATGACTTACGACGCATCTCACTTATACCCCCCACCACCCCCTTCACACGTGCTCAGTACTGGGATCAGCATCGCTTACCGTGTTTAACACGTGGATAAAATTCTAAAGCTAGGTAAACTTTACGTGTTACACGTGATTGCTAATGTAACGTTCTCCATAATGATACTCACATACTATATATAGCTTTGATGTTATGACACCATCTCACTACACGTGTTAATATTAAAAATATGTAAAATTCACGTGTTACAATCTGTACTCTATACACGTGATTGCTAATAATGTAACGTTCTCGAACGTACGTGTTCCAGAATGGTGCTCACACTATGCTACGATGCCATCTCACGACACGTGTCAGTACTGGGATCGGCACCGCTCACTGTATTCAGCGTGGGTTCATTCGTAATTTTACCTGGGTGCGTGATCGTGGCGCTGCTGCAGGAGCGTCTGGGTCGCAAACTACTCGCCCTTACTGCCCTTGCCACTTGTGGGGTCACTGTGGCCTCAGCGGGTATTGCAAGAGCCCTTGCAGCTCCAGGTACTTACTCGGGGAGCTAGGGGGGATGAAAGTAAACACATATCGATTGAAAGACTGTTCAATTGTATGGTAATTTAGATTGAACATCCACATATATAGTTCCATTATCACACCCTTGCTATATTTTTGTGACTATTTCAATTCAAAATTGCACAGTGCTCATTGAGAAATTTATGCATAAAGTAGAAGCTATTCCTTGTTTGGTTTTAAATGAAACATGAAACCAAATAGAGAAAATATTGAATATGTTCATATATAATAGCAATAAAATTTATCCTCACAAAAATAATTCTTTCTATAGTACACGTAGTAGTACTGTTAGTGCGTAATATACTTTTTTTTGTAATGTACTACGTAATATATAGTACGTACTATAATTCAATACGTGTTGATGTTCATATCAGTCTACTGTTAAAATATTTGCAGTGCCTTCTAATGATAATAATTCTTAAAATTTAGTTCTGCATGGAACAAAATATATAAGCTAAAGTATAATAAATATTTTATGTAAATTACATCTTATATAATAATGTTATAATATACATAAAAAAATCCAATTTATATAATAATTTAATATACGTTATGCACACTCCTCGCTTCTGAAAAATTCCTTTCTGCAGCCTTGTTAATCACCATACCCTGTGTTATTCTTACGGGGCAAGGCGATTAACAAGGCTGCAAAGGAAAATTTTTCGAGGCGACGACTGTACATAAATAGTAATTCAACTTTATATTATATGGTAAATAAGCTTTCGTCTTACCAAATCATCTCACCATGATATAGGCAATTTATTCAGTACTAAAACTGGACGGTATGCAACTTTTTATAAGGTTCATCAAGCTTAAAACATCTAGTTCGAGGCCATTACCCCTGCCGAATATGTAACCCGCTCTAATTTGGCACTGAACAAGTTGCCTAACCTTAAGGCGAAATTATATCAAATTTCTGCTGAATTTCCTAGATAAACATCATCTCATTAAAATAAGAAATATTGTAATTGTATAAAAATATGTTTTCAATATTACAATATTGAGCATTCAACTCTGCAATGGAATCGAATAATTATTATTACAATCCTATCGTTGCAGTATAATATTTTTCCAACTTATTCGCAGCGACTGCGGTTGCAGTTCTAGCCATAGCAGGTCGTCTTGCTGTTACGGTCGCCTACAATTCGGGGGCTCAGTACGCGGCAGAACTCATCCCTACAGAGGTCCAGGCACGAGGCGTGGCAGCCGTGCATGTGGCGGGATACACAGCAGCAGTTCTCGCACCGCAAGTACTTTACCTAGTGAGTATATGCAGTAAATTTCAACTTTCACGCAACACAAGTACTGTAAATAAGAACAATTAATCCAATTATTTACTGCGTAAATGAGATAAAATTGTTTCCAGACCTAAAATTAATTACTATTTCTACAAAAGAAAGTTTCTCAAAAAATTTCGCAGTTCCGATTTATTATAATTATAATAAATCTCACGCGGTTGAGGTTGCGCTTTCGTACTTCCTCGTGTTTCACCGACCACGTGCGTGTTTCACTCACACACTTAAATATTTCCAATGATTTTTTTCCGTAATACATTTATTCAAAACGTTATTCTAAATTACAATAAAAATACGTATTTGAACACATTTTTAATAATTGCATAGTATAAATGATTAAATGAAGTATTCATTGCCCAAAAAATGGTACGACAGGAGAATTCTTCGCTCTAACGTATACGAAAAGTAAGCACATGATAAAATTCTACGTGTAAATTGAAGGCCAATAAGAGTATTCATTAAGCGGCAAATTGCATAATTAGCGAGTAATTGAATTAATAAGATTACATGTTAATCATATGGAGGGATAAGAGGCCGCTAAATTTGGCAACGCAAGATGGATTCTCAACCACTTTGAACAGTCGTGAAGTTGGCATCGACACGAAAAAACCAATCCGACCAATCAGCGTCTAGATAGTTAATAGTTAAACCTTGTGCCAACAGATGGCCATACTGTCCTCAAAAAGTGCGAAAGCGCACTAAAAATTTAAAGATCAAGGTGTTATCTACATTAAAATGTATTTTTGTTATATTGTATATAATTATAATATTATAGTTTCATGACCAAATCGAAGCATGTTGCAAGATTACACGGCATATTAAATACATAAAAACGGCATTACTTAGAGAGAAACTCGCATAAAACGGAGATATAATAATTATAAGTTTCTCAATTAGTTCACATAAGTACTTTATATGCATGTTATATATGCAATTAATTGCTGCATGGCATATAATTATGTGGCCGAGATTTATTTCTTCCGACGGTTTCATTATAAAGAACTACTGCGTTGCCGAAATGATAATTTGAAACTATTATGTACCTAGCAAGCATGTTATAATATATAAATATCGATCTGTCCAAACATTTATTAAATATATATATGTATATATATATATATATATATATATACATATTAATATATATATAGTATATAATTTTAAAATTAAATATTCACTTTATTTTAGATTAAATTGAAATGTGGAATAAGATTTCTCCATGATGATTAAACATTGAATATAACTGTTGAGTTTTTATTAATCTAGTTTTTATTAATTCGATAATCTAGCATCCTGCAATATTTTTCAACCATCTTTTTAACATTAATATGTTATATATTATATATCACAAATATTATATATTATAGCTCTCTGCATCTCATTATCTCAAAAAGTCATTGCAAATATGGAGAATCTTAACAAATGAATTTAGAATGAGAATATTACATTAAAACATTTTTGATTATACTACACAGGAGACATGAAACTCTTTCGAAGTTATTTTTCTAAGTTTTGAGGTTATAACAATTTACTGAACAAATTTAGTATGATATATATATAAACGAATTAAATTTAACGTTGTAACAGCAGGAAACTTGACGAATGAATCTGAAATGAATATAAAGTAATTTCTGAGGTGGTAATGATCAACTTTCTCCCTGACATTTTCCTGAATTTTGATGTACTAATTAATGCATTATTTTACTATGTTAAATATACTATTAAATATTCAAGGACGTTGTAACAGCAGGAAACTTGACGAATGAATCTAAATTGAATTTAAAGTAATTTCTGAGGTGGTAATGATCAACTTTCTCCTTGACATTTTCCTGAATTTTGATGTTTTTATTATAACTAATGCATTATTTTACTTTGTTAAATACACTATTCAATATTCAAGACGTTGTAACAGCAGGAAACTTGACGAATGAATCTGAAATGAATATAAAGTAATTTCTGAGGTGGTAATGATCAACTTTCTCCCTGACATTTTCCTGAATTTTGATGTACTAATTAATGCATTATTTTACTATGTTAAATATACTATTAAATATTAGGGCTGTAAATTTTAACCGGTTGATTAACCGTCCGGTTAAAACCCCACGGTTAATCGTTTTCATAAAACACTGTTACTCGAGGTTACGGTTAATTTAACCATTTAACTGAACTTGGATTAAAATTGAAAATTAACCGATGGTCAATTTTATCCGTTTCTAGCCGTGTCATAATTTTAAACACTTTAAACCGCAGTTTATTCTTTTTATTAATTTTTAAAAATGCAAAAAAAAAAAAAAAAAAAAAATTGGCAAGTGAACTGTGAGTAAATTTTCACAGTTAGGTTAAAATATAATTGCACTGGTTGCTAATAAAGCACATATAATTTGTTTTTAGTAAGTTAATTCAGTCTATTTGCAGAAAATAATTTTATAATAACTATTTCATCATGAATATATTTTTCTTTTTTTAATTTTTTAAATAATTAATACATAAGGTGAACGATTTTGCATACCGCATCAGATTAGATTGTTAGAAATTAACTTTCAAAAACTCTTTTATGTCTTTATTTTCTTTTTTATTATTATATTGAAACTTGAAGGAAAAAGAATATTCTATATTCAGTTATGTATGCAATATGGTATTTGTATTAAATCTATCTTAATTTAACGTGATAATTGTCAAAAAATTACCAATGGTGCAGAATTAACCGTTTTAGTTAAATTAACCGATCAAATAAATTCAAATAATTAACCAATCGAATAAAATTAACCGATAAAGATTAGACTCTTTTTTAAACGATCAAACATTTACAGAATTCTGGGCGGTTTTTAATCGAACTTCGGTTTGATTAAAAACCGTTTAAAAGTTGACGGTCACCGGTAAAACATTTTTCTCGGTTATTTACAGCCCTATTAAATATTCAAGGACGTTGTAACAGCAGGAAACTTGACGAATGAATCTAAATTGAATTTAAAGTAATTTCTGAGGTGGTAATGATCAACTTTCTCCCTGACATTTTCCTGAATTTTGATGTTTTTATTATAACTAATGCATTATTTTACTTTGTTAAATACACTATTCAATATTCAAGACGTTGTAACAGCAGGAAACTTGACGAATGAATCTGAAATGAATATAAAGTAATTTCTGAGGTGGTAATGATCAACTTTCTCCCTGACATTTTCCTGAATTTTGATGTTACTAATTAATGCATTATTTTACTTTGTTAAATACACTATTCAATATTCAAGACGTTGTAACAGCAGGAAACTTGACGAATGAATCTGAAATGAATATAAAGTAATTTCTGAGGTGGTAATGATCAACTTTCTCCATGACATTTTCCTGATTTTTGATGTTACTAATTAATGCATTAATATACTTTGTTAAATACACTATTCAATATTCAAGACGTTGTTGTAACAGCAGCAAACTTGACGAATGAATCTGAATTGAATATAAAGTAATTTCTGAGGTGGTAATGATCAACTTTCTCCCTGACATTTTCCTGAATTTTGATGTACTAATTAATGCATTATTTTACTATGTTAAATACACTATTAAATATTCAAGACCTTGTAACAGCAGGAAACTTGACGAATGAATCTGAAATGAATATAAAGTAATTTCTGAGGTGGTAATGATCAACTATCTCCCTGACATTTTCCTGATTTTTGATGTTACTAATTAATGCATTAATATTCTTTGTTAAATACACTATTCAATATTCAAGACGTTGTAACAGCAGGAAACTTGACGAATGAATCTGAAATGAATATAAAGTAATTTCTGAGGTGGTAATGATCAACTTTCTCCCTGACATTTTCCTGAATTTTGATGTTACTAATTAATGCATTATTTTACTATGTTAAATACACTATTAAATATTCAAGACGTTGTAACAGCAGGAAACTTGACGAATGAATCTGAAATGAATATAAAGTAATTTCTGAGGTGGTAATGATCAACTTTCTCCCTGACATTTTCCTGGTTTTTGATGTTACTAATTAATGCATTATTTTACTTTGTTAAATACACTATTCAATATTCAAGACGTTGTAACAGCAGGAAACTTGACGAATGAATCTGAAATGAATATAAAGTAATTTCTGAGGTGGTAATGATCAACTTTCTCCATGACATTATCCTGATTTTTGATGTTACTAATTAATGCATTATTTTACTTTGTTAAATACACTATTCAATATTCAAGACGTTGTAACAGCAGGAAACTTGACGAATGAATCTGAAATGAATATAAAGTAATTTCTGAGGTGGTAATGATCAACTTTCTCCCTGACATTTTCCTGATTTTTGATGTTACTAATTAATGCATTATTTTACTTTGTTAAATAAACTATTCAATATTCAAGACGTTGTAACAGCAGGAAACTTGACGAATGAATCTGAAATGAATATAAAGTAATTTCTCAGGTGGTAATGATCAACTATCTCCCTGACATTTTCCTGATTTTTGATGTTACTAATTAATGCATTAATATTCTTTGTTAAATACACTATTCAATATTCAAGACGTTGTAACAGCAGGAAACTTGACGAATGAATCTAAATTGAATTTAAAGTAATTTCTGAGGTGATAATGATCAACTTTCTCCCTGACATTTTCCTGATTTTTGATGTTACTAATTAATGCATTATTATACTTTGATAAATACACTATTCAATATTCAAGACGTTGTAACAGCAGGAAACTTGACGAATGAATCTGAAATGAATATAAAGTAATTTCTGAGGTGGTAATGATCAACTTTCTCCCTGACATTTTCCTGAATTTTGATGTTACTAATTAATGCATTATTTTTTACTTTGTTAAATACACTTTTAAATATTCAAGACGTTGTAACAGCAGGAAACTTGACGAATAAATCTGAAATGAATATTAAGTAATTTCTGAGGTGGTAATGATCAACTTTCTCCCTGACATTTTCCTGAATTTTGATGTTACTAATTAATGCATTAATATTCTTTGTTAAATACACTATTCAATATTCAAGACGTTGTAACAGCAGGAAACTTGACGAATGAATCTGAAATGAATATAAAGTAATTTCTGAGGTGGTAATGATCAACTTTCTCCCTGACATTTTCCTGAATTTTGATGTTAATAATTAATGCATTAATATACTTTGTTAAATACACTATTCAATATTCAAGACGTTGTAACAGCAGGAAACTTGACGAATGAATCTGAAATGAATATTAAGTAATTTCTGAGGTGGTAATGATCAACTTTCTCCCTGACATTTTCCTGAATTTTGATGTTACTAATTAATGCATTAATATTCTTTGTTAAATACACTATTCAATATTCAAGACGTTGTAACAGCAGGAAACTTGACGAATGAATCTAAATTGAATTTAAAGAAATTTCTGAGGTGGTAATGATCAACTTTCTCCCTGACATTTTCCTGAATTTTGATCTACTAATTAATGCATTATTATACTTTGTTAAATACACTATTCAATATTCAAAACGTTGTAACAGCAGGAAACTTGACGAATGAATCTGAAATGAATATTAAGTAATTTCTGAGGTGGTAATGATCAACTTTCTCCCTGACATTTTCCTGAATTTTGATGTTACTAATTAATGCATTAATATTCTTTGTTAAATACACTATTCAATATTCAAGACGTTGTTGTAACAGCAGCAAACTTGACGAATGAATCTGAATTGAATATAAAGTAATTTCTGAGGTGGTAATGATCAACTTTCTCCCTGACATTTTCCTGAATTTTGATGTTACTAATTAATGCATTATTTTACTTTGTTAAATACACTATTCAATATTCAAGACGTTGTAACAGCAGGAAACTTGACGAATGAATCTGAAATGAATATAAAGTAATTTCTGAGGTGGTAATGATCAACTTTCTCCCTGACATTTTCCTGAATTTTGATGTTACTAATTAATGCATTATTTTACTTTGTTAAATACACTATTCAATATTCAAGACGTTGTAACAGCAGGAAACTTGACGAATGAATCTGAAATGAATATAAAGTAATTTCTGAGGTGGTAATGATCAACTTTCTCCATGACATTTTCCTGATTTTTGATGTTACTAATTAATGCATTAATATACTTTGTTAAATACACTATTCAATATTCAAGACGTTGTTGTAACAGCAGCAAACTTGACGAATGAATCTGAATTGAATATAAAGTAATTTCTGAGGTGGTAATGATCAACTTTCTCCCTGACATTTTCCTGAATTTTGATGTACTAATTAATGCATTATTTTACTATGTTAAATACACTATTAAATATTCAAGACCTTGTAACAGCAGGAAACTTGACGAATGAATCTGAAATGAATATAAAGTAATTTCTGAGGTGGTAATGATCAACTATCTCCCTGACATTTTCCTGATTTTTGATGTTACTAATTAATGCATTAATATTCTTTGTTAAATACACTATTCAATATTCAAGACGTTGTAACAGCAGGAAACTTGACGAATGAATCTGAAATGAATATAAAGTAATTTCTGAGGTGGTAATGATCAACTTTCTCCCTGACATTTTCCTGAATTTTGATGTTACTAATTAATGCATTATTTTACTATGTTAAATACACTATTAAATATTCAAGACGTTGTAACAGCAGGAAACTTGACGAATGAATCTGAAATGAATATAAAGTAATTTCTGAGGTGGTAATGATCAACTTTCTCCCTGACATTTTCCTGGTTTTTGATGTTACTAATTAATGCATTATTTTACTTTGTTAAATACACTATTCAATATTCAAGACGTTGTAACAGCAGGAAACTTGACGAATGAATCTGAAATGAATATAAAGTAATTTCTGAGGTGGTAATGATCAACTTTCTCCATGACATTATCCTGATTTTTGATGTTACTAATTAATGCATTATTTTACTTTGTTAAATACACTATTCAATATTCAAGACGTTGTAACAGCAGGAAACTTGACGAATGAATCTGAAATGAATATAAAGTAATTTCTGAGGTGGTAATGATCAACTTTCTCCCTGACATTTTCCTGATTTTTGATGTTACTAATTAATGCATTATTTTACTTTGTTAAATAAACTATTCAATATTCAAGACGTTGTAACAGCAGGAAACTTGACGAATGAATCTGAAATGAATATAAAGTAATTTCTCAGGTGGTAATGATCAACTATCTCCCTGACATTTTCCTGATTTTTGATGTTACTAATTAATGCATTAATATTCTTTGTTAAATACACTATTCAATATTCAAGACGTTGTAACAGCAGGAAACTTGACGAATGAATCTAAATTGAATTTAAAGTAATTTCTGAGGTGATAATGATCAACTTTCTCCCTGACATTTTCCTGATTTTTGATGTTACTAATTAATGCATTATTATACTTTGATAAATACACTATTCAATATTCAAGACGTTGTAACAGCAGGAAACTTGACGAATGAATCTGAAATGAATATAAAGTAATTTCTGAGGTGGTAATGATCAACTTTCTCCCTGACATTTTCCTGAATTTTGATGTTACTAATTAATGCATTATTTTTTACTTTGTTAAATACACTTTTAAATATTCAAGACGTTGTAACAGCAGGAAACTTGACGAATAAATCTGAAATGAATATTAAGTAATTTCTGAGGTGGTAATGATCAACTTTCTCCCTGACATTTTCCTGAATTTTGATGTTACTAATTAATGCATTAATATTCTTTGTTAAATACACTATTCAATATTCAAGACGTTGTAACAGCAGGAAACTTGACGAATGAATCTGAAATGAATATAAAGTAATTTCTGAGGTGGTAATGATCAACTTTCTCCCTGACATTTTCCTGAATTTTGATGTTAATAATTAATGCATTAATATACTTTGTTAAATACACTATTCAATATTCAAGACGTTGTAACAGCAGGAAACTTGACGAATGAATCTGAAATGAATATTAAGTAATTTCTGAGGTGGTAATGATCAACTTTCTCCCTGACATTTTCCTGAATTTTGATGTTACTAATTAATGCATTAATATTCTTTGTTAAATACACTATTCAATATTCAAGACGTTGTAACAGCAGGAAACTTGACGAATGAATCTAAATTGAATTTAAAGAAATTTCTGAGGTGGTAATGATCAACTTTCTCCCTGACATTTTCCTGAATTTTGATCTACTAATTAATGCATTATTATACTTTGTTAAATACACTATTCAATATTCAAAACGTTGTAACAGCAGGAAACTTGACGAATGAATCTGAAATGAATATTAAGTAATTTCTGAGGTGGTAATGATCAACTTTCTCCCTGACATTTTCCTGAATTTTGATGTTACTAATTAATGCATTAATATTCTTTGTTAAATACACTATTCAATATTCAAGACGTTGTAACAGCAGGAAACTTGACGAATGAATCTAAATTGAATTTAAAGAAATTTCTGAGGTGGTAATGATCAACTTTCTCCCTGACATTTTCCTGAATTTTGATGTTACTAATTAATGCATTAATATTCTTTGTTAAATACACTATTCAATATTCAAGACGTTGTAACAGCAGGAAACTTGACGAATGAATCTAAATTGAATTTAAAGTAATTTCTGAGGTGATAATGATCAACTTTCTCCCTGACATTTTCCTGATTTTTGATGTTACTAATTAATGCATTATTATACTTTGTTAAATACACTATTCAATATTCAAGACGTTGTAACAGCAGGAAACTTGACGAATGAATCTGAAATGAATATAAAGTAATTTCTGAGGTGGTAATGATCAACTTTCTCCCTGACATTTTCCTGAATTTTGATGTTACTAATTAATGCATTATTTTACTATGTTAAGTATACTATTAAATATTCAAGGACGTTGTAACAGCAGGGAACTTGACGAATTGATCTAAAATGAATATAAAGTAATTTCTGAGGTGGTATTGATCAACTTTCTCCCTGACATTTTCCTGAATTTTGATCTACTAATTAATGCATTATTATACTTTGTTAAATACACTATTCAATATTCAAGACGTTGTAACAGCAGGAAACTTGACGAATGAATCTGAAATGAATATAAAGTAATTTCTGAGGTGGTAATGATCAACTTTCTCCCTGACATTTTCCTGATTTTTGATGTTACTAATTAATGCATTAATATACTTTGTTAAATACACTATTCAATATTCAAGACGTTGTAACAGCAGCAAACTTGACGAATGAATCTGAATTGAATATAAAGTAATTTCTGAGGTGGTAATGATCAACTTTCTCCCTGACATTTTCCTGAATTTTGATGTTACTAATTAATGCATTATTTTACTATGTTAAATATACCATTTAATATTCAAGGACGTTGTAACAGCAGGAAACTTGACGAATGAATCTGAAATGAATATAAAGTAATTTCTGAGGTGGTAATGATCAACTTTCTCCCTGTCATTTTCGTGAATTTTGATGTTAATATTTAATGGATTATTTTACTATGTTAAGTATACTATTAAATATTCATGGACGTTGTAACAGCAGGAAATTTGACACATGATTGTAAAATGATTTTAAACAATTTCCTGCGTTACTGATGATCAACTTTCTTCCTGATATTTTCCGGACATTTGATGTTACTTTTTTCCAGACACATTTATGTGATAATTTCATGACTTGGATTTTTAATTAATTCCGAATTTTAATTTAAAAATACATGTGCAATTATTTTCAAATTAATTAAAGTTGTAAGGAATACCTTGTATTTCGAGATATTGAATAACAAAGGTGATCAGATATCCCTCAATGTGGTAACCCAAATTTTGAAAACAGCCCATGCAGGGAATTCATTAAATTTAAAAAAGAAACTTAATAATTACAATTCAATTTGATTTAATTATTGGTTAATAATAATTCTTATAATACTAAAATTAATAGCTCGATCTCAGTCTAGCGCGACCAATCTAGTTCTGTCGTAAAACTAAACTAGCGCGCCGTGTCCAACGAGAACCACGGGGAGGTGCCGAGCTTTTCTCGTCAGGGTTAGGATTTTGAGGGAAAAGGATAATAAGGAGGAGGAAATAGGTTGTTTAGGAAAGTGGGTTTAACAATGTACATACATTTAAAAAAATTAAATTATCAATAAGAAAATTTATATATTTACATTTACATATTTACAAGCATACATATTATAGCTACAAATCAACAAATCATGTACGCATTTTATCATTTTATACAAGTAGAACATTAATATATATATCTATATATATATAGATATATATATATATATATATATATATATATATATATATATATATATATATATATATATATATATATATATATATATATATATATATATATATACATCAGTACATTTCAGATTTTCAAGTGAAGTTAAATTTAATGGACAAATACCCACCACCACAAAAAGCTTGCAAATACAATTACATTCTTATAATTACAATGGTTACTACAACCGGTTCAAACAAAGAACAGAAAAAACTTGCAGCAAACTTAAACTTATTTTTTAAAAATTACTTTACAAAAATTTAAACTGATGCAATCGGAAACCTCTCTATGAAATGCATTTGTGATATGTACAATTTTTTAGCAAAACAGATGAAATTGTTAAATGACAAGATGGCTTTTAGATTGAATTTTCTGACAAAATATCTTGCAAAGAAATACATCCTTTCTACTAATTTACCACATCGGATCAATAAATCATATTTCTTTTTTTTTAGTATTTATTTAATTTTCACGTAACAGGCCAAAAATCGGTTTAAGGTAGAGATAACGCCGAAAAGCTGATCGACGTAATGCCCTTTGATTAAAATGTAAACCTTAGCAAATTGACAAAAATTCTGAATTTTTTTTGAGAGGCAGATATTAGTGCCTAAAAGCCACAGAAAAAATTTCAAAACAATTTAACGAGCCGATTTTTTTTAATTAACTTTTTTTAACTTTCAGCATAGGGCTTTCCCATGGAGAGCCCAACTAAAAAATTAATTTGAAAAAATCGGCTCGTTAAATGTTTTTGAAACTTTTGCTATGGCTTTTAGGCACTAATATCTGCCTCTCAAAAAAAATTCAGAATTTTTGTCAATTTGCTAAGGTTTACATTTTAATCAAAGGGCATTACGTCGATCAGCTTTTCGGCGTTATCTCTACCTTAAACCGATTTTTGGCCTGTTACGTGAAAATTAAATAAATACTAAAAAAAAAGAAATATGATTTATTGATCCGATGTGGTAAATTAGTAGAAAGGATGTATTTCTTTGCAAGATATTTTGTCAGAAAATTCAATCTAAAAGCCATCTTGTCATTTAACAATTTCATCTGTTTTGCTAAAAAATTGTACATATCACAAATGCATTTCATAGAGAGGTTTCCGATTGCATCAGTTTAAATTTTTGTAAAGTAATTTTTAAAAAATAAGTTTAAGTTTGCTGCAAGTTTTTTCTGTTCTTTGTTTGAACCGGTTGTAGTAACCATTGTAATTATAAGAATGTAATTGTATTTGCAAGCTTTTTGTGGTGGTGGGTATTTTTGTCCATTAAATTTAACTTCACTTGAAAATCTGAAATGTACTGATGTATATATATGTATATATATATATATATATATATATATATATATATATATATATATATATATATATATATATAAATATATATATATATTAATGTTCTACTTGTATAAAATGATAAAATGCGTACATGATTTGTTGATTTGTAGCTATAATATGTATGCTTGTAAATATGTAAATGTAAATATATAAATTTACTTATTGATAATTTAATTTTTTTAAATGTATGTACATTGTTAAACCCACCTTCCTAAACAACCTATTTCCTCCTCCTTATTATCCTTTTCCCTCAAAATCCTAACCCTGACGAGAAAAGCTCGGCACCTTCCCGTGGTTCTCGTTGGACACGGCGCGCTAGTTTAGTTTTACGACAGAACTAGATTGGTCGCGCTAGACTGAGATCGAGCTATTAATTTTAGTATTATAAGAATTATTATTAACCAATAATTAAATCAAATTGAATTGTAATTATTAAGTTTCTTTTTTAAATTTAATGAATTCCCTGCATGGGCTGTTTTCAAAATTTGGGTTACCACATTGAGGGATATCTGATCACCTTTGTTATTCAATATCTCGAAATACAAGGTATTCCTTACAACTTTAATTAATTTGAAAATAATTGCACATGTATTTTTAAATTAAAATTCGGAATTAATTAAAAATCCAAGTCATGAAATTATCACATAAATGTGTCTGGAAAAAAGTAACATCAAATGTCCGGAAAATATCAGGAAGAAAGTTGATCATCAGTAACGCAGGAAATTGTTTAAAATCATTTTACAATCATGTGTCAAATTTCCTGCTGTTACAACGTCCATGAATATTTAATAGTATACTTAACATAGTAAAATAATCCATTAAATATTAACATCAAAATTCACGAAAATGACAGGGAGAAAGTTGATCATTACCACCTCAGAAATTACTTAATATTCATTTCAGATTCATTCGTCAAGTTTCCTGCTGTTACAACGTCCTTGAATATTAAATGGTATATTTAACAAAGTAAAATAATGCATTAATTAGTACATCAAAATTCAGGAAAATGTCAGGGAGAAAGTTGATCAATACCACCTCAGAAATTACTTTATATTAATTTTAGATCAATTCGTCAAGTTTCCTGCTGTTACAACGTCCTTGAATATTTAATAGTGTATAATTTAACATTGTAAAATAATGCATTAATTAGTAACATCAAAATTCAGGAAAATGTCAGGGAGAAAGTTGATCATTACCACCTCAGAAATTACTTAATATTCATTTCAGATTCATTCGTCAAGTTTCCTGCTGTTACAACGTCTTGAATATTGAATAGTGTATTTAACAAAGTATAATAATGCATTAATTAGTAGATCAAAATTCAGGAAAATGTCAGGGAGAAAGTTGATCAATACCACCTCAGAAATTACTTTATATTCATTTTAGATCAATTCGTCAAGTTTCCTGCTGTTACAACGTCTTGAATATTTAATAGTGTATTTAACAAAGTAAAATAATGCATTAATTAGTAACATCAAAATTCAGGAAAATGTCAGGGAGAAAGTTGATCATTACCACCTCAGAAATTACTTTATATTCATTTCAGATTCATTCGTCAAGTTTCCTGCTGTTACAACGTCTTGAATATTGAATAGTGTATTTAACAAAGTATAATAATGCATTAATTAGTAACATCAAAAATCAGGAAAATGTCAGGGAGAAAGTTGATCATTATCACCTCAGAAATTACTTTAAATTCAATTTAGATTCATTCGTCAAGTTTCCTGCTGTTACAACGTCTTGAATATTGAATAGTGTATTTAACAAAGAATATTAATGCATTAATTAGTAACATCAAAAATCAGGAAAATGTCAGGGAGATAGTTGATCATTACCACCTCAGAAATTACTTTATATTCATTTCAGATTCATTCGTCAAGTTTCCTGCTGTTACAACGTCTTGAATATTGAATAGTGTATTTAACAAAGTAAAATAATGCATTAATTAGTAACATCAAAAATCAGGATAATGTCAGGGAGAAAGTTGATCATTACCACCTCAGAAATTACTTTATATTCATTTCAGATTCATTCGTCAAGTTTCCTGCTGTTACAACGTCTTGAATATTGAATAGTGTATTTAACAAAGAATATTAATGCATTAATTAGTAACATCAAAAATCAGGAAAATGTCAGGGAGATAGTTGATCATTACCACCTCAGAAATTACTTTATATTCATTTCGGATTCATTCGTCAAGTTTCCTGCTGTTACAACGTCTTGAATATTGAATAGTGTATTTAACAAAGTAAAATAATGCATTAATTAGTAACATCAAAAATCAGGATAATGTCAGGGAGAAAGTTGATCATTACCACCTCAGAAATTACTTTATATTCATTTCAGATTCATTCGTCAAGTTTCCTGCTGTTACAACGTCTTGAATATTGAATAGTGTATTTAACAAAGTAAAATAATGCATTAATTAGTAACATCAAAAATCAGGATAATGTCAGGGAGAAAGTTGATCATTACCACCTCAGAAATTACTTTATATTCATTTCAGATTCATTCGTCAAGTTTCCTGCTGTTACAACGTCTTGAATATTGAATAGTGTATTTAACAAAGTAAACCCTGCTCAAAAATCTTGAGCAATATCTTACAAGATCTTTTATGATCTTGTCAAGTGAACTCAAGAAGTCCAAAACAGAGGCAAGACAGTAATCAATGCTGGTCAGGAATATATATTATCCTTCTAAAAATAATATTTAAGCAAAAAATTTGGGAAAAGTAAAAAAATAAGATATTTTTGGTTTAAAAAGATCTTGAGCAAGATAATAATCTTGTTCAAGACGTCATTTCTTACGTAAGATCGACATCTTGGCAAGAAACATACTTGCGCAAGAAAAAATATCTTGCAAGATAGAAAATCTTGCGCGTGTTTTCGAATTTTTTGCAAGATTATTTCTTGAGCTAGTTTATGGCTTGCGCACGATGGTAATCTTGCTCAAGAAGTCATTTCTTACGCAAGATATACAACTTGGCAAGTAATTAACTTGCGCAAGAAAAAATCTTACGTAAGATTGAAAATCTTGCGCGCGTGTTCAAAATTTTCTCAAGATTTTTTCTTGGGTAAGTTACCGTCATGCGTAAGATCGCAATCTTGTGCAAGAAATCATTTCTTACCCAAGATTTCCATCTTGGGCAAGTAATAGACTCGAACAAGAAAAAAATCTTACGCTTGTTTTCATAGTTATCGCAAGATTTCTTCTTGGGTAAGTTACCGTCTTGCGTAAGATGACAATCTTGGCCAAGAAATCATTTCTTACCCAAGATTTCCATCTTGGGCAAGTAATAGACTTCAGCAAGAAAAAATCTTGCTTGCGTGTTCAAAATTTTCTCAAGATTTTTTCTTGGGTAAGTTACCGTCTTGCGTAAGATGGCAATCTTGGCCAAGAAATCATTTCTTACCAAAGAGATTCATCTTGGGCAAGTAATAGACTTAAGCAAGAAAAAATCTTGCACGCGTGTTCAAAATTTTCTCAAGATTTTTTCTTGGGTAAGTTACCGTCTTGCGTAAGATGGCAATCTTGTGCAAGAAATCATTTCTTACCCAAGATTTCCATCTTGGGCAAGTAATAGACACGAACAAGAAAAAATCTTACGCTTGCTTTCATAGTTATCGCAAGATTTTTTCTTGGGTAAGTTACCGTCTTGCGTAAGATGGCAATCTTGGCCAAGAAATCATTTCTTACCCAAGAGATCCATCTTGGGCCAGTAATGGACTCGAGCAAGAAAAAAATCTTACGCTTGTTTTCATAGTTATCGCAAGATTTTTTCTTGGGTAAGTTACCGTCTTGCGTAAGATGGCAATCTTGTGCACGAAATCATTTCTTACCCAATATTTCAATCTTGGGCAAGTAATAGACTCAAGCAAGAAAAAATCTTAGGCTTGTTTTCATAGTTAACGCAAGATTTTTTCTTGGGTAAGTTACCGTCTTGCGTAAGATGGCAATCTTGGCCAAGAAATCATTTCTTACCAAAGAGATTCATCTTGGGCAAGTAATAGACTTCAGCAAGAAAAAATCTTGCGCGCGTGTTCAAAATTTTCTCAAGATTTTTTCTTGGGTAAGTTACCGTCTTGCGTAAGATGGCAATCTTGTGCAAGAAATCATTTCTTACCCAAGATTTCCATCTTGGGCAAGTAATAGACACGAACAAGAAAAAATCTTACGCTTGTTTTCATAGTTGTCGCAAGATTTTTTCTTGGGTAAGTTACCGTCTTGCGTAAGATGGCAATCTTGGCCAAGATATCATTTCTTACCCAAGAGATCTATCTTGGGCCAGTAATGGACTCGAGCAAGAAAAAATCATATGCTTATTTTCATGGTTTTTGGAAAATTATTTCTTGGACAAGTTACCGTCTTGCGTAAGATGGAAGTTTTGTCCAGCATGTCTTTTCTTACCCAAGATTTCCATCTTGAGCAAGTAACAGACTCGAGCAAGAAAAAACTTTACACTTCTTTTCATAGTTATGGCAAGATTTTTCTTGTTTAAAATGGCAATCTTGTTCAAGAAGTAATTTCTTACGCAAGATTTTAGTAAGTGTGAAAACCTTCCCATGGTCATATAATTTTTTTGCCGATCGATCGCACCCGTTTGCAGATTTTTTTTCTATTCAGAATCGCAATATTCAATTTTTTTTTAAATAAGGGTAACAGCACCCCCAATAATTATTCAGGGTTAATTTAATCACCTTAATTAAATTCAGCTTGCCAATTAACCCTTGGATACAAGTTTTCAGCTTGATCGGTGCATTTTTATTCGTTTTCAAAATTGCGCGCGATGGCGAAACAAATGCAATGCGATTGCATTGCGATACGCGTTTTTATAACATGTGTTGAAACTGAAAATGGACGGTTGGTGAACGTAAGAGCTGAAGAAGAAACATGAAGATTTTGTGTTTATTTGTGCTAATTTAGTACTTTATACACAGTTCCAGGTAAGCTTAAACTTATGTTTAGTTGTTTTTGTTTAATATATTGTTAAGCTCATAAAATATTTTATGTTTTTTCATGAAATTCGGATGGCCGGACCTGCTTCCTGTTTGCCTTGCAAATGCTTGCAAATTTATTAACCTGGAATATGATGACGCGAATATACTGAGGACAACCTGCTGCTTGTTGTATGCATAAAGCAACATGTCATAGAGATTATTTGCAATGCAGGGTTTTGTTTGTGATATTTTGAAACAGGTACGTATAAAATACTGCAATGTATGATAAATTGATCAAAATCTTGCAAGATCTTGTGCAAGATTTGCTAAATTTCTATAGGAAATGTCTTGAACAAGAACTTTCTAGATTTGTGCCTAATTTTATTGACGAGTTTCTTTGTTTTTGACCCCCAGGTTCCACCGAGCCTATCTGAAGGAGAAAATACATGGCATGGCCCGCGGAGTAAAAGAATTATTGAACGGAGAGGTGGAAGGAAGCAAAGATGATGAACATATCCATAAAGAAATGAAACCATGCATCATGAGACTTCCTTATTTAACGAAAACTAGCTGCAACTAACAGAATACTAACTTTGTTTGTTTGTTGTTTTTTTTTCAGTACGTTATGTTGGCTACGTGACTCGGAGATTGCTACTTGGAATTGCCGCTACATTACTGACCCAACATGGCTGCCTTTCAACGGATTTAAACCAACCGACAGCATTGCACAAGATCTTGCGCAATTATTTTGGTCTTGAGCAAATATTATCTTGACAAGATACTATCACAAGATCTTGAGCAAATATTATCTTGCGCAAGATAATATCACAAGATCTTGAGCAATTATTATCTTGCAAGATCTTGCAAGATCTTTCCCAAGATCTTGCACAAGATCTTGCAAGATCTTGCAAGATCTTGAGCAAGATGCTGTCACAAGATCTTGAGCAAATATTATCTTGAGCAAGATAATATCACAAGATCTTGAGCAAATATTATCTTGCAAGATCTTGCAAGATCTTTCCCAAGATCTTGCACAAGATCTTGCAAGATCTTGCAAGATCTTGAGCAAGATGCTGTTACAAGATCTTGAGCAAATATTATCTTGAGCAAGATAATATCACAAGATCTTGAGCAAATATTATCTTGCAAGATCTTGCAAGATCTTTCCCAAGATCTTGCACAAGATCTTGCAAGATCTTAAGCAAGATAACAATTGCTCAAGATATTGTGATTTGTCTTGCTCAAGATCTTACTTAAGATCTTGCAAGATCTTGCAAGATCTTGTGCAAGATCTTGGGAAAGATCTTGCAAGATTTTCATGAGCATAATCTTGCCAAGATCTTACAAGATCTTGGCTCAAGATTTTTGAGCAGGGAAATAATGCATTAATTAGTAACATCAAAAATCAGGAAAATGTCAGGGAGAAAGTTGATCATTACCACCTCAGAAATTACTTTATATTCATTTCAGATTCATTCGTCAAGTTTCCTGCTGTTACAACGTCTTGAATATTGAATAGTGTATTTAACAAAGTAAAATAATGCATTAGTTAGTAACATCAAAATTCAGGTAAATGTCAGGGAGAAAGTTGATCATTACCACCTCAGAAATTACTTTATATTCAATTTAGATTCATTCGTCAAGTTTCCTGCTGTTACAACGTCCTTGAATATTTAATAGTATATTTAACATAGTAAAATAATGCATTAACTAGTACATCAAAATTCAGGAAAATGTCAGGGAGAAAGTTGATCAATACCAACTCAGAAATTACTTTATATTCATTTTAGATCAATTCGTCAAGTTCCCTGCTGTTACAACGTCCTTGAATTTAATAGTATGATACTTAACATATTAAAATAATGCATTAATTAGTAAAACATCAAAATTCAGGAAAATGTCAGGGAGAAAGTTGATCATTACCACCTCAGAAATTACTTTATATTCATTTCAGATTCATTCGTCAAGTTTCCTGCTGTTACAACGTCTTGAATATTTAATAGTGTATTTAACATAGTAAAATAATGCATTAATTAGTACATCAAAATTCAGGAAAATGTCAGGGAGAAAGTTGATCATTACCACCTCAGAAATTACTTTATATTCAATTCAGATTCATTCGTCAAGTTTCCTGCTGTTACAACGTCTTGAATATTGAATAGTGTATTTAACAAAGTATAATAATGCATTAATTAGTAACATCAAAATTCAGGAAAATGTCAGGGAGAAAGTTGATCATTACCACCTCAGAAATTACTTTATATTCATTTCAGATTCATTCGTCAAGTTTCCTGCTGTTACAACGTCTTGAATATTGAATAGTGTATTTAACAAAGTAAAATAATGCATTAATCAGTAACATCAAAATTCAGGTAAAAATCAGGGAGAAAGTTGATCATTACCACCTCAGAAATTACTTTAAATTCAATTTAGATTCATTCGTCAAGTTTCCTGCTGTTACAACGTCCTTGAATATTTAATAGTATATTTAACATAGTAAAATAATGCATTAATTAGTACATCAAAATTCAGGAAAATGTCAGGGAGAAAGTTGATCAATACCACCTCAGAAATTACTTTATATTCATTTTAGATCAATTCGTCAAGTTCCCTGCTGTTACAACGTCCTTGAATATTTAATAGTATACTTAAAACATAGTAAAATAATGCATTAATTAGTAACATCAAATTTCAGGAAAATGTCAGGGAGAAAGTTGATCATTACCACCTCAGAAATTACTTTATATTCATTTCAGATTCATTCGTCAAGTTTCCTGCTGTTACAACGTCTTGAATATTGAATAGTGTATTTAACAAAGTAAAATAATGCATTAATTAGTAACATCAAAAATCAGGAAAATGTCAGGGAGAAAGTTGATCATTACCACCTCAGAAATTACTTTATATTCATTTCAGATTCATTCGTCAAGTTTCCTGCTGTTACAACGTCTTGAATATTGAATAGTGTATTTAACAAAGTAAAATAATGCATTAGTTAGTAACATCAAAATTCAGGTAAATGTCAGGGAGAAAGTTGATCATTACCACCTCAGAAATTACTTTATATTCAATTTAGATTCATTCGTCAAGTTTCCTGCTGTTACAACGTCCTTGAATATTTAATAGTATATTTAACATAGTAAAATAATGCATTAACTAGTACATCAAAATTCAGGAAAATGTCAGGGAGAAAGTTGATCAATACCAACTCAGAAATTACTTTATATTCATTTTAGATCAATTCGTCAAGTTCCCTGCTGTTACAACGTCCTTGAATTTAATAGTATGATACTTAACATATTAAAATAATGCATTAATTAGTAAAAAACATCAAAATTCAGGAAAATGTCAGGGAGAAAGTTGATCATTACCACCTCAGAAATTACTTTATATTCATTTCAGATTCATTTGTCAAGTTTCCTGCTGTTACAACGTCTTGAATATTTAATAGTGTATTTAACATAGTAAAATAATGCATTAATTAGTACATCAAAATTCAGGAAAATGTCAGGGAGAAAGTTGATCATTACCACCTCAGAAATTACTTTATATTCAATTCAGATTCATTCGTCAAGTTTCCTGCTGTTACAACGTCTTGAATATTGAATAGTGTATTTAACAAAGTATAATAATGCATTAATTAGTAACATCAAAATTCAGGAAAATGTCAGGGAGAAAGTTGATCATTACCACCTCAGAAATTACTTTATATTCATTTCAGATTCATTCGTCAAATTTCCTGCTGTTACAACGTCTTGAATATTGAATAGTGTATTTAACAAAGTAAAATAATGCATTAATCAGTAACATCAAAATTCAGGTAAAAATCAGGGAGAAAGTTGATCATTACCACCTCAGAAATTACTTTAAATTCAATTTAGATTCATTCGTCAAGTTTCCTGCTGTTACAACGTCCTTGAATATTTAATAGTATATTTAACATAGTAAAATAATGCATTAATTAGTACATCAAAATTCAGGAAAATGTCAGGGAGAAAGTTGATCAATACCACCTCAGAAATTACTTTATATTCATTTTAGATCAATTCGTCAAGTTCCCTGCTGTTACAACGTCCTTGAATATTTAATAGTATACTTAACATAGTAAAATAATGCATTAATTAGTAACATCAAATTTCAGGAAAATGTCAGGGAGAAAGTTGATCATTACCACCTCAGAAATTACTTAATATTCATTTCAGATTCATTCGTCAAGTTTCCTGCTGTTACAACGTCTTGAATATTGAATAGTGTATTTAACAAAGTATATTAATGCATTAATTAGTAACATCAAAAATCAGGAAAATGTCAGGGAGAAAGTTGATCATTACCACCTCAGAAATTACTTTATATTCATTTCAGATTCATTCGTCAAGTTTCCTGCTGTTACAACGTCTTGAATATTGAATAGTGTATTTAACAAAGTAAAAAATAATGCATTAATTAGTAACATCAAAATTCAGGAAAATGTCAGGGAGAAAGTTGATCATTACCACCTCAGAAATTACTTTATATTCAATTCAGATTCATTCGTCAAGTTTCCTGCTGTTACAACGTCTTGAATATTGAATAGTGTATTTAACAAAGTATAATAATGCATTAATTAGTAACATCAAAAATCAGGAAAATGTCAGGGAGAAAGTCGATCATTATCACCTCAGAAATTACTTTAAATTCAATTTAGATTCATTCGTCAAGTTTCCTGCTGTTACAACGTCCTTGAATATTTAATAGTATATATTTAACATAGTAAAATAATGCATTAATTAGTACATCAAAATTCAGGAAAATGTCAGGGAGAAAGTTGATCATTACCACCTCCGAAATTACTTTATATTCATTTCAGATTCATTCGTCAAGTATGCTGCTGTTACAACGTCCTTGAATATTTAATAGTATATTTAACAAAGTAAAATAATGCATTAATTAGTAACATAAAAAATCAGGAAAATTTCAGGGAGATAGTTGATCATTACCACCTCAAAAATTACTTTATATTCATTTTAGATCAATTCGTCAAGTTCCCTGCTGTTACAACGTCCTCGAATTTAATAGTATGATACTTAACATATTAAAATAATGCATTAATTAGTAACATCAAATTTCAGGAAAATGTCAGGGAGAAAGTTGATCATTACCACCTCAGAAATTATTTAATATTCATTTCAGATTCATTCGTCAAGTTTCCTGCTGTTACAACGTCTTGAATATTGAATAGTGTATTTAACAAAGTATATTAATGCATTAATTAGTAACATCAAAAATCAGGAAAATGTCAGGGAGAAAGTTGATCATTACCACCTCAGAAATTACTTTATATTCATTTCAGATTCATTCGTCAAGTTTCCTGCTGTTACAACGTCTTGAATATTGAATAGTGTATTTAACAAAGTAAAAAATAATGCATTAATTAGTAACATCAAAATTCAGGAAAATGTCAGGGAGAAAGTTGATCATTACCACCTCAGAAATTACTTTATATTCAATTCAGATTCATTCGTCAAGTTTCCTGCTGTTACAACGTCTTGAATATTGAATAGTGTATTTAACAAAGTATAATAATGCATTAATTAGTAACATCAAAAATCAGGAAAATGTCAGGGAGAAAGTTGATCATTATCACCTCAGAAATTACTTTAAATTCAATTTAGATTCATTCGTCAAGTTTCCTGCTGTTACAACGTCCTTGAATATTTAATAGTATATATTTAACATAGTAAAATAATGCATTAATTAGTACATCAAAATTCAGGAAAATGTCAGGGAGAAAGTTGATCATTACCACCTCCGAAATTACTTTATATTCATTTCAGATTCATTCGTCAAGTTTGCTGCTGTTACAACGTCCTTGAATATTTAATAGTATATTTAACAAAGTAAAATAATGCATTAATTAGTAACATAAAAAATCAGGAAAATGTCAGGGAGAAAGTTGATCATTACCACCTCAAAAATTACTTTATATTCATTTTAGATCAATTCGTCAAGTTCCCTGCTGTTACAACGTCCTCAAATTTAATAGAATGATACTTAACATATTAAAATAATGCATTAATTAGTAACATCAAATTTCAGGAAAATGTCAGGGAGAAAGTTGATCATTACCACCTCAGAAATTACTTAATATTCATTTCAGATTCATTCGTCAAGTTTCCTGCTGTTACAACGTCTTGAATATTGAATAGTGTATTTAACAAAGTATATTAATGCATTAATTAGTAACATCAAAAATCAGGAAAATGTCAGGGAGAAAGTTGATCATTACCACCTCAGAAATTACTTTATATTCATTTCAGATTCATTCGTCAAGTTTCCTGCTGTTACAACGTCTTGAATATTGAATAGTGTATTTAACAAAGTAAAAAATAATGCATTAATTAGTAACATCAAAATTCAGGAAAATGTCAGGGAGAAAGTTGATCATTACCACCTCAGAAATTACTTTATATTCAATTCAGATTCATTCGTCAAGTTTCCTGCTGTTACAACGTCTTGAATATTGAATAGTGTATTTAACAAAGTATAATAATGCATTAATTAGTAACATCAAAAATCAGGAAAATGTCAGGGAGAAAGTTGATCATTATCACCTCAGAAATTACTTTAAATTCAATTTAGATTCATTCGTCAAGTTTCCTGCTGTTACAACGTCCTTGAATATTTAATAGTATATATTTAACATAGTAAAATAATGCATTAATTAGTACATCAAAATTCAGGAAAATGTCAGGGAGAAAGTTGATCATTACCACCTCCGAAATTACTTTATATTCATTTCAGATTCATTCGTCAAGTTTGCTGCTGTTACAACGTCCTTGAATATTTAATAGTATATTTAACAAAGTAAAATAATGCATTAATTAGTAACATAAAAAATCAGGAAAATGTCAGGGAGAAAGTTGATCATTACCACCTCAAAAATTACTTTATATTCATTTTAGATCAATTCGTCAAGTTCCCTGATGTTACAACGTCCTCGAATTTAATAGTATGATACTTAACATATTAAAATAATGCATTAATTAGTAAAACATCAAAATTCAGGAAAATGTCAGGGAGAAAGTTGATCAATTATACCACCTCAGAAATTACTTTATATTCATTATAGATCAATTCGTCAAGTTCCCTGCTGTTACAACGTCTTGAATATTGAATAGTGTATTTAACAAAGTAAAATAATGCATTAATTAGTAACATCAAAAATCAGAAAAATGTCAGGGACATTTATTAAATATATATTTAATAAATGTTTGGACAGAGATCGATATTTATATATTATAACATGCTTGCTAGGTACATAATAGTTTCAAATTATCATTTCGGCAACGCAGTAGTTCTTTATAATGAAACCGTCGGAAGAAATAAATCTCGGCCACATAATTATATGCCATGCAGCAATTAATTGCATATATAACATGCATATAAAGTACTTATGTGAACTAATTGAGAAACTTATAATTATTATATCTCCGTTTTATGCGAGTTTCTCTCTAAGTAATGCCGTTTTTATGTATTTAATATGCCGTGTAATCTTGCAACATGCTTCGATTTGGTCATGAAACTATAATATTATAATTATATACAATATAACAAAAATACATTTTAATGTAGATAACACCTTGATCTTTAAATTTTTAGTGCGCATTCGCACTTTTTGAGGACAGTATGGCCATCTGTTGGCACAAGGTTTAACTATTAACTATCTAGACGCTGATTGGTCGGATTGGTTTTTTCGTGTCGATGCCAACTTCACGACTGTTCAAAGTGGTTGAGAATCCATCTTGCGTTGCCAAATTTAGCGGCCTCTTATCCCTCCATATGATTAACATGTAATCTTATTAATTCAATTACTCGCTAATTATGCAATTTGCCGCTTAATGAATACTCTTATTGGCCTTCAATTTACACGTAGAATTTTATCATGTGCTTACTTTTCGTATACGTTAGAGCGAAGAATTCTCCTGTCGTACCCAAAAAATATTGTACTTTTTCTGACTTTAAAGAGTATTAAAATCGTCTTGATTACAGGAGCAGCTTTGGCCATCACTGCCCGAAATGGTGCTCGGATTATTAGCTGTTGTTGGTGCTATACTATGCCTTTTCCTACCAGAAACAATGAATCGTGCCTTACCTGTAACTTTACTGGATGGAGAGAATTTTGGAAAAGGCGAATCACCCTTAGATTTTGCATGTTTCAAATGCAAAAATGTTGGACTTTCTCAAAGCACAGACCAACTCGTAGACTAAGAAAATTTAAAACCATTCATATATTACGCTATTTATACAATATTTTTGTCATCTAAAGTTAAAATTGATATTTATGTTACATATTTAAGCACTGTGATACTGTACTTTATTTCTAATAATAAAGATATTCTAAAAAAAATCACTAACTTTTATGGATCCTTGCCGCCACTTTTCACTCGCACGTGTCTTTTCAGCGTCTTCCAGCAGAGGGCGGCAGCTGATACAAAATGGCGACTTCAGTTTACCAATTTTAACAAAATTCCGCGAAATTAGTACTTTAGAATAAAATTCATTTTTTAACATAAAATCATAAGTGTTAGATAAAAAAATAAAATTGTACCTAATTAAAATACTTATTTGAATTTTTATACATTTTTTATCTATTTAATTCTATTTAATTAATTAGTAAGAATTATGATGTTTTATTTTCTCATGTTGGTACTTCCTCTTTCAAACGTCGTCTGCTAAAAAAGTTACGAGAATCGAAGTGGTGTCAACAAATTTCGGCTTAAAATGTCTATCGTTTATAGAAAATCCATGGCAGTTTTAGATAAAGTAGTTCCAGCAAAATTTCAACCTTTTTGGCACCACCCAGCAGGTATATATATTGTCTAAAAGAATTTATAATACGGTAAAGTTATATTTACAAATAGACTAGGGCTCAACTTGAGCTTGAAACCTTGACACATTTCCCTAATTTTTTCGCTTTTCTCTCATTTCAGGACCTAAAACTGTCTTCTTTTGGGCACCTCTATTCAAATGGGTACGTATGTTATAAAATTTAATACTGGTATCTCAGTTAACTCTGTTTTTTTGCATTCAAATCGCACTCAGGACTTCGTTATGGCATATGCATACTGAATAATGCATATCATATTTTAGTTGACCTATATTTTTTTTGTTGGCGAGTCTATTTTTAACCTTTGTCGTAGGTCCACTAAGTCTACACAACGCTACGCAATTCACGTTTTTTTATGTTACGTCAATCCATAGTTCTATCATGACGTCAAACCAAACCCTCTGTAATAAAAATGCCCACAGTGTTTATTATATTTTTAAAAGGCATTCAGGATTGTGCTGTAGGGCAGACTGCCCTGTGTGCTGCCTTACAAATACATAAATATATTATAATTATTTGAAATTATTCTAGATATGCATACTGAATGCATATATAATGCTACTGTATGCATTTATGTCATATGATGCCAAACCTATGTGCAGTATTTAGTACAGTACAAGAGATTATTTTTAGGATTTGAAGTTCTCACTAATGACCTGCTTAATTATTGCATAGGGTGCCCATGCAGTTAATAACTGTTGGCATACAGTATTACTTCTAACTTTCACAACTGGAAATTGAGGTCCCTATACAGTATAAATAAAAAACTTGGCTCCGTTTTGGTCTGTGTTTCATAACAATAGATTATAGAAATAGAAATAGAATAATTTCTTTATTATAGGCGATGTTTGGATGTATGTTATCAGAAAATAAACTGATTTTGCTGCAGTACAGTACTGTATCAATTAACTTTAAATACTGCACCATATTTTGTTTTGGGAATAGAATTGGATCAATACACCCTAGGGCTGAACGAAGCTGAAGTTAACATAATTATTATAACTGTCCATCTTCATAAACGTTGTGTAATTTTTAATTCAATCTCCCATTAATATTAATAAAACACTTAATGTAAAAGAAACTGCCCGCAATAAATTATTTTTTACTCCAGAATATAGCCATATTTATAACCTTATTTTTGGTTGCAAGAGCCATGCTTACGGAAAAATTGAACGAGACAGAAGTACAGTCACTTTAAAATGAGCACATTAAAAATGCACATGTTTTTCCCCCTTTGCTAAACGAAAGAACTCTCTTGTGAATCTTTTTGGCAGATTTAATTTTAAAAAAAATAATGCTCTGTGTCTGACATCCCAGGATTTGATAATCCCTAGACGTTATCTATATGTCCACAGGGCTTGGTGATCGCTGGTATCGGAGACCTCGCTAGACCAGCAGACAAGCTCAGCATCCCACAGACCGGTGCTTTGAGTGCAACGGGACTCATCTGGTCACGATACTCTCTCGTCATCATTCCCAAGAACTGGAGTCTGTTTTCAGTCAACGTCTTTGTAGCAGCAACCTCCCTCTATCAGCTCTCAAGAGCCGTAAGGTGAGACTAACCCACGAAAATTATGTGTTCACCGCCCATATACTATATATTATGGTTTTCATTGGATAACAGTATATAGTTTGTACCAAAAAATTTCACTGGCTAAACACAAGCCAAAGTACTCACAAAACTATATGTAATGTACTGGCCAGTATAGAACATTTCTTATTAGAGCTGTCTTTCAAGCATAAGGTTAGTTTAATTAAGATAAAAACTGGTGTTACCGGTTCTTGCCTTTTAACTTTGCAGGCTTTTTTTATGTTATTTTGACTTAAAGTACCACCATATTATAAAATATTGGAGTCAGTTTTGTTGAAAAGAAAGTGCTGGTAAAGGTGGGCAGCTACTGTATGTGATTTAAACTAAATGTAACAGCTCTCAATCTAATCCATGTACAAACAAAAGCCTACCCACAGCAAATGGTTTATTTATTGCCCTCATTTACTACACCATGAAATGTAATCATTATGCATTATAAATACTATAGTCAACTCTTTTGTTAGTGTCACAATCATAAAAAGACAAGAATTTGGTTGGTACAACTAGCCAAATTATAAATTACAGGATATACAATAACACTGTCAAGATAGAAAAGAGTAGGCCCGCCCGTATTATTTTTATCCTGTATTGTTATCAATTTAGGAAGAGCGAGCTATATTTTGCTGCAACCATTCATTGCATCCTAATAGTGAATTTTATCTTGCAAGCTGTAGCACCATAAAATTTATATTTGTATGTTTCTACCCAGATCATGCTTTTTTTTTTTTTTTTTTTTTTTCTCAATGGACAACCTGCATGGAATTTTTTTAATATAATACAGAAATTAATAGAGGATAACAAATTAGACTACTCTGAATTTTTTCAAGATTTTTTTGAGACCCGGAACTACAGTATTTTTAAATAAATATAGAAATTTCAGCCACGCCCCCTGGAGGCGTCAATATGCGTCTAGGTCCTATCTTTATTATTAAGGATCCAGCAGTGCCAACATAATTTACAGTATACTTTCAATAATTATATAAAAATAGTACCGGGACTAAACAAAAATCTGAAAAATTCAGAGTAGCATTATTTGGTACCCTCCATTCGCTTCTGCAATAAAAATTGTTCATGCAGATTGTCCACTGTAATAAAGCAAATCCAATCACAGAGAAAACTACCTATTATCAATTCAACTTTATAACTTACTTTATATTTTCAGGTACGAGATGAGCGAGAAAGAGAAGGCTGCAGCTGCCGCCAGCTCGTAATAAACTCAACAATGACTTCGTAGAACACACCAGGTTCTTGCATGCATTCGTTACCTCTGGAGTAATACTGGTAACAAGGTAGAGTACATTTTACTAGTAGAGATGATTAAATAGCTGTGGTTATAGTACTAATCGGGAAATGTGTTGTTATATTTGTCATAGAAATTTGTTGTTTAAGTACTGAATACTTATAGCAGGTCAAGATATAATACGTGCTTTCTGACAGGGTAATTTTCACTCAAAAAGGACTACATAGATAGTCTTAAATTAATTAGACCCAAGTATACCAATCATTTTAAGTAAAATTATGTTGATTACTTACTCTAGTACCAAAAATAATACAGGATCTCATTTTAATGCTTTTAAATTCTAATGATTACATTATGTACATGTAAGTCATTTATGTGTACTATAAGAAGTCATTACAACCAAAATTTTAACCAAAGTAGTCAAGAAAGGTTGTCTTGTGCTTACATGTACTTATTAAACATCATGCCTGGCCTCTGTTGACTGAACAATTTATTGTATTGATGCCATACATTACAAATGACATCACACACAAAATCTTGAGGCCTTTACTGGGACATACCCATTGGTACACTCCTCGACTCTGAAACCTCCCTTGCCAAGATATGGCAGTAGCGTTGAAATATTAAACAATATTTGCTATCTCTTGGCAAAGGATATTTAAAAGAAATTTTAAGGAGCGCAAACTGTACAAACGCTGTCAAATTTAGTGAAACAGCCACTACGCACTGCAACAATAGCTTTGTCCCAGTCTTAATGAATAACTTTGTACATGGTTTATTGATGCTTGAAATTGATCTTCTTCAAATTCCTAAAAGACAAAGTAAAGAAATGTAAAAAATATATTATAACCACAGCTCATGCTTGTTTAAAGCGGGATTTAATTTTTATTAAACTTCAGGCACATATCCTAATGAATCAAACACTATACAGTATAATAAATAATTTAATGTAACAACTTTTTTTAAGTTCTCCCTATAAAAACAAAATCAGTGAGTTTTCACAAGTAAAAATTGTCTAGATATTTAATAATATCCATTCCAATTTTAAAATCTATATTTTTATTAAGATCTAATTATTATTTATTAAACTGTTATCATATTTAATATCTTTATAAATATTGCTTTGATCAGGTGCCTGATTTATTTTATAATTTGATTTTAATCAATTTTAAATAGATTTTAGTGAATGCTGTGCACAATAAGAAAAATTTTACTATAAATATTTGCTATATTTAGTATTATAATGAAAAATACTCAAGGATTATTTGTTGAAGTTAATGTATATATGTAATTATACGTTATTCAGTAATGTTATAAAGTTAAGTAAATGCGATTTTTAAGTCTTAACTAGATTCAGTAACAAATTTAAACTATTCCCCCGTTTCCAAGAATTTTAATTGTTCTCGAGTCCGATATTTAAAAACCTTATCTTCTGGTAAAGACAAGGAGGAAAAGAGACTCCATATTTTTTATGTCTTGGTTTAATTTTTATGTGCTGGACACAAATAATATTTTGTGATTGAAAAATCTTTCAGATACACTTTAAATCACATTGTTTTTCTTGGTGTATGTTTATGTAATATGAAAATTTGTGTAAAAATTGATAACTACCATGTTTTAATGTACATAATGCCAAAACTTTGTACCTTAAAAAATATGTGTAAACAAATTTTCTTACACTGTTATAATAAATAAAACTTTCTTCAGCTCAATAACTGTAAATAATATTATTTTAACTTTAAAATGGTGTTTCATGGAGTGGTTAATATTTATTAATATTGGGAGACAGTTAATAAAAACACCTACAATACTAGTTGAGCAATATAGTGTCCCTCGTCTGTAATAATCTGAATCTCTTATGCCATAATGCAACCTGCTATTTCAAGTAAGTGCAACAATGAGCTTTATTTTATACCTATTTACAGCTCATAATTGCTCTCACCTGATATAGCTCCTTATTACGGACGAGGGACGGTATATACTACTTAACATATACTTAATTGCAAGTGGCTTGCAATTAAGAAAGCAGCCTGTGATGATTGCCTTCATGCCACAACTAGATAAAGAAAAGTTGCTTTGTCAAGGTTATCATGCATTCAACATTTCTTTATTTACCTGTGCGATGAGGGTGAACATTTTTATGGGCTGTCTATTTCACTGCATGCTACTGACTATTTGGGTGTATTTTCCGGAATAGTGATCAACTATCTACCTAACACAATTATGTGCAATAATGAGCTGAAAGCTGTACCAGGGAAATGCACTAATGAGCTTTATGCTTGGCCAATTTACAGCTCATAATGGCACTCACCTGATATAGCAGATAACTTCTTATTTCACATGATTTCATAATTAGAAAGGCAGACACTTTTTTTTTTATGAAATTAACCGGTAGATTAATTTGTTAACTAAAAGTTGTAGTGTTGGTGCCCATAAGGTCCACTAATCACCAAGGATCAAGAAAGAGGTGGATAGAAAAGGTTATATGTCCACAAACAAGTATTTAGTTACAACTTAATGTATTAACTTATTTATACTAATATAAATATTAATATTCAATAAATTCTGTTATTTTGCTCTTTGTTTATAACATGGTCTAGAAAAATGGTTCTGTGATTGAATCTGAATTAATAAACAAGTGTTTAAATGTAAAATCATTCCTGAAATTATAATATTCTCAGTTCAAGCTAGTACAAATGGCTTTTTTTTTTTTTTATTAGACATAGTAATTTGTCTTCAACCTAAAAGGATTTATTATTATTAATGAAACATATTGAAATACATATAATAATTATCCACAAAGAGTTAGAATTTTCAGATATTTTAGTTTACAATACATAGATAGTGTAAAGTTATAACTTACTCCGGACTGCTGGAATGTGTGCCCATAAATAAAAACATTAATGTAATTTATTTTAAAACTGTGATAAAGATATGCTTGCACTGTAAATTGGAGATAAACAACGAGAATTCTCATCTGAAAAAAGTGTTAGTCTGGACTACTTCGTAAGTATGGAGCTTGCTCGCTGCTGCTGGCTCCCTGAGCCTCTAACTGTTCCAAAATTATATTTAATTATTTAAAATAATAATAAGTTTTTAATTGGAAGTCATTGAATTTAATGAAATGGCTATCACAAGAAAAATGGTTTGCAATTAGAATTTCAAATTTAGCTCAAAGGTCTTCTCAAAATCTACCCCTTTTTTTAATGTCTTATGTATATGACTATATAATTATGTAATTTTTCAGTTCTTGAAATCTTTACTACAGTACAAAGATTGTAAAAGTATATAATATATATATAATATTGACATAGCCTTATTTTGTATCATATATACATTTAATAACTATAGCATTATTCATTTTATGAAAAAGTTATTTTATTAAACAAAAATAGTGTACAGATACAAAAAATAAATAAATAAAAAACAATTTATTAAATTTCAGACTAAAAACTCTAAAAGTTTGTAGTAATCCTGGGATTTATGCAACTTGCCGAACATTTGGTCAAAACAAGTTGCATACTTTACAGGTTCTAATCAACTGAAACCACAAAATTATTATTAAACAATACTTTTATTCTTTCATTCATAAATACATTGTAAATATTTATATCACCTTTAACAATTATATTATATATATAAATAAATTAATAAATACTTCTACATAAATTTAAGCTATAAATGCATGTAGGATTAAAGATATTAATAAATATGATTGGAAACGATATTGTAGTTGATGTCGTCACTTGTCGGTTTGTCATTAAAAGATCAAAATTAGCAATTTCAATAAGGGGTGCTGATCAAATCAGTGCATTTTTAAATAAAAAGGCTCTTATTGCAGTGCATCAAATGCATCAATTAAATATATTATTAGCAAGGCAAAGTGGTGAAAAAGTGAATTCAAACTTATGGACGTGCTTTAAGGGTAAGGTAACGCCACCAATGTTAAAAAAAATCCCTCACACAAAAATTCTGAAAAAAATTTAAAATGTTCTCCTCTACACCCCCTATCAGTAGCTAAAATATCATATACACAAATTCGATCTAGTTTTTGAGTTATGAATTTTTAAAGTTGACTACTTTAACATGGAGAAATGGAAATCCCATGTTAAATTAGTCAACTTTAAAAATTCATAACTCAAAAACTAGATCGAATTTGTATACCTGATATTTTAGCTACTGATAGGGGGTGTAGAGGAGAACATTTTAAATTTTTTTTCATAATTTTTGTGTGAGGGATTTTTTTTAACATTGGTGGCGTTACCTTACCCTTAATAGATTGAGTATTTAGTGCAGATACAGAATATTAAATATTTTAGATTAAATATGATAATTAAATATATTTTGCATTGATTTTGTAAGCAATGATTCTTTACTATACATAAGAAAAAAAAAAACGTGATCGAGTGTTGAGTGCGTGCATTAATGATTTTCATTTAGAAAGTGCAGGGGGTTATTGCAGAGAGTTCTAACAAAGATCAAAGAAAAATAGTTGATGCGATTGAAGAGGTAAAATGAAACAAGTACGAAAAAAATTTATAAAATACACATAAACGTAAAAGTCTAATGCATGTTCCGAAATAGACGTGCAACCATTCTAGTAAATTTTTTATCATAATTAAATTTCAATGGGCATTGCAACCTTCATGAAAATTTTTATTGCAAATGAAAATAAAGGACCTCTATTCAATATGTTTTGTATTGTCCAATACTTTTCACATTTCTTAACCCTAAAACATCCTTAAAATCATGCTTAAGCATAGGGGAAGAAGTTGCATGACTGACGTCACAAATTATTTCTCCTCAAATTAGAGAGTTGAAAAAAAAAAATGCAATTCATAACTTTTGAGATTCCCTGTCCAAAAATAATAATAAAAAAATCATGCAGGTTGTCCATTATAAGTAATTTTTGTCAGTAGGTCAGTCATTAATGTTGATTGCAAATAATATGTAAAGTGCATACATAAATTAAATAGAAAGTAAGCCAAAACATCAAAGTGCATATATAATATATGCTGGTATCATAACAATACTAAATTAAAACAACACACATTTTTCTGTACTTATTTGGTGCAATGTTAATTATGTACGCGCGTATATATAAAAAATATTGAGTGTGAATAAAACTAGTAAAATACTTTGGAGGATCATTCACTATTGTTTAATTATTTAATACGGATCCGTTGATGACGCTTCCTAAGAATATAACATTATCCGTCGTCAACAAATACGTATATATTATAAATAAAACACTGTCATTGCACGTATAGTAATAGAACTGAAATTCCTGTATATATTTCAAGAACTTTATTAAAAATATATTAGTGCAGTAAATCCGACGAGTGCTTTAATTTAAATATTAATTAATTTTCGTAATAAATAGCATAAATAAATTGTTGTCATTTTATAGAAAAAATGCGTGCAACTGAGAAATATTATACAAAATAAAAACCGAGAAATATGCAAAATAAATTAAATGCTAAAATATAAGTTCTTCCCACTTGATTAATAAATATTATTTAATCATCATTGCATTACACTGCTATATAATATATTCAAAATATATAATAACTAATAAAAATAAATAATATGAATAATATTGACTGATTTACGTGCTTATCCCAATTAACAGTTAGTGCAGAAAAAGTTGACACATTAATAAACAAACAAATCACCATATTTCAATATCATTTCAATGGATCTGAGCAGCATTATTTAACATAGTATTAGTAGTTTCAACAACTGGAGGTTCTGTGAAATGAATCGTACGACTTTGAGTCTGTCTCTGCATATTTGTTGAAATTTCCAATCCAGATTTAGTCGGACTAGCCGTCGTTGTAGTCATCACTTCTTGCTGGACCTCGTCATTCGACCTCTGTTTTGCACTCAACATGCGATGAAGTGGTACCATATTTGTTGTAATTTGCAGACCTGATTTCTCTTGGACAGGACTTGACTCAGGTTCATCATTACCACGTTGAGAACGACCTGATTGGAATTGTTGGTTTGACTGAGGTTGAATTTGTACACTGTATGGATTATTTGGTGGATATTCAATTTTTTCTTTATTATTATGCATTGCTTTTAAAGCTGCATGATAATTTTGTAAAATTTGTATTTGTTCTGGAGTAAGTTTCTTTTGTTCTTGTTGATTATTTTGTTGTGGTACATTTTGAGCTTGAATATTTTGTAATGTTTGAGGTACATTCTGTGCTGGATTTACTTTACTTATTTGACTTAAAAGAACTGATCTTGGAATTTGTGGGGTTCGGTAGTATTGACTCGGGTTTACTTGTTGTTGAGTGTATTGGGGTGGGTGATACTTAGGAGACTGCAACTGTGAAGGTTGAACTACACTTTGTTGCTGCTGCTGCCTCAATTGTTGCTGTTGTTGTAGCTGCTGTTGTTCCTGTAGCTGTTGCCTTAATTGTTGTTCTTTTTGTTGCTGCAATTGTTGTTCTTTTTGTTGTTGTAACTGTTGTTGCTGCTGTAGCTGCTGCCTCAATTGTTGCTCTTTTTGTTGCTGCAGTTGCTGTTGTTGTTCCCTTTGTTGCTGCAATAGCTGTTGTTGCTGTAGCTGCTGCCTTAATTGTTGCTCCTTTTGTTCCTGCAACTGTTGTTGCTGCTCTCTTTGTTGTTGTTCTCTCTCTTGCCGCATCTGTTGTTCAACCTGCTGTTGCTGTAATTGTTGTTGTCGATGTGCCTGAATTAACTGAGATTGTTGATCTTGTGCCGTTTGATATACACTATTCTGTACTTGTGGAATTGACTGTACAGTTTGGTGAGGAGAATTTTGCTGTGTTAAATAAGTTTGATATAATTTTACATTAGGTTGACTTGGTTGCGAGGTTTCAAGTACTGCTGGAGTTGGAACTACTTGCAATTTCTGATATTTTTGATTATTTATAAATTGCACGTGTTCTTGAGGTTGTGAACTTTGAACTGTATTATAATTTTCTTCATGTATTTGTTTTGTTTGTGATTCTTGATTTGATGATTCAGATGCTAATTTTGAATGTAAAATATCTTGGTTAGCATTTTTAGCAGTTCCATCTAATGCTTTGTATTTTCTCCCTCCGCCATAAGAACCATAAAAACATTCTTCAACCATTTCAGCTCCTCCTAAAATAATTGCATTCCATGGATCATGACTTGCTCTTCCAGCTCGTCGATTTTCTGAATCTTCTCCTCGGCTTTGTCGACTGCTTTCGCCGGTAAGTTCTTCACTCTCGGGGTTTGTGTCGTTCCGAGAATTTGTATTTACCGACGATTGCGAGAGGGTTTGCCGGCGATGTCTTCGGTGCTCGGAGATGTGTGGCCAGGCCTCACAGCGGAATACACCACCACCCATGATGTCTCGCGGCTTATCGATGGACAGAGTGGAGGTGTATTCACCGCTTTCTCCAGACACGGACACTGAGAAAATGTCCGGGAGAAGAGAGACGGAGCCCCGGGCTATCACCTCGCCACGTTCGTACTCGTCAGGGCATGGAGTGCGGAGCCACACGATGTGCTGAAATTACGTACGAAATATTATAAATCTATTTTATTTCATTTTCTCTTCCGATTTTTTTTATTATTTCTATGTTATTATTTTTATTTCATGATCATTGATACGCGTTTTTTTTTAAATTTATTTATAGGGGTATTTCAGATAATTAGGTATTAAATAAATATTTAACGTAAGTTCATCTTTTTAAGGAGTTAATCATAATTGATGGAATCAACATAGTTTGCGCATATATTATCGGAAGTACCCAATAGGGTTTGATTAAAAATATAAAAAAAATAATGCAAATGAGAAGTTAAATTGAAAAGAAATAATCGGATTAACTTTTATAAGTTGAACGAATGAAAATTACAGTTACAATACCAAAGAAAAATATATACGTAATGAACTCGCAATGTACCAACTGGTTATTGTGAATAAATAATTAATTAAATAAATATTGAAATGAAATACAGTCGCAGTCAAAATTAGTAGCACGTGTACGAACTGAATAATTTTCATTCTTATTCCACTTTATATGACCAACTATACATAATTATATTCTAATGCAATGGAGTATCAGCCTCAATTTTTTTTATTGCAGAAATGGATAGAGCGTGCAAAGTTAAGAGACCGGGAAGTATTTTTAAAAAATTATTAAAAGTCCTTGTTGTGACGTCACGAGGCGGCAAGTCCTATCTTTTTCCTCTTAAAGAGCGGCGCCTCATGACGTCACAAATAGAACTCTCAATAATTTTTTAAAAATAGTTCCCGGGCTCTAAAAAATCTGAAAAAAAATCAGGGTAGCATAACTTTGCACGCTCTATATCTATTTCTGCAATAAAAAAATTTGAGGTCGGTACTGCATTGCATTCATCAAGTTTAAAACTCACCTCAAGTGGGTCTTTGACGGTGCACACGACCGATATTGAGGCAGGGGTTAACGTTATACTGTATCCTGTCCCGTAGTCTCGCTTGCCGCTGTACGTGTGTCCTCCCCCGTAACCTCCCCCAGGGTGCTTCTTAGCGCTCTTCTCTGCCACCAAGTTCACACTAGACGCTGCGACCTCTCTGGAAAATAAGTGTATATCATTTAAAAACAGAACAAAAATAACACTGAATTATATAACAAAAATTGTTTGTGACTAATAATTTTTTTTTTTTTTTATAATGACGAAGGGCGGCTCACTTTTAAAGGTTAAAGGTGGATTTTCATGAGCGACAACGACGATGCGGCGCGATGATGACGTAAAAGCTGCAAAATCCTATGCGGCGGCGAATTCGCCGGTAATCGCGTTAATTATACGATGCTCTTTTTCTTTTATTCGCCCAATATGGCCGCCAATGGATGTTACAGCAATTGCATGTGCTTTATTCGCATCGCGTCGCAGGCTGGAAATCGCCCATGAAAATCCACCTTAAGATCAAATCTTCAAACGTTTACTATCGTATCACGTAGTTTCCACGTGTCCAGCAGGACTGTACCATGTACATGGTTCCTATTAATAAAGCTATATAATTATATTTCATAACATTCAAAAATTAATAAAAGAGCGTTAATTGTTATAAAAGAAAAGATAGAAAACTGAATTTGGTAAAAATTTGATTTATCTCAAACAATCTCGATTATATATTTTTACAATTTCATATAATTAGTACAGTAGGCGACAACAAAAATGCATGCAATATAATATTTTATATTCCAGCCTACTCCGATAAAAAAGTAGCTATTGACAATATTTTAACATGGGTAGAAATATATTCAATAATTAAATTAAGCCTGCTAGTATATTAAATTTTGCGAATTTTAATTTTTGTTAAAAATTAATTGGTGAATTCTAACACTTTTAATGGAGTTACCAATATATATATTATATATTGTATATTTATATAATATATATTATTTGGAGCTACTGGAAGTGAACTTGCTCTGCGAAGAGCTATGACGTCATGCAATTCAATGGGGGTATTTCTGAGTGTTTCCGCACGCCAATGCAGGCTCACGGTAAATGCCGCTGCAGACAAAGTAATTAGTGACGTCATCAAGGTGCGGGTGTCTGGTGCCAGGTCGTGAAACTTAATTAGCAATCAGAAATGGACAACATGCATGAAAAAAAAATATTGCAGAAATGAATAGAGGGTACCAAATTATGCTACTCTGTTTTTTCAGATTTTTTTGAAACCCAGAACTATTTTTTAAATAATGAGATATTAGTATGTGAAAATTTTAGTGGCTTAATCGAAAGAAGGGGTAAAAATATGGTACTGTGAATTTTTTCAGATTTTTCTGAGAACGGGAACTATTTTTAAAAAAAAAATATTGAAAGTCTATTTTGATGACGTCACGGGCGGCACTCCTTAAGAAAAAGGATAGGGCAGTGCCGCACGTGACGTCATCAAAATAGACTTTCAATAATTTTTTAAAAATAGTTCCCGGTCTCAGAAAAATCTGAAAAAATTCACAGCAACATATTTTTACCCCTTCTTTCGATTAAGTCACTAAAATTTTCACATTCTAATATCTCATTATTGAAAGTGCAGCCACGCCCCCTGGAGGCGTCAATAGGCATCCAGCCATCCAATCTCTATCCTTTTTATTAAGGATTGAGGGGTGCCAACTTAAATCACAGAAATTTCAATAAATATTTCAAAATAGTTCCGGGACTCAAAAAAATCTGAAAAAAATCAGAGTAGCATAATTTGGAGCCCTCTATTCATTTCTGTAATAAATTTTTTTCATGTATGTTGTCCATTATATTTTGAACAATAAATTAATGAATAAACCTCCCAGTTAGCATTGTTCAAACATTTATATTGAGGACGACTGGAGAAAATAAATTGAATACTTTTAGTTTACCTACTAAACTTTATACTGAGAAAATTAAGTCATTAAAAAGTAATAATAATAAGCATTAAATATGCTGTGAAATGGAGATATAATACAATATATACATTTTTTTTAATTAATCCTTAACTGGGCACTTCTATATATTTACTAATTACTCACTAAGTTTGAAACCACGAACCTTCCGAAACCCTAACTTGAGCGTTTCGCGGGCCCTTCTGAAATGTAACGGGGGCGGTCACGGCCTTGCAATCAATCCCAGCATTTGCCTGCGACTGAGGGAAACGTGGAAACCTCAGCCAGGATGGACGCTACAGCTTTTGTCAATGAACCGGAAGTGCAATGGTCCAAATATATCAATTTTAATAGCCAGATAACCAAATTATAATAATTATAAAGTTTCAAGCTGGCTCTTAATTTTATATTTCTTTCTATACTGTATAGCATTCTTACGCTTATAAAAATATTCTTACATGAATACCAAGATACAAGGAGAAAATTTTCTATCAGGTGTCAGCGTTACTTTCATTGAGAGATGTGCTTATCACTGTTATATCAATATTTATTTTTTATGGCCAAATAGGGTTTAATGATGTCAACATGTAGCTATATATAGCTGCCCTCCCATCTCATCCTTGTATTATTATAGAAATTTTCTCCTTACATCTTGGTACACTCGTCGCATCGGAAAATTTCTTTTGCAGCCTTCTTAATAATCACCAAACCCCGTAAGAATAACACAGAGCATGGTGATTAAAAAAATGTTGCAAGGAGACGAGTGTACATTGATGTTATTGATGGACAATTTGTGTGGTTGCGACTGTACTCACGCCTCTCCCTGAGTCTCGTCCTGTTGATCAGCTGTCTCGTCTCTCTGTTCGTAATCGTCCCACCCTCCCTCATCTTCTGTGACTTCATAGTCGTCTCTGCTCGGCTCTTTGTGGGGACGTCGAAGGTCGGGTCTTCTCCACGCTCGTTCAGGTCTTGATACCGTCCCTCGAACGCCAGAACGAACTGTCAGAGTGGTTGTCATTAAAGTAATGTCATATCAATAAATAAAGAGGTAATGCTATAGCATCATCATGAGTTAATGAGTTGATGGCCAAATTCTACATATTATAACTCTACGGGTATTTTATGTTGCGTATAATATAAATCAAGCGGTATACTATTGATTACTGATCCCTGATGTTTTTTATTTGTTACTGTGTTGACAAGTGCTACATTAATTTATTTTTTGTCAGTATTATTTGATAAGAGAATAAAAACAAAAAATGGAAAATTAATATTTGATGTATTATATTACAGATATCAAAATCGTATTCTGATGGAAATTAAATTTGAAATATGTGTTGGTTCTTCTATATATTTCAATGTTCATTAAACAAAATTTTAATTTTAAAATTTGACACTGATCGAACTGCACTAAAAAAAATAAATATACAATTGAAGTTGGGTTATTCACTATAATATATACATTTTCAAGTTTTTTTTTTTCTTTTAATTGATAAACTGAACCCAGTTGAACACTGACTTATTTTAGTTAAATTTTTTATTCTTCGCGAATTCAATCTAACAATGTAGTATTGCTTATATTAGAAAAGATAAGGATAGATGCAATAAAAAGTGCATATTTAAAAAAGTCTCTGATCTAGCTCTTATAATGGAATAATGTTATACGTATAGTGAAACCATCGAGAATTATTAAAATTGTTTTAAAATTAATAATATCTTCTCTTCCTTTCACATAATTTCATAATAAAATTTTCTTCAATAATAAATTAGCTAGTAAGGAGGATAGTTAAAAAAAAATCAGTACAAATAAAAGTCTGACTCGGTCTTACCTCTTGAATTCTCCGGTCCTTCATATCTCCTCCCCGGTAATTGTTCAGCCTCCGCTGAACCTCGATCTGAACAGCACAGTAGTCCACCAATCAGCATTGAGATCAAAATACATATTTCAGAACGCATCTCAGCTGTCAATTAAATATCACTTATCACGGAGATTTTCCGCGTTAGCTACACCACCATTAATTAACTTGAGAACTACCTCCTCACAGTCTAAAGTAATCTGAATGACTGTCATGTGTCAATGTCTTGTACCCTGCTTATGTAGACTTAGTATACCGTAATAAAGAAAGTATAACAGTAGCATTAAAATTTCAGTAAATGCGGGTGTGAATAAAACGTTGTTGAATAAAATTATGTTTTGATGTCATATTTTTTGTAGATCGTCCGTTACTTAATATTTCTCTCTCTGTCTTTGCAGTTAGAATATACAATGTACAACATACATGAAAAAATTTTGTTGCAGAAATGAATAGAGGGTACCAAATTATGCTACTCTGAATTTTTTTAGATCTTTTTGAGACCCGGAACTATTTTTAAATAATTATTGAAAGTCCTGTGATTTCAGTTGGCACCCCTGAATCCTTAATATAAAGGATAGAGACTGAACGCCTATTGACGCCTATAGGGGGCGTGGCCGCACTTTCAATAATTATTAAAAAATAGTTCTGGGTTTCAAAAAAATCTGAAAAAATTCAGAGCAGTATAATTTGGTACCCTCTATTCATTTCTGCAATAAATTTTTTTCATGTATGTTGTTCATTATTCAACAATTCTGTAGTGCATTCCGATTACAGAAGATTATAGCCACAATGGGAAATTCTCCTACATTTATTTTTTTTTTTTTTTCAGATGCTCTATGCCTTGAAACTAAATGTCCCAAAACAAAAAAGTTTCAATTTTCAAAATTGGAGACTTGGGAATTTTTTAAAAATCTGTCTTCTTTTAAATTTAGCGCCAAAACGTGACGTAGAAACTGCCTAGCAGGCAAATTTTTCCTGCAATAAATTTATATTTTCGATTATCACTCTTAAAATAAACTGATATTAGGAATAAAACTACTGATACTAGGGTAGAAAAACCCGCTGATTTCGATCGTGTTACTCAAATTTATAGCCAATCACTCCTTGATGCTCAAACTATGGTATCAGGCAGTTGTTGTGTGTTAACTAGGGAGTTTCTACGTCACAGTTTTCAGGTTTGCGCGCGGGTTGCATACTTTGCCCCTATTCTAATAATCCCTTCAGAGTCCCCAAATTTGAGTTAAAAAACTTGAAACGTAAGTCAAACTTATTGTTAATATGTACCCTATCATGATATAGTAGTTGAATTACAATTTGAGTCGTAAGCTCGTAAGAGAATTCCCCATTACTTTTGAGATTGTATTTTATATTTATTTTAATTTAAACTTCAACAGGTTTTGAAAGAAATAATTATATATGAAAATTCATTTATTATAATTAGGATAGTCGATATGATAAAGCATCTTTGATTAAACGAAAATCATAGAATTCCTTATGCAATACATACAATAAAAGCAATATTATTTATTATATGATAAAACCTATAAAAATAGTTAATTAAGATGACATTTTGTAACTAGTTTTAGTTTGAAAATTTTTGGTATTATAATTTTTTATTTAAAATTATTTTTAAACAATTAATTTGAAATAATATGTAAAGGTCATTTTAAATTATAAGAAATAATATACATTACATATTTTTAATTAAATATATGTGTTTCAGTTTCTAATTATTTTTTAAGTAATAATTAAATAAAAAGAAAAGGATCTTGAAGTTCTATCATGTGCAAGAAGCTCTATAAATTTGACTTGAGAATTAAGAAAGTGGCTGAAATTCAAATAAATAATCATGATACATTGTAGTAATGATTACAAGGGAATAGATATAACAAAATAACGAAAATAAAATACACAATTCGATGTTTTATGGAATTTGTAAAATAATTTTCATAAATACGAGTTATCCAAATAATGCTTCTGAATTTAATCGCAATGATATTAACATATCAATAATTTCATAACCTACACATAATAATTGATTCAACGACCAACTAATGGATTGCTCTGCACGGTATCGACTAGTCCGCCAGGTCACTGTAATGTCTCTGGGTGGTACGCTCCTGTACTTGATCCGTCCTTACAAGGAAGCCCTTGGGGTTGTTCTCCACTCTTACTCAGTGGAGAAAAAAATCAACCTCTCTTTTCTTCCCCTCTTTAAAGTTTAGTTTAAAGTTTTCTTCGTAGTGTCAATTTACGCAGAGCTGAGGTAGCTACCCCAGTTAACTTACTACGTAATAAAGGTGGGTAATTTTTAATTGAGATCATATTTTTCATAATTTCACTACTTTTCTACGTGAATATAACACCTTGGATTCAGAGTAATAGCATATAATCTGGAAATAGCATGATATTGACCCTAAATGAACAGGTATAAATGTGGCGAATTGGGATGTTCGTTAATAATTTGCAATATTAGACCGGACAATTACTTTAGAAAGTGCAGATAAATTGTTTCCAGACTAAATCATAACCTTACATAGTCGGAACGATAGCCATTTCTTTCTTATATCTCGTATTACTGATAAGCCCATTTGAACCACAAAGTCATATAAACTGTTAACAGTGAAGTAATTAATTATTCATCGACTATATATGGAATATTATTTATTTTCAAATTAAATATATACGTAATAATTACAATAACGCAAAGTCTCTGTTAAATGTTTCATTTTTTATAAAATAATAAAATTAGTTTATTTTGAAAAAGAATCAACCTACAACATTTACGTTATTACAATATAATAATTTAAAAATTAAAATACAATATATATATATATATATATATAATATATAAAATATATATTTTTGAATATAATTTATAAAAAATTTAGTTTTAAATATTTTAATTCATTATTTTGTCAGGAAAATAAAATCAATTATAAATTGTTTTAAAACAATTTTATAGTAATTAAAAATATTAAAAAAATATTTTATTTTAAATTTTAAAGAACTATCGTAAGTTATATGCAGGCCATCTACCTATGACATGTGGATATATAAAGAACCTGTTTGTTATAATGTATACGTGCATATACTTTCAGTCTTACAATTTTGGGGTTGATTAGTTTTAAAGAGCTATCAGCTATGTTAAATTTCAATATGCACATCAGGAATCTCGTACTACTTAGTTGCTAATGTAAATTAATTTGACTGAACATCGAAGGCTGTCTGAATGTAACGCTATGTGCCACGTGTTTCCCCGCAGCGTCACGATGGGCGGCGTGTGTTGCGGGGCCCGCAGCACGATGCAGGAGGTGCCGGGGTCGGCGCTCGACCGCGTCATCTCACAGGCGTCCAACGACGACGCCTGCCTGCTGTACAAGCTGGCCGACTACAAGAAAGGTGACACACTGAGGGATGGACAGGATGTTTAATACGTCTATAAACTCGATGTATAAATTTTCTAAACATGATTCCCTTATGTACACTTTCCTTGGAAAATTTCCCACTTGCAGCCTTATTGTTAATCACCATGCCCTGATGTGTATGTGTTATTCTTTGGAGCATGGTGATTAACAAGGCCAAAGGGAATTTTTCCGAGGCGACGACTGTATTTGAACAGGTTTACGAACTGACCTAATATTTTCTAAATTCAATTGTTAGTGATGATAAATTAATACAAATCAGAGCCGCATTGTATAAATAATTAATATTAAATTTCACAGAAAATAATCTTGACCAAGGGGAGATTTTATTTATTTATTTTTCTTTTAATTGAAAGTGGTTATACGCTTTTATAATATTTAGTTACAGTCTAACAGATCTTAGAATACCTGTAGACACTATGGCGCCAGCTCCAGACGTCTAGACTGAATGGTGGCATCCATAAGATCCTTAATATTTATTTTCAAGATGTCCGCCGCGCGCAGTTGAATCCACACGTAAACTAAGATTTGTAATACTGTATCACAGGACATACGACATTTCAGGCGCGGATTCAGGGGTGGGGGCTGGGGGGGCGGCCCTCCCCCTCCCGAAATTTTGGATTTCATATGGACAATAAAGGCATTTCCCTCATTCCATTTTTTTTTTAACATTGGCCACCCTTGTAACTATTTCCTATTTATGAATATTAAACATATATAATTGACTTCCAGGGGGCGAGCTGGTTGACGCGTACCACGCAGGAGGTCAGGCCGAGGTGGAGAAATTGATCCGCGAGCAGTTCAGCGTGTTCTTGTACAACGAGGGTCGAGGTCAGATGATCAACCGGTCAGAGTACCTGAGGTGGAAGTACCGCAACCAGGAGCAGGTACCTCTCTCTCTCTTTACGTCTTCAAGTATTTTTATATTTTTAAAAGTGCTAACTTAGTTTCATACCACGTGACTGAGTGGCAAGGAGAATCTCAAAAGTATGCTTTACTGATTGAAATTTTCCTTAGTCCATATGACTCGTTGGTGAAGTACAGAGACCACGTGACTGGGTGGCAAAGATATCATCAACAGTACATATAACTGGGTGGCACGTTACAGGTGGTACTTCCCATCGAAGCCTCGCTGAGTCCCCACGACCCTCTGGCTAAATGGAGCGACCACGAGGCCTGCTGGCAGATGCAGTACCGCGGCTCGTTGGGAGAGGCGCTGTTGCACGTGCTAATCATCTGCGACACGAGGCTGCACACGCGGCTGGCACGCACGTTGCTCAAGTGTTTCCCAAGACTGGCCCTGGACGTGGTGGAGGGGGAGGAGTACCTAGGTATGAAACGTTGATTTAATGGATAACCTGAATGAAATTGATTTGTTGCAAACATCACGGATGTGGAGCCTCGAATTATGATTTTTTTTCTTAATTTCTTTTTTAAACATACACTTGGCAAAACGCTATGACTTCATAATCATGTAAATATTAATAGTATGCATAAATTATAGGGAACACAGTTGTACATGACTATGACGTCACGTCGCTTAGCAGAACTATTTTAATTAATAGATTAAATAAATTTTACGATGGTGTTCATTTTATCGCGTCCCCACAAAAACGACTAAAGGTGGATTCACATGGCGATTTTTACAATGCGACGCGACGCGAATAATGCGCACTTGCTATAATATATATATACATTAGCGGCCATATTTGGCGATTAAAAGAAAATGAGCATCGTAATTAACGCGATTCCTTGTGAATTCGCCGCCGCATAGGATTTCGCAGTTTTTACGTCAAAATCGCGTCGCATCGCCGTTGTCGCCATCTGAATCCGCCTTAACTCGTTTTATCGCGAGCCGAGATGGTCGGTTTTGCACTATGGGTTTCCAGGTATAAAAAAATGTATACCTGAAAACCCATTGTGCAAAAGCGACCATCTCGGCTCGCGATAAAACGAGTTAGTCGTTTTTGAGAGGTCGCGATAAAATGAGATAGTCGTTTTTGACGGAACACCATCGGCAAATGTTGGTCATTTGACTGCATTTTTTTTTTTTTTACTCAATTATGTATATCGCACAAAATTTAATGCATGCAGGTTTTCCATTTATAATTAAAAATGCATGTCTCGTTTTCAATTTACTAATAGAACGATTAATTAACAATTTGAAAATTTCAAGGCTTTTAATTTCCTTAATTAATTAAGAGACATTGAATATTGACCATATCATTTTTTTATTTTAATATGTTATTAAGATTTCTGATTTTATAATTTAAGTTATGCTGGATAAATAGCATAATTATATGCTTTTCAATGAAACTGTTTGAAAATAGTTCTTGCGGTCATTAATAATATCAACGTTGACTCTGTAATTAGTTATAAATCCACACACGGACACACATTACAGGTGCGAGCGCCCTTCACCTGGCTATCGCATACAACAACAGTGAGCTGGTCCAGGATCTCGTGGAGTCTGGGGCGAACGTCATGCAGCGAGCCATAGGTCAGTACAATACCAGTACCTTGTCTGATGACTATGAACTATTATAATATATTACAGAGTAGTTATATAAATTATGTTTGCAAATAAAAATTTTTTTAATGAAACATTTGAAGACACGCTGAATTCATTGGTGTAATTTTTTGCATCTTAAAAACACCCCTTAAGAAGAGATATTGACCATCATAATGTCAAAATAAAAATGTAGCTTTCAATAATTTTAACATTCTATATACCATTGATATTTTTGTAAATAGGGAGTTTTGTTTCTTAAGCCAAAAATCGTTTTTGAATTTTCGATATTAGCTAATATTAAAACATTATATATAATAAGGCTATTATATTATACATTCCAACAGTATTATTAATAACTCTTATTTTTTAAATTGTTTTTTCCAAAGAATTTGAAAATATATAACCAATTAACAAAATAATATAACACAATGAACTATAATAATTATAATTCATGAAAAATTGAAATGTTTGAAAATTTAAAATTTATTTAATATATTTTTTAAAAAAATAATTTATATATTTAATTATATATTCTTTAAAATTTCAATGCATACATTTATATAAGATCAAGCTTATTATAATAACTTATTACCTCAACAATTTATAATTTTTTATATATTATTTAAAGCAAATGATCATAGAAGAATTCCAATTGATCTTCAATAATGAATGAATCTTGACTGAAGGTTTCAAGTCTCACAAGAAAAAATATAAAATTTCTAGAATTCATAATAATCATTTATGACGATTAGCAAATTATTATATTTCTTAACGATTAATCTCAGTTACTGCAGGAGTCAAAGAATATTTCGCTGCAAACGAATCGAATGAAATAAATTTTAAAAAATCGAGAATTTTCTGAAACTTAATAATCGCTTATGGTTTTAGCATATTCAGTCTTGCTGTTTTCTTACAACAGCTCCATTTCCGGTTTTCGTCCATAAGGTCAATGCTAAACTTCTACATCAGTTTTCACAAAACTGATAAGACAGATTCGCTTCAAAATTTGTATGCCACCTATTGATGGTGAGTTCTAAGTTCCCTGCAAGTCTTGTTGCATTCCAGGCGGTACGATTGCGAGATATCATGGAATCTACTGAGATTCATCCTTAACAATGGAATTATTTAATAATAAATTTTCATTTAAAACATACTGAATGATGTGAGTTTGAAATTATCATTATCAAAGCGATGTACCGATTAAATTAAAAATATTTTAATCCTGAGATACTTAGTTAATGTTATTTGATAATGATTTCATGCGACTCGTACAGGCAGCTTCTTCCTGCCGCGGGACCAGCAGCGCCCTCGACCGGCCAAGCGCACGGAGTACGAGGGTCTCGCTTACTTGGGGGAGTTCCCTCTGTCCTGGGCGGCGTGCTGCAACAATGAGAGCGCCTACAACCTGCTGATTGACTCGGGAGCCAACCCTGACGAAAAAGATACCTTCGGCTGCATGATCCTCCATATGGTGGTAAGTATTTTTTTTACATAAGGATACACCTCTATGATTATATACACCCCAATGAGCTTGGCAAGGCGGGGTAATGGGGAAGGATAAGGGAGGGAAAGGATGGTGGCCACGACCTGTTACGCGTTCCAGCATTCACTGAGGTGAGACTGAAGAAACCGTGGAAAAATTCAGTCAGGACGGACATTACTTTTTCTCAATGGACCATTGAGATACCCGTGTCGAGCTTGCATGGTTTTGAGGGGAGTGGGGATACTGAATGACATGATTATATTTCAATTATATAAATTCAAATGAATTGAAGTTCCTAACAGAAATATTAACCCAAAATTAAGAGCCTAAATTCTGTCCGTTCTATTTAGAAGTTTAAAATTTTGCGTATATAGGTTTTTAACGTAATTATTTAAGTATGATATGAATACGCAGTACATTGACCGGTTCTTGTTAGACCACCGAAGTCAAGCAACGTTGAGCGTAATTAGTACTTGGATGAGTACCGATAAAAAAAAAGTACGTTCCTCCCTCCCTGGGGTGAATTCAATTTGTCATTTCGCTTTCCTCCCAGTGTAGTTATGCACTTGTGTCTCATGTGGTTCCCCAGGCTTTGAATATTACTTCATTCCATTGATGAAAAGTAGAGTTGTCCGTCCTGACTTAGGTTTTCCATGGTTCCCTCAGTCTCATCTTAACGAATGCTGGAACAAATACAACCCTCGACCACCATTCCTTCCCTCCCTTATCTCTACCCATTACCCTGTCTTGAGCTTCAAACTTATTTACGTAAAAATAATAATAATAAAATAACTCAAAGCATTTTTGTAGCAACCAATAAAAGTGTTAGAGGGTTCAGAAAATATGAAAAACAGTACACGTATTAATAGAGGCTTTAAGCGTTCCCCGGGGGGAAAATTTTCTCCATAAGTTACCATGGTAAAAAATTCCCAGTAACTATTAGAGCTATTGAATTGAAAACCTCTCCTACCCCTCCTCCCCCTTTCCGTTTAGAAACTTTCTGATAATGAATCAAGAACTTATTTTTTCTAAAAGAAATTTTTTATAAATGCCAAAAATTCAATTTCGATTTTTTTTAATAGTTTTGTATAGAACAGTGGGAACACCGCAAAATCAGCTGACTTGAAGCCTCTATTTCAAGGTCCAATAATAAAAAAGTAAGATTGTCTTCTGTTGTGTTGTGTCAGGTGGTGTGTGACAAGCTGGATATGTTCGGCTACGCTCTGCGCCACCCCAGACGCCCCGCCAGTAACGGTATCCTCAACAACGCCGGTCTGACGCCACTCACCCTGGCGTGTCAGTTGGGCCGTGCAGAGTTGTTCCAAGAGATGCTCGAGCTCAGCGCCAGGGAGTTCTGGCGCTACTCTAACATCACGTGCTCTGCGTACCCTCTAAACGCCCTTGACACCCTGCTGCCCAGTGGCAAGACAAGTAAGACTCAATTATTAAAATAGGGTGTAAATATGTATCGTGGAGCAAAATTAAATTTCTAGTATGAGGTCGAGCGTGGCGCAGTGCATTGACCGGTTCTCGTTAGATTACCGACGTCAGGCTACGTCGAGCGTGGTTAGTACTTGGATGGGTGACCGTTTCAAGTAAAAATTACGTTGCTCCCTCCCTGGGGTAAATTCATCTCGCTTTTTGACAAAGAGTCGGTAAGTTAAATTGTAAATTGTTACCAATCCCCTACAACTGAGTTCTGTCAAGGAAAAAAACGTATAATAAAAGGGCATTGTTGTACAAAATTGTGAGCTTTAAATTGAACAGCAATCTTTCAAAATGGAACAAATTTTGGCAATATCAAACATCCATTCAATATTATAGCCAGCGCTCCTACTCATAATGGTTTTATTGGTCAGTATCCATGATGACATCACCAATCCTTTGTCCTCCCATTTACTTACAAAAAAAGATTGGGCGCACGTAAGATTCTATACGGAGCAATTTTTCGATCGCTTATTGTTAACCCTCTAAATAAGTTATGTTTGCAAATTTAAAATTACGTATTGGCACTAACCTTTTACGTTTGCTGCTATAAAATTTTTACTATTTGCCTTGGGTCAGTTAAATTAAAGAGCATCTAAAGAATTTCGCGGTAGTAGTGTTTTGACTTCGAGCCGAAAAAACGTGCGCAGAAGGGTTGCGCGCCGATGCGCGGTGGTTGTAGCAGGAGTCAAAATTAGCAAACGAACATGGCGACTATATAATTTTTCTGATGGATACTCACCTCGATTTGAATAGTCGCAAATGTAAAATAATTAAGAATTAATCGTGCCTTGTTAATAAAAGTAGAAAAGTGCATGAATAATCTAGGTTATTAATTAAATAATAAAATTTGGAAGAAAATGTGTTATAAATTTTGAGAGAATCTATTTAAAAAAAATTAAAATTTGATTTTTTTCTTTTGCTTTTACACGGAAATTTTGTACGAACATTAAATATTGTCATAAATATATTATAAATAGCTATACTATATTAAACGTATTAATATCAATATTTATAATGTTTTATACATTATCCTATTATTTTGCCAATATTTTCTTTTTCTTCTCTATTTCTCGTACATAATTATTAATAATTAGTTTTGATTCAAATAAAAATCAGGAAAATAATAAAACAGGGTTTTTAATTGGTGTCAATGCACTGCGCCACGCTCATGTACTTGATGCGACCCTCTTGACACTGACGACATTGCAGACTGGAACTCCGCGCTGTTCATCATCCTGAACGGCACCAAGGAGGAACACTTGGACATGCTGGACGGAGGAATTATCCAGAGATTGCTAGAGGAGAAGTGGAAGACCTTTGCTCAGGTAACGTGGTCTCGTCATGACCGTTTCTGGTTCTATTTCACATGTAGAATAATCAGCAGTGCTCCTGTCAAGCCTTGGACATTTCTCTCTCGTTTACTATACTCTAAAAGTTTGTTTTCTAAAAATAAAATAAGCATTAACAAAATTTTATAAAATAATTAGTTATAAAATATAATTATTTTAATTTTAAAATAATACAAAAAAATTAGTTCTTGTAATTTAATTCATTTTGTTACCAATATGTTATTTTTTTATTAATAGTTTTTATAAGTACTTTTCATTCTTTAGTATAAAAAAATAATTATTAAATATTTCTCTCTTCAACCACACATTAAATTGGTAAACATCAAATTGTCTCGATTCATGGGGAAAACTGCTTTGATTTTATTCGTATGAGAAAATTGAAAAAAGGAGATGGTCTTTTATTCGGAATCATAATGATTATTAATTATATAATTATGATATGCGAGAGCTGTATGCATTATTATCACAACCAATACTTTATTTATAGAGCCCTATAGTTCCTGGAATGACTCCTGACACACCTTTTCATCATATTGTGACGTCACAACTAATACTCGCCATTACAGCGTCAGTTCCTGAAACGACTCCTGATCCTGGCTGCTCACCTCTTCACCATGAGCATGGCCATCTACCTGAGACCTGCAGACCGCGTCACACCTTTGATCGGAGGCACGGAGCCACGGGACATCGCTCGCTACGGCTTCGAGCTAGGTACTTGCTTGAGCGTGCTATCGTACGTCGTGTTCCAACAAGGCCACGAGATCAAAAACCAAGGACTCTTCAGCTTCCTCAAACAACTCGTGAGTAAAACGTTACATTGTAATTATACGATATTAAAAGCTAAGACTTTATTTATAATGTAAAGCAATCAATATCTTTTACGAGAAAAATGTAACACGTTCAATATTCCATTTAAAATTTGCAAGCGTGTCTCAGTTTGAGCATACTAATGAACAAAAATGAACTAGAAGTATATTGAAATAAATATATAATTTATACTGTGTAATAAATATCCTGCAAAGTATTTAAATAATATAGTTTTAATACTCTGTATTTGTAATTGACTAATTATTAATATTTTTAGTACCATATATTTAAAATGCATTTCCGTAATTTCAGAAATGCTCTCATTATTCAACATTTTGACAATACATTTTTTCCATTCATAAAAACTTCCCATTCTCCAACGAGATCCCTGACTTACTGGTTACTAAGTCCACCTGCAGCATACAGTGTGGTTATTTTGATTTACCAATTGAAGTATCATCTGACAAAATTATTATTATTTTTTAAACTAAATTTGTGATATGTTTTACTATGTAAAACTTTATTTTTATAATATTTACTGTTTGAAGATATTTATGTTTAAAAACATTTTATAAATATAACGAAAAAATTTAAAAATTAAATAATATTTTTTAAATAAATTTATTTTTAAATTAAAATAAGTTGTAATTATTTATTTAGCGTCACGACCCTGCTAAGCTGATCTTCCTTCTATCAAACCTGCTCATTCTGGCGTGCATTCCTCTACGTATCGCCGGCAACAAGCTGGCTGAAGAGGCAGTTCTGGTGTTCGCGGTGCCCGGCTCGTGGTTCCTCCTCATGTTCTTCGCGGGTGCCATTCGACTGACCGGCCCCTTCGTCACCATGATCTACTCCATGATAGCCGGGGACATGCTCACCTTTGGCATCATCTACACCGTCATGCTGCTAGGATTTTCACAGGTACACAAAAACATTAAGGCATGATTTTTTTGTATTGCATTATAGTTGAACAGAGGAGATTGACTTGGGCATTTAATAATTTCTAAATTCTTTAGTAATACCCTATAAGAATCGAGGTAAAAGACGCTATGACATAACCTTTTAAATATGACGTCCCTGCATTTTGAAGGATATAAGAGAGCTAATATATATATATATATATATATATATATATATATATATATATATATATGTATATATATATATATATATATATACATACATATATATATATATATATATATATATATATATATATATATATATATATATATATATATATATATATTTAGAGGTTCTTTATCTAAATATGCAATAAAAAATATCAATCATACAGTTTTACCAGACAGAATGATTTTTCTATTTTTTCTATAGAGCTTAATGTAATTTAGTTACATAGTAATTTAGGCACTACTTTAAGGTAGAGATAACGTCGAACAGCTGTTCGACATACTCTCCTTTGATTAACATGTAAACCTTAGCAAACTGACAAAAATTCCGAAATTTTTTTGAGAGGCAGATATAGAAAAAAATTGCAAAACAATTTAACGAGCCGATTTTTTTTAATTAATTTTTTTAATTTTCAGCATAGGGCTTTCCCGTGGAGAGGCAAACTAGAAACTTAATTAATAAAAAATCGGCTCGTTAAATTGTTTTGAAACATTTTTTATGGCTTTTAGGCACCTCTCAAAAAAATTTCAGAATTTTTGTGAATTTGCTAAGGTTTACATGCTAATCAAAAATTGACTGAATTTATTGATGTATTGACTTCGAGTCTGTGGATGCTAATCAAATGGGAGTACGTCGAACAGCTGTTCGGCGTTATCTCTACCTTAATTATTGAGGGTGATGAACTTGATTTTTTTATGCAAAAAACAATATATTATATATTTTTTTTACATACGTCTCTCAAAATCACAAATTTCTAAAATGTGTCTCATTCTTTCTTTTGGAGCTGTTGCTCCTACTCATGCTGTCATGAGGTATATGTACTGTATTAGTTAAACAATTGACAACATTTAGCCTCACAGTTAGACAACTTACTCAGCTTTGAAATATAACAGGTTGCATAGGTACAGGGGCAAGGTGTTCAATGATAGGATAATAATAAAAAAAAAGTTCAAAGTTCGCTAAACGATAACATTTTGTTGCACAGGCGTTTTTCTTCCTGTACAAGGGCTACCCTGGCGTTCAAAACTCGCTCTACTCTTCGTACCCTTCCACCTGGATGGCTCTCTACCAGATCACCCTGGGAGACTACACGGTGAGTGCAACTGAATTAATTTTATCGATGTATTTCAAAAGAGAATTTTCAGTGCATTTAATAACTAAACAGTTTTATAATTGTATTTATTAGTTATTAGTGATGTTAAGAAGATCATGAAGCTAGTAACGAAGCACTATTTGAAATACAAAAATAAAAGCAAATATTTAGGATACATGAAAAATTTCCAATGTTCATTTTTAAAAACACTGCAAAAAAAAAATGGTAAAAAAATTTAATTTCTTAAATAAAACATTTCAATATAAAAAAAAATAGGATTATAATAATATAATGTAATAAAATTATTTACAAAATTAAATATTAATTTTATTACTGTTATATCTTATTATTAAATATTTTTAAAATAAATAACTGTAGTAATTTAGTTATTTTTTTTATTTAAATAATACTTCACAACGTGAAATTTTTTAAGAATAAAATTGTTTTGAACATATGTTCTATTAAAAATATATTAAAAAGTATAATAATTAGTAATTAGTAAAAATATAAAACGTTATTGTATTAATTTGAAGAATAAAATTATACCACTTTAAGTGGAATTAAAAAATCAATTGGCATGAAAAATAGATACACTAAGAAGTTTACTTTAAGTGTTTTGGATAACGGTTAAATGTTTTAATTCTAATTATGTTTATGGTACTGAAGTATGTTAAGTGGCCCGCATTAATTGTCATTATATATGCGTGCTGAAAAATAAAAAAACACTTTTTTTCCAATTTCATTCATTAGAGGATAAATTCGTATATATTTTTTTAAAATGATAACTAATAATAATAATAGTTGTTTATTGAGTATCGGTACAAAAGAAAACAGTACAACAAATCAATGGTAACGTGAAAAAGGATATCCCATTCACTAAAGTGTCCAGTTACCCAATGATCTCAAAAACTACTTATTTTTAATATAATGGCCAAACAATATGGGGAGGTTCGACCTGTATGATATATAAAATATGTATATATAAATTATGTGCAGTATATATACATATTAATGTATGACAAGTGCAAAGATGCACTATGTACACCACTGGTGTTTGATGAATAAATATTATAAAAAAAATAATAATAACCAGCAGAATAATAAAGATGACAATTAATTTCTAATCTTTTAATTATATTTATTCAAACAGTTTGTTATTAATTTATATATATAATTCTACTAATTGCTAATACACATAAATTGATGAGCTCTATTACATAAAAGATTAGGAATCAATTCAAAGATACAGTAAGCAAATACTAATAACCGTGAGATAAGCTATAGCTCATATTTATATTTATCTATATAAGCATACTGCCGAAAATAGTCGAGAAAGATTGAATGATTTTTTTTTTTGTTTTTTTTTTGCACTAACTCAATAGAGGTCAAAATATTGTAAATATACAATCAGGACGATCAATTATTAAATGAACCTTATGTTCCCTGTACAGAAGGTTCATCTAAATATCTGATTCTGCATTTACGAAAATATTTATTGCTACATTTTAAGTCAAAATTCTTAACACAACAGTATTTAAATTGTACAAGCTTTTCTAATCGAAGCTATTTGATTTAATTATTATTGCAGATTGAAAACGTTTTCACAAAGCTTAACAAAAATTGCTAAATTTATCATATTGAATTACGGCTTTAAAATATCGAGCTACATTTTAGTTTCTGTATAAATTAATTGATGAATAAAATTTATATTATTGTTCTTAATTAATCAGGCAAGTTTTTTTATAATAGATTGAATGTAAAAAATGTAACAATTAAATATGAATACAGTCTTTATAATATATAGCTACTAATTTAATTCTTGTTTAAGTTGTAAAATATAATCTGATCACCAGGTGTGCTTGATAAATAACTACCAGTGTTCATAATTCTCTACAAATAGTGTAATGTAATCATCATGTATGTTATCAGTGAAATGAGAAAAATGAAAATTCATGCAGTAATAATGATTTTATTGCTATTTTTAATCACTGATTTACATTTTATGTAATAAAATATAATAAAAGTTGGTTGTGAATAAAGTAGCAACTATATATAATATAGATTATATAATATCATTCAATTCTAATTTACTTAATTACATGTGTATATATTTTATGTTTTAATTAATTTTTAAAGTTATTGTTACACTTCTCGCATCTGAAAAGTTACATTTTGCAGCTTTGTTAATCACCATTCTGATATTCTTATAGGTCGTGTTGATTAACAAGGCTGCAAAATGGAACTTTTTAGAGGTGTTGACTGTACAACCATGCAGTACAAATAAATCAGTTTAAATTTAATTTTATATATTAATAATCAAAGTCGATACATTGAGGACAGTTTGCTAACAATGGTGTCATACATTCGCTTTGAGATGGACTAAAATGTAATCCTTCATTACACATTCGTATCTCTCCATTACCGAATACACAATAAACATAATGAGTACAATCAGGTGGATATGGTTTACTTATACCATTCTCAAATATACCACAAGTTGGATATACATTACATTGTGGTATAGATGGAGAAGTGGTAATAGTAACCATTGTTAAGGTTGTAGGAACTTTAGTAGTAGAAGTAGGTGTTGTAATTGTAAACATTGTTCTTGTAATTGCTTCAGTAGTAGTTGTCATTACATTTGTAGTGGTAATATTAGGAGTGGATGCAGTGCCACATAATGGACAATTTGCTAACTCAGGTGTCATACATTTCATTTGTACCGGACTAAAATGTTGATCCGATAAACATGAACGTAGTAATGGTACTCCAAAACTACAGAATACGTACATTGTACAATTTTGAGGGTATGGTTTTAATAATCCTTGATCATTAACCCCACAAATTGAAGGTTCAGCGCATGATGGTAGATCATCCTCAGATGCTGGTACACATTGTTGACAAGGCTTATCTTGATTGACGCATTTCTGTGACACGTCATTGAATATTTGACCTTCAGGGCACGAGAATGTCGTCCTTATGTCATCATCACAACGATAGTAAAGGGAGCAATCAGACTCGTGGGGGTGGAAACTAGGGCCGCTGAGGGGTTGATTTGAACAGTCGGGGGGTGTAATAAGTTGACATGCTTCACTATAAATGATAGTGCTGAGTAGAAGTATTTGAGTCAGTAGCATTAGGCAACCTGGAATCAGATAAAAGAATATAATAAATAGTTATATTTTATTTATTATACTTAAATGGCGAGGTAAAGCAAAAATGCCTCAATTTTCTTACTCCTCGACCAGTCAAATTATGAGTAGCGCCAATATTTATGAATTATGAAATTGCACGTATAATGGTTTAAATCTTACAATATACTCGTCTTTCAATTATAAGATAAATTTCAACCGTATAAGGGTATATAAAATATTTATTTTCAAAGACAAGCTGTGTATTTCAATTTGTTTGAGTTAAGCAATTACACAAAGAGAGCAATACAATTATATTTATTTAACATATACTACTAAAATATTTGAAAAACATATTTACGAAAATAAAAAATACATTTAACGTGCAAATAAAACTAAAAATTTGCAATTTAAGGGCATTGGGTGTAGCACCGGTAGTTGGCAACACTGACGTATCTTCACCATGTTAATTTTTTATCATTGCTCCTCGGAGTAATTTTTATGCTAGAGCTAAGCTGATTGCTGTAGTATCAAGATAATTAGTAGCCCAAGTGCGCAATTTGGCTAAATAAAGCCTGATTTAAAGAAAAGTATTTTTTTTATATTTTAGAAAAATGCATGTAAATTTAAAAAATTACTAAAAAATACTTTTCTTTAAATCAGGCTTTATTTAGCCAAATTGTGCACTTGGGCTACTAATTATCTTGATACTACAGCAATCAGCTTAGCTCTAGCATAAAAATTACTCCGAGGAGCAATGATCAAAAATTAACATGGTGAAGATACGTCAGTGTTGCCAACTACCGGTGCTATACACCCAATGCCCTTAATGTATGACTTTTATGAATGTTATAAATTAAAAAAAATGCAAGAAAATTATTTTTGTTACACTTTTATTTAAATATTTTTTACAAAAATACATGCACCCTGGAATAGGAATTATATAGAATGTTTAATATGCATGTTTTTATTCAATGAAATAAATTTAAATTCGGTGTTGTATAATGTCTACACACAATTTTTCTTGTTAAATCAGGTACTTACCTAGCACTTTCGTGACCATTTTAAAACTTAATATTAATGCGTAGAGAATTGGAAGTTACTAATGAAAATAAAATGCTCTAATCTGAATAAGTACCTAATCTACCTAATCGCAATTTTATCATTTAAAAACACTTCAAGTAAACTAAAAAACTAAATCTATTTTATCTACGTGTTATTTTTCGAGAGAGTAGATATTATATCTCATTGCAATGCCAGAGGTATATCGGAACTGGCCCCCTTGATTTTACTGAGTCAACCTTTTAGCATGACCCTCAAAATGGAAAAGAAATACGTATTGTTTCTCCATTTTGAGAGTCATGCTAGAAAAACAAAAAAAAAAAAAAAAAAAAAAAAAAAAAAAAAAACGAAAATAATCAAGGTCCTCCAACCTTATATAATGCAATAAAAAATAATGAAGGTTATTCATATTAAGCCTTGTCCAGATTTTGAATTTTTTATAAGTAATCGAAAATTTTAGAATTTTCTGATTGGCCGAGAGCAATTCCAATTCCGAAACAGTTCTGGACGGTGCTTTAGTGTGATATAACAAATGGAGAATAATGTTTCAGTACGCCGAGTTAAGTCACGTGCCGTACCAGGCGCTCAGCAAGACCATCTTCATTATCTTCATGATCTTGGTGCCCATTCTGCAACTTAACATGTTGATCGCAATGATGGGGAACACGTACGCACAGGTCATCGAGCGCAGTGAGAAGGAATGGATGAAGCAGGTGGGTCAAATTATGCTATGCTTCTGACTTTATACTATATAATACTTGTGTCCAGTGGGCGAAGATCGTTGTGAGTCTAGAACGAGCAGTGAACCACGAGGACCTCCACAAGTACCTTCAGGAGTATTCTATCAGTCTGGGCAAGTCTACAGACGACCCGCCGGTGGAACAGAGGGGTGTGATGGTGATCAAGAGTAAGAGCAAGACGAGGGCCAAGCAGCGCAAGGGGGCGCTCATGAACTGGAAGGTACGGTGTATTATTTGTCTGCATTTGTGGTATTTTCCTATCTAATGAGCATATTATAGTGGTCGTGGTATCATACTAACAATTTTTTTTTATATTGTCCAATGTAAGCTTTTTGATAGTACTTAAAGTATAGTTAAAAGACTAAAAGGGAAAAACTAATGTATTTCCAAAAAGATTGAATTTCTGTAAAAATGCATTCTAACTTAATAAAATATAATAGTATAATAGTATAATAGTTAAATAATACTACAAAACTTAACAATTTACCGAGAAACTTTCTTCAGCAACTTACAATAAGTGCAATACACTTAAGTAATTGCTGCACTGTTAACAAAAATGTGCATAAAATTTAACAAGCAGCAACCTAAATACATTACACTGTTAAATTTTATGTAATACAATGCAATATTATATAAACGATAATGTTTTTTATTTTAGTCATAGAATGAAATTAAACTTATAAATACCTAAAATTTCAATGAGGAACTGCCACATTCCCCTCGAATTTCCAATACTATAATAATCCGCACTCACACAATAACCTCCTGTGGTTACAGCGCACTGGCAAGGTGACGATAGCCGAGCTCCGCAAGCGCAACATGACCGGCGAGGAGCTGAACATCATCATGTGGGGCCGTTCGGACATCGCCACGCCGGTCCGTAACCCCCAGGCCATGAGCCCCGACCTGCTGGGAGGTCCTATGATGACCTCAGATGCCCTCACCTCCGCCCTCGACCAGATCGCCTTCGCCACGGACCTCCCTCTACCGACCGATGCCGCCAAACCCGCCGCCGGACTTGCCCCAGGGGGAACACCGCGTGAGTTGCTAAGATGCTCAAAGATGTGTGACTTTTGGAAAAAACTATAATTTATAATTTCATAATTTAATCATAATTAATCGTATTAGTATGGTCCATTATTTTTCCTCTGGAAAGTCGTATGACTTTTTTAAAGGAGAGCCCCAAATCTCGTCATATATAGGGGAATTATATTTCTTGAAGGAGATTTTCTGTGCAAATTTCTCGTTCCACTGATCATCTAAGCATTTTTCTACTTCGTATTTTGACACATTATATATTTTAATTGTTTATTTTTATCTTAAACCTAAAATTAATTATAAAATATAATTAGTAAAAAATTTATTATTTACATAAATTTAAAATTAAAACATTTAAATATTATATATTTTGTTTTTAAATTATTTATTGCATGTTGTTATTGTAGTATTATTTACGTTTTTTAAGTTGTTGATTAACATAAATGATTTTAATATTTACATCATAAGTAAAAATCAATTGTGTAAAATGCAGTTTACTGAATATATGCAATCGGTTGTTGGATGATTGAATCTCCTAAAATGCTGTATCATAAATTATCGTAGCGACAATTATTTTATGAATATAGCGTTATAATATACGAGTATGAAAGATATATGATTAGTAGAGCGCGGAAAAAAGTCATTTCGACTTTTTGTGCACATGAGGACTATTTTGTTGTCGTATAGGATGTCCACCGATCTCCGGAAGTGGATTAAAATGAGCCTATATAAAAAAAGACTATTTAGACTATTTTTGGATTTTTAGACTATTTTGGCAAAATATGACTTTTTGTGACTTTTTGGTATGTTTTTAGTGCATTTCAGCTCTTTTCTTCATATTGTCAAAATAAAAGGGAAGTAAAGAAACAATTAAAGACTTCAGTCTGTGTAAGGGAAGTCTGTGTAAAGAAATACAAAAAAAAAAAGAAATAAAACTCCCTAACACACTTTTAAATAGCACGTTTGAAACGCCTTTTTGCTGCACTTTCTAAAGAAAAAGTGACTATTTTTAAAAAAGTGACTTTTTTGTATAGACTATTTTCCAAAAATAAGTTGCCTTTTTAGGCACCTATTTTTTGAAAAAAATATGACTTTTTTCCGCGCTCTAATGATTAGGTTAATTTAAAATAATACGTAGGTGTTAATTAAATATGTAATAATATCAATGTGGTAGGGGAAAATATCCTAATTCTATAATATTGGTAAGTTGAAACAAATTAATATCCTAACTCCGTTATTAAGCAAAAGTTACATGCGCGCGCCTATTAAAAATATCCTAACTTCATTTTGCTTATGATCGGAGTTAGGATTTTTTTTTTCAGCTTACCAGTGGAGTTCGGATATTTTCTGCTATCACGTCGATATATAAATCTCTGTCCAGTGCATCAATCTATACGTGACATGATCTTCTTTGCCCCCCAGTTCTGACCAACTTGGTAGAGATGGGACAACAAACTAGCGGCGTCCCAAGCTGCGGTGCTGCCACCGACCTGCCCTCTCCCGACCCTCTGCGTGACCTGGTGCTCCAAGCGCCCGACCTGCCACCTGAGCGCGCCGCAGCCCTGGCAGCCCAAGCCGCCCAGTCCTGCCCTACAGTGGCTCCAGTACCGACTCAGGGAACCTCGGGGCTGTCTGTATCCACTGCGATGGCCGCGACGTTCGCCTTCATGCCCAGCAAGCCTGTGACATCGCCACCGTTGTCACCACATGTGTCCCTGGATACGAGTGACAGTGAGGGAATCGGTGAGTGCTGAGAACTAACTAGCTATAGAATACCTGAAATAGTTATTGGGAACCATAGTACATGTACACAATCAGGGATCTGCAATTATTATGTATTGGAGGAATTATAAGAGAAGATATTTGAGCCCAAAATTTAGTGTTAAAGAACTAAAATAATCCTGGGCCAAGGTAAGTACAGCTTACTAGTTTGTGATGTCAGAGTTATAAGAAATATATTTATAAAACTATTATAAAACAAAATATAGTAAAATTATTAAATTATAAATTAAGTTTTATTTTTAATTCAGTTAACAGTTATATTACTAAATAATTTTATAATGTAATTTATTATTTATTTTTATTAATTTTCATATTTTTGTCTTAATTATAATTTGTAAAAAATATATAAATTTTACTTTTTATAAATGTAATTGACACGTTCAATGTTTAATGATAAAATTATAAATAAAATTTTATGTCAATGTTGTTAATCACATTCTCAACTGATAATCTGATAATTATCTTCTGGGACTTCAGTGACCAATTAGTAAACTGTCAGTAATGAAGTTTATAATTAATTAAATTTGTATCGTCAAAATATTATTACATTGTAGACCTGTGGACTCTGTACGAATGAGCAAAACTCCCTATTATCAGTAATAAATTAATGAGAAACATTTTAGCAAAGAAAATAATTTTCTTTGATTACAGCTAGTATATTTCATAAATGTATTGTATATTGCCGTACTCATTATAATAATATCCTCTGTTTCTAATTTTCATTTTGTTAGTAAAAAAATATAGAATATCCAGAAAAATTAAATCATGGACAGTGCCAGAGGAGGTTAATATAAAATTTATGTAAAATATATAGTGTGAAGATAACAAGTGAAAGTTTATGCTTGGAAAGTTTCAAAATTGACGCTTAAATTATTTTATTTAGTTTGGAATCGGAAGTAAAAATAAGTAGAAAATGCGTTATTTTTGGAAATTCTTAACTCTCGCTTGTTTGACAGAATCTTCTCACCTCAGTACAGTCAAATTTGTGATATTCTCTCCGGAAGTGGGAAGTTGGTGGCTATTCTGTTTGAAATGTAATTTTAAAACTCCCGGGCTCACAGTTCACTTACCTAGTTCAATTAAATAGTTCAATTATACCTATGAGTGAAATTGTAACGTTGAAATACGAATAGGAATGTCAGAATCCTTCACATCCGGCTACTTCCGGAGGGAATTTACTGTACAAAGTGAACTCTCTTGTTGACGTCACTGACCACGTCTCTTCTCCTCAGAGGGTCCACTACTGGGACGTGCGTCTCGGTTGCGACGTGTCCGCAGTGCAGCTCGTCAGCGATTCTCCGCCAAGCGCCTCACAAGCCACAAACGCCGCGACTCGGTGCGCAGTACAGACTCTGTCTTCTCCAACGATAGCGTCACCTTCTGGAGCGCCCGCGTCCCACCAGCAGGTCAGTTTTATAGTCTGAGTCTTATCAGGGAATACCATGATCTATTCCCTGGTCTTATCGAGACAGGAACGTTGACAATAACTCAATTAATATATAATATAGGATTTCAATAAGTTCATCAGTTTCACTGTAATTTCATAAAAATCACGTGGAAATGTCAATATTTATATTCTAGCCGTCTCAAGGTGTTATTAGAAACAGATATATATATATATTAATATGCTGCATGATATCAATTGCTGTCTGATTTTATTTAACCCAGGCTATAATATATCGTCGCCTCAGAATGCAAGTCGCATAAGTACAAAAAAATTTGATGGGACTTTGAGCTTTAAGTTATATTGAGATAAGGTTCAAAGTTGCATCAAATTTTTTTGTACTTACGCGACTGACTTGCATTCTGAGGCGACGATATATGCAACTTTTCCTACACATAGAGAATATAAATTACTAGTATTAATATAAAATATAAGTACTAGTTTTATATTTCCGATGAAAAATTGATTCAATTGAATGATCGTTAACTACATGAATTTCAGCAGTAATTTCATTCGTAATGGAAATGATCAAAGTTAACTTAAATGTTTACATGATATTGTTTATTGGAGGTGATTATTGTAATAAACTAGAGCAGAAAATATAAATATAATTAATTATATATATATTATATACTCTAATATTGCCAATATAATAATAAAATACATCTAATTGAAGGGCATTTTTTAGCCCCTAAAATGTAGGCAACTTTTCTTACACGCAAGAAAACTTGATTTATTGTCTAGAATGATCATTAATTAAAATTATAATATTGTTAATATATAATGTGATTTATAATTTGTATAATAATTTGACATATTTGCATGCGAGAAAACTTCACAAGATCAGCTATAGATTATATTGAGAGGGGAGAGTATTAAAAAGTTAGAAAAATAGTTTATTAAATTGACTGAAATGTACGTAATTATTAATTAAGTTCACTTTAATAATTCGATTTGCTGCGACATAAAATTTAGTCCCAAGCAAGTGTTCCAAGGGTATTTCCTTATGTATAATGTGGTGAAATTAATTTAATTTCCTTATAGCAGCTGCTATAACTAGACTACTGTGACTATGACTTGTACTATGACATACGTCATTCCTATACCTGCAATGTTAAATTTTTAATCTCCCCATCATGCAAGCTTTGGACATCATATTAGTAGATGTGTCCGTCCTGACTGAGGTTTCCACGGTTCCCTCAGTCTCACCTCAACGAATGCTGGAACGCGTAACGCGTGGCCATCATCCATTCTCTGCCTTATCCCTATATATATTACCCAATAACCTGCCTCGAGCAGGCTCGAGATTCAAGCTCATAGAGGGGTGTATATGCTAGCTTGATTGTAAAGAAAAAAAAATTTACCTGCAGTGCACACTATATAATGCGCACCGCTCACCACTAATTATAATTGTACCCTGCCAGGTGCGGTGAACCCTGGCTTCTCGTCGTCCTCCCCCGAGGAATTCCCCACCCACATGAACGGCCGCCCCAAGACCGCCAGCAACAAGGTGGCCCCCAGTAGTGGAGGACGTGCCGTCAAGTCGGCGGGGGGCGCGGAGAGTTCCTCTCGGCACCAGCAGCTGGAATCCTGGAGCACGAGGGACATCGCGAGCATGAACACGTTGCTGGCATGGGACCAGCCGCCAGGAGGGGACACGCCCCCGGAGCAGTAGATCATGACGTCAACCATAAATTAATTTCACAAAGTATTGTAATTTTTAGTGAATATTACTTGAATATTCATACTTAATGCGTACGTATATTATATATTAATTGCTGTTTTTCTTTTTGTTAGTCGATTTAGTTAATAAAATAATGGATATACTTAAGGTAGAGATAATACGGATCAGCTGGCCCAATGCTAAAAAAATCCTATTCATAAAAATTATGAAAAAAATTTAAAATGTTCTCCTCTACATTCCCTATCAGTAGGTAAAATATCAGGTATACAAAAACGAGCTAGTTTTCGAGTTATTAATTTTTAAAGTTGACTAATAACTCGAAAACTAGCTCGTTTTTGTATACCTGATATTTTACCTACTGATAGGGGATGTAGAGGAGAACATTTTAAATTTTTTTCATAATTTTTATGAATGGGAATTTTTTAGCATTGGGCCAGCTGACCCGTATTATCTCTACCTTAATTATGAATACAAAGTTAAAACATTCTGCTAATTAATATATAGATCGGTTTAATACGATATTTGTAAGCTATATATATATATATATATATTAATAATATGATAATACAAAATTTATTAAAAGCACATTAAACATTACATATAATATATATGATTATGTTATTACAGTAAGTATGACACGATTTCACTAACAATCTTAAAAGGTATTGTATAGCACAAAAAGTAGGAAAAAAACAACATTTTTTACTAATAATACTAATTAAACCTATAATATATGATAAAAAAAATCATTTAATTATTCTATTCAATATTTAAATTAAAACTAATTAAGTATAATATTGTTGTTGGATTCTCTATATACATTGTATAATGGCTTATTTACCTCTTGCAAACATTTTGGGGTTATAGTTAAAAATGAAAAATAAAATTAACTTTAAATTGTGAAAATTGTCCTAATTGCTATCTAAAATCACGACTGTATGCTAAAATATGTACATACGCATTTCTTTCCACAATCTATATACTGTATTACGCTATTATGTATTAAAATTCAAAATATAAATAAATTTATCGCACAAAATAAGTAGTATTTTTGTTTTATTTTAATTTAATTCAATCCACATTTTAAATATTCCCACCAAAAGAATTGAAAAAAAAAAAGAAAGAAAGCATGGACAAAATTTGTGTGGTCTGATGCGCTAGGGCAGCAAAACTACACTTTTGCGGCTCATTTCTTGCCAGGCGAACATATAACTCTAGGAGGTCTACTCCGGTTACCTGCTGAGCTGGCTGAGTCACAAAAAAAATCGTGACGTAATATCTTTCATCACGCAAGTAAAATATCGATCGACCTCCTAGACTTTTATGTTCACCACGTATTGAAAAATTGATAATATCTGATTTCGGAAGAAACATTCCACTCGCCAAAACACCGGGGAGCGGGATTTTCCCATGCTTCTATCGGATCAGGCTAACAGATATGTCTAGCAGGTGTGCTACCTGTTACTTGGCTAGCTGATACTTTGACCAATGGGAAATAAGAAATGGCGTGTAGATAAAATGAACGATTCTGATTGGTCAAAGATTATGAAGGCTATTACAGTTAAGGTTTGCGTCACTTTTATAATGTTATCGTATCAGGAGAACATGAATTTTAGGAGGTGCATTAAAAATTTACCGCCATTATTTAAAAATGTTTCAAACTCCCTACTCCCTTTTTTTATCAGTTATATTTAAATAATGATTAAAAACTATGTGAAATAAATAAATAAATGATACATTAGGTTATTAAATAAAAAAGGTAAGTATTTTTTATGCATTTTATTGGCAAGCAAAATAACATTTAATGAAATTGACGATTCTTTTAACATAAAGATCCACATGATATACATAAAATATTTATGTGACATTTATATCATATTAATTTTCAATACATCGCAAAAAATACGAGAAAATATATAATTTTGACACATTATAAAGTAAAATAAAAATATATATATATTTTTTATTACACATCATGCACAAATTAGCTACAGCAACAAAAAAATGACATTCTTTAAAATACAATGGACTAGTTTATTATGTAATTTTAGTATAGTTATATATACAAAAATGTACAAACCTACAAATCTAATACCATGATAAATTTGTAGTATCCCTGGATTAATTATAATTAACATGGACAAATTTAATTAATTAACAACTAAAATGTATATTATAAAATAGGTGCCAACGAATATAAAAACAACAGAATCGGAGTATTATAAAAAATCTTAAATATATTAAAAAATATTGATCATTGTGCTATAAAATTGTTAAAAATTGACGTAAATTGATGAGATCAAAGTAGTCAATAAAATCACCGGACTTGAATATATAAAAACATATTTAACCAAACAAACATTGTAAAATAGCAAAACCCTAAAAATACTTTAATAAACTTCAATGACTCAAAATTTGCATGATTTCGTCCCTTGTTTGGAATAATGAGCTGTCAGGTGAGTGCTTACATCAGGTGTGCAGATAGCTCATTATTGCACTTTATCATGGTAGGCAAAAAGCTCATTATTCCAGACAAGAGATGATTTGTAATTGAAATATGTATCATTAATGATGCCAGAAAAATACTGTCAAATAACAAAATTCATAAATAATGAAGACAACGATTAGCTAAGTAATGGCCGTAAGTTGCAGCCACCTATCCGAGAATTATCCGTGGATTATTTACTAATTAACATTAAAATTCTCGGATAATTGTCGGATTTTTCTAAGATAGGTTGGCTGCAACTTACGGCCATAAGTTAAGTTAATTAAATTGAGGGGGTGGGGTAGAGTTTTTTTTAAAATAACATTAAAAACCAGAGACACTTTCCTGATTAATATAGAATAATTAAGGAATAGAATGAGTATATTTATAATAATAGTTATATAAATATTTTGTTTTGTGCCTATAAATAACATTACAATAATATATTGTTTTATAATATTTGAAAAGAAAATTATTTTGCTGTAATTTACTGAATATTTTATCATTATAAAATTATTACTGGCATAACACTCTCCAATTATATTAATATATTTTTTTTTTGTAAGCAATATATTAAATTGAGCTTCACTTAATTTATATCAAATAAAATTTTGACGACAATACACTTTACATGACCCTTTTTATCCTGCATACAATTTTAGTACAGTCAAATTAATTTGTTACTTTTACAATAAAAGTAGAAGAAAGTGAAATTTTATTTATAATTGAACAATAAATTAGAGAGATGTATTGCATAAGAAGTCTAATATATGCTCTGTAAAGCATAATATCTGAAGTAAAAATATTAGCAATAAAATTTTTAATTATAAAGTCAAACAATTTAACCTCTTAATTTTTTCAAATTATTTACCTTGAGGTCAGGCAACTTTTTCAGCTCCAAAACAAGCCTGAATTCAGGTCACATATCGTCTTGGCAGCTACTAATTTTTTGAAATTAAATATTTAAAAAGTTTCTAAATTGTCTATGCCAATAAGCTGATTTTCCATTATATTTCATATTGGCATCAGCAATTTAATTAATTAATTTTTCCAAAGACTTTGACAAATGAGACACTACCAAGACAATATAACCATATATCTGATCAATTAAGCTATAAATATTTTATGTATAAACTAACTCATTTTAATGCCGAGTCAAATGAAGCAAATATGATTGGTAAAAGCAGAATTGTACTTTTTGTGACAAAATCAAATTAATTTGACGTAATTAAAATCAATACCATCAATATAAACATTCAGTAAATTACCAAGTAGAACCACAAGACTTACAAATAAGGATGAGAGACTTTTACAAAATGTTTGTATCTACCAATTAATTTGTAAGCTAGATATGTCATTACTATAATTACACTCAGGCAGTTTTTTGTAGATACGAGCAATTTTGTTAAGTGCTTTTCATCAATCTCTTTGGATTTACCAACACAAGGACTAACAAGGAATTTTAAACAATGCAACAAATTATCAAGAAAAGAATTACAGAATTTTTTCACCAAAAAAACATGAGTTTACATTGAATTCAATCAAAAAAGCCCATAAAATTGTAACAATTTAGATTTGAGACAATACCAAAAATTCAATTAAAAAAAGATCATACCTCAAAGGATAAAATCATGTGCCAATCGCAATGTTTTCCAATTTACTGCCCCCCCCCCCCCTCTCTGACCAAATGTGTTAAGTTCTTTTAATTTAATAGCAACTGGATTTATACTAATGTCTAAACTAAGAATAGTATGGAATGTAAATTTGATGATTTGTTGCAATGAGTAAAATGAGCCCAGGAGACTAGTCAAAGCTTAGTCTGAGCTACAACACGCCGACCATCTAGTTTGATTTTTTGACTGAACATAAACACAGCTAACAAGAGAGCAAACTGTCATATAGGGAGAAGTTTCTGTAGCCAAGCAAAAATTTAGAAATCTTAGCGGAAGTTCAGGATTTTAATTGTTTCATGTCTATCAATTAATTTGACCAATTAAAAGTGCTATATGATCTCTGTTCTAAAATTGTACTGTCAAAATTCTATGTTAAATATTTTTGAAATTGAGAATATTTTTCTATTATTTTATTTTTAATGATCTTAAAAAGGTAATAAACTTTTTAAAGAGTTCTATAATTAATAATTAGCCAGAAGATATCAAATTCTGTGTTACAGCTACAGAAATTCTATACTAGTTATATTCTTTTACATAAATACCTGATAGAGTTGAAATTGCAAGATTTTTTTTTTTCAAAACAAAAACCTTGCATTTCCCTCTCCTTCTAGACACAATTGAGCTCACGATGGGCTGGGACTGGGGGGGTGCAATCTTGGGGGGACTGAGTAGTTCTCTACGGCAGAGGGGTCTGGTGAGGACAGGGAGGACACAGAGGGGGTGGCTGCCTTCGGAGGTATGGGGGGAGGGGCGGGGGGTGCCTGGGCTCGCGGGGACAGCAAGGGGGGAGGGCCGGGGGAGTCGTCACACACGGCCCCCCACTCCGCAGAGCTGGCGTGACAAAGCTCCGAAGTCTCCCCAGCCAAATCGTCACCACCCTCGAGAGAAAAGACCCCAGACGAGCCCTGGAACAAAAACAGCTGTCAGGTTGAGCTTGTAACGTTAACAATGGCTTTACAGAAAATAGATTGAAAAGGTTGACTTTTGACCTCATGTTATAAATTATATCAAAGAAGGATTAGCTCAAGAAGGAATAGATTCCATTTTTTGGACAGAATATTTTGTAGTGTCAAATTGATTTTCATATAATTACTGTACAAAAGAAGTACAGAAAAAGATATACTGTATATATAATAATAATATGATGATGAACATATTTCTCTCAAAAGCTTTTGCAGTTATCTGAAATAGTTAAATGCATTTTTTTTAATTATATTATTAATCAACTGTTAATTTGAAAATATCTTCTACTCCCCTGATTCCTCTTATAAAATTTTGAACCAACCTCCTCACATTCTCCGTCTATAAAATTACTATCATAGTCTGACAGGCTGAATAGAGGGATGTACATGACCAAAATTTCCCCAAGTATCAAAGTAGAATCAATAATTATTTTCGTGACACTTTTTTTTTTCTATATTTTTTAACATACTGTAGGTTTATCACATAGATGATTTTTCATTAAAAAACATACTGTAGGTTTGTTCAGATATGAAAGTGAATGTATACAAACTCAGCATTGCATTTAATTCACCCACCTTCTTGCCGGTGAGTCTCTTGGGAGGTGCTGGAGGTGTCTGGTCTGCACTCAGACTGGTGCTCCTCTTGTCTGGGGTGCAGCCACGTGGAGGAAGGGGCGGGGCGTCGTGCTGATCGGGCCACGAGTTGCGCTGGTTGGCCAGAGAGCACGTCGGACTCTGGATGCGAGGTTTGGCCTGCCGCAACACCGGGGGTTGGTCTGCGTCTATGCTGCCCTCCCTGTAAATGTTGAGGACTTTAAATATCTGCAGTGTATTGAGTACATAAAGGACCAATAAATGGTATTACGTGCAGGAATATTGGCTCTTTGCAGCAAGGGTACGGTAATACAGTACTTATAGCATGAGGAGAATCACAAAAATGACAAAAAATTATGAAAGATATAAAAGTTGAAATATTTTTTAATACTTGTCTGAAGGTATGGGACAAATGCTTATAGTGTTGTCAATTCTGTAATATTATGCTGTAGCTGCTGTCAGAGCATATTCTTGATTTTACAATGTTAAATCATGTAAAGGAGCCTTGATAGGAGCATGTAGTTCAGCTATTACCTGCTAAATTTATGGTGTCACAATTTTTAACCCACCTTGAGTGCCCCTGCCTGACTGATGGCAGAGAGCCGCTGTTGTCCCTCCCTGCACTCCTCGCCAGCTCCGCGATGCTGTTGTAGCCAGCGCTGCGAGGACGGCTGTCTCTGGCTGGCACCGGTGGCGCCCCCTCGGCCTCCGCAGGCTTGCTGTAGATGTCCTCGGTGTGCTCCTGCATCAGCAGCTGACCGTAGTGGCCAGAACTGGAGGATGAGCGGTTGCTGCTCCCCGCCACCAGGGCGGCGCCACCTTCGTGGGGGGATGACGGCTTGTCAGTCGGTAGAGGGGGCAGTGGGGTGCTGTGGAGGATAAAGAAATGTTAGTAAACCTGCAATGCTGAAATAAATAATATTGACAAGGTATTAGGTCTGTTCGTAAATACACAATCAGAGCTATTTACTATAAATTTTATTTAAAACTTTTTTGACATGACAAGAGTCTTTATGATCTGCATTTGTACTGTAGTTTTACTTTGAAAAGTACTTTATTTTATGATATTTTTTATGGTATGACTAAAACAATAAATACAGTACATATTTAACGAGAAATAATAAATTTTAATTAATGTGTTAGATTTTTTTTTTAAAGAGGGTGTAGCTTTTTTTTTTTTTTTTAGAAAGTCACACATCCATTATAACTTGCAAGCTTGCAACAATGAACAACATTGTTGTAATTTTTTCCCTATGGAGTTAAAAAAAAATACATAGAATTTTGCTATTCAAGCAACAATTTGACATCCAGCACATCACAAATTTGTAGATCTGAGATCTCTCTCAGCAGTGCTACTCACTTGACAATGCTGCCCACTTTGCGATGGTGTCCGAGGGTGTTACTGTCTGAAGATGTATTTGCCACGTTGTCTAGGTGAGGTGCCAACTGTCCCAGCCCGGCCCTCATCTGTCCCAGCCGCTCAATCAGTCTGCGGTGCAGCGGCTGCACACCAGGTGGAGCTAGTTGTCCGTGCAGAGCCAGCCCAGCCTCCAGTACCAGAACCTGGGGACCAAGATACAGGTTAGGTTGGATATTGTCAGGAGGGATTGACCCTGAAAAATTACTGCCTTTATAATTTAAAAAATTAAAGCAACATAGCATTTTTTTGTCATTTTTTTTTTTAAACTAACATAATTATGTTGTTGGAAAATATCATGATTTTTATACCATACAATAATACAAAATAATATATCATGGTGGCGTCTACTTCACATATACAAAATGAGATCGGTAATTTAAGTAAATTCTACCAATTCTGGATTGATTTGTGAATTAACAAAATAATAATTAGTTTTTAAAAAATTGAAAAAAACCTTCTCCATCAAAATTTGTTAGTTACACTTCTTATAAACTTGTTGATATTATATAAATTGCATGTGTAAAACAACACAACTCTGATTATATACATCAGCTTCATTCACATTATCATGTAAATTTCAAGTGGAACACAAATTAGATAAGCCAAGGCTTTTACTTTTATGTCCGTGAATATGATAAGTTAATGCAAGCACACTTGAAGATACTTGTAAAACATAAGTTATTATTGTTCTTGAAGTATGCTTCAAAGATTTTGATATGATAGATAGATCTCTAAATAAAAGCATGCAAAATTTCTTAGAATACAGAACAACCAACCAAGAGATTATACATGCCAATAGCAACTTTATCCTGAAATTATTTTTTAGCCTTGAATTTTTTGCATTCAATTTTAAGTGGTGATAAAAATAGTATCTTCACTCAGCATTTAGTCTCTCTTAAAGTCCTTTCAAGCATTCCATTCAAGTGCCCATTGACTAAAAAACTTAAACCAATGATTCAATGGCTAGTTGAAGTGTTGACTATCACTTTGCCTTCAAGGACTAACGTTACAGTAGAGGTTATCTCAAGGTCATTTCACCTGGTCAAAGATGAGAGCCCGCAGTCGGTGCACGGTGTCGGTGAACTCTGGCTGTGCCAACACAAACTCTGGTGTGAAGAACGCCTCCTGGTACTTGGCAATACCTCCCATCACATTGGCATCAATTACGCCCTGAAAACAGAAGGGAAAGAGTGAGAAATTATAAGAAAATAAAAAAATATCCTCCAAAGGTGTATTTCTTTAAACTTAACAATCTAAAAGGGGATTCCATAAACTACCAAGTTTTAAATTAAGTATTAAATATATTTTGCTTGACTCCCAACAATTGTAAGAAGAAAATGATAGAATCAGCTAGTTTGTATTTCTAAAGCTGAAATTGCTAAATAATTAAATATCATCAAAATTTGGCTTCGCAGAAAGCTAAATTTATACAATATACGTATTGATAAAAGGAAAGAGATAGGAAAAAAAAAACTAACAAGCCTTAGCAAGATGAAATGTCCGTAGTGCAGAGAGTTTTTCCCTATCTCTGTCCTTTATCATTACATACAATCACAACGGTTCACCTTTTCTTATAAGATGTTAAATTTATACAAGTTTTTTTTTTATGATTTTTGGTACACATCAGTTTGGAATTTTCCCAGAAGATACAGTACATGATTATTTTTATACAGTCTTTTATTTATTAACTCCAGTTCCTACACTGCTAGACTGACCTGCAGCCTCATACTGAGAGGGTTGATGTTTCGCTTGGGGTCTGCTGAGTGTTGGGAGATGAGTTGTCGCAGCTCTGCGTTGACGCTCTCCATCGTCTCACAGGCAAACTTGACAGGTGGGATCTCCTCTACTCGACGTCGAATCACCTCAAACCAGCGCAAGATGCCGGGCAGTAGACTGCCAGTCTCCAGAATGGTGCGTTCTATCCACAGGCTCTGTGGGAGAGAGGGGTGAATCAGAGTAGGCAGTAGTCATTTAGGAGGCTTAGTAGATCATTTTCAAATCTTAAGTAAACTTTTCTTAAATAGTGATTTTTTTTAGTCACTCAAGATGTCAAAAAGTGACCTCTGGCCTTGTTTTTAATAAGATTTATATAGAGGCTGGAAATTAAACTTGTTATCAATAAATTTAATGTACTGAAAATTTTGAGGTTGCTCTGTCATCTTCACTTTTCAAAATATGAGGCAAAAAAAGTAGCATCTAACATGTAAGAGCCTTATATGGACAGAAGCTAGAATTAGAACTGTTGTGAGCCTCTTACTTTAATTTCTTCACACTATTACGAGGTTTTAAAGCATTTTTCTGACATAAATATTATATGACCCCAACTGATTTCAATCCTTAGTATGAAAACACCAAGCGGACTTCACCACCTACCTTGAACTCATTATCCTTGTGCACGGGTCCTTTGTGCACCGGTCGATCACTCTGGAACCTGCGCACCATGTTGACTTGGTAGAACTCTGCAATCTTCTCGGGCGGGTTGTTCATCCCCCCGTTGAACAGAGCGTGTTCTTCCGGCAGGGGCTTCACGTTGCAGATCTGGATGTCTATAGTGAGAAGGTAAAGTCAGATTGTTGTTCTGAGAAAGGTTATACCGTAAGGTTGGGTGACTTGAGGCTACTTTTCAACTTTTAACTATAAGTGTATGTAAATTAATTTTGTAATTACAGATGTTCTATAATATTATTACTTTTTTTACTGAAAAAAAAAGTACTTTGCTAATTTAAATCTTCTGTTGGTCAAATTAATGATTTTTGGATAGACTTGAAAATTTGGGTGACTTGAGGCCACTGTGAAAATGATAAGAAATTAGTGTGAAATTTCAAAGTTCAGGTGGGAATATTTCAATATATTTTAATTTTTTTAAGCACGACAGCAGAAAAAGGCCTTAAGTTTACTGGTAAAAAAATTCCATAAAAGCTACAAGTCGAGTTATTCTAGACTTAACAGAAATATTTTACCAGTGTCCTTTATGCTTTTTCTCCACTGCTACTGCAGTAAACGGTGTCTTAAATAAAGTTTGCCTCATAATCTATAGCCTCCCACTCACACTGTCCATCTGAGTTGACGATGTTGTCCTCTGGCGGAGTGTTCTTGTTGAAGATCTGGCCGGAGGGGAACTCCGTCTGCAGGCGTTGAGTGAACGCTCCAATCCTCTCGTACTCCAGGCCACGGTAGATAAACACCTTGTTCTGTACAGAGTGAGAGTTGTCAACATCAGTCAACAAGTTTATGTATTCATGAGGAAAATATGATAAATAAATCATATGTTCTCAATATACTCAATTTTTAATAGTCAATGTACTCAATGAAGAGGCTCAATACAGAAAGAGGCGTCAATAGAGCTGATTTCTGTTTATGTTTACAGGCGGGAAAGGGGTTTCCCTATACTAACACATTGCGAAGGGGGCGCAGGAGGGAGGGAAAAGAGAAAGTTTTGGCAGGCCAGATTATACAGTGAGCATAGGCAAAATGATGAAAAAAAATTATAAAAAATACTTTTAACAATTTTTTGGCGGTGATATTTTTTTTATGAGTTCTATCGTGTACTGTTAAAGAATTATCAAAGTATTTAAACTTGATTGATTTTATTAAGTTAAGTAAAAAATTATTGCAAACTTTGTTTATATGCTAGTCCGTGCATTCTGGCCCTCCTCGCGTGTCATCAGCGCAATCCCCTCTATAGGTGTCACTTCTTAAAAAAAGGATAATAAGGGATGTGGATTCAAACTTGAACTTTTTTTCAAAATTCAATAAATAAACAGGACAAGTTAAGAACTTCTCAACTTACCCTAACAAAGAGGGGGAAGCTGAGTCCGTAGAATCCCACCCTGAAGTACTCTGGCTCTGGCCGTAGCTGGGTCAGGATATTGTCAAAGAACTTTGCCTGCATGGTCAGGGTCTGGCTCAGCTTGGCGTAGTCAAACAGCTGGAATTCGTAGAGGCTCGACAACTCCTTCAGAAGGGGGATGCCTTGTTCCCAGCACTGTGGAATATTATACACAGGTAGGTCATTAATTTTCTGTTTGATAAAGATACAGAAATAATCATAAGAAGTAATAAGTGGGTTAAAGAATATATAATATGCACTTGAGCCAGTCTTACATGATACAAATTTTCTAATTATTGAAAACAATTTTTTCTTACAAGTAACTTCAACTCCAATTATTTATATGGAAATGAAATTTTCTTGTAAGGAAATTTTGTATGCGAAATTGAATCATTATATCAGACTAAATTAAATACAGTAGCAATTAATTTTTTTTTTAATTATTTTTTAGCACTAACTGCTGATGAGGCCACTAAAACCAAGTAAACTTCTACTCTCAATCCTCCCTTCTGCACTGACCTTGCCACGATCGAAGTAGTGGATGATCTGGCGGTACACCTGCTCCCTGCGCTGCCACTCTGGCTGTGCCGGGAAGTGGGGGGAGGCAGACAGAGTATTGATGCCCCAGCCCAGCTGGTCTGCGTACAGCTTCATGGTGAAGCCCGCCTCTGTGAAGTTGTCCGCAGGCAAGTGAAGGTCGTGCAGCTTGTGGATGTAACGGACGTACATCTCCTTGCGGTCTATCTCGTTCTTGTAGAAGTTCTGTGGCAGAGAGGAGAAATTTGTCATAAAATAAAAACCTTTAATTAAAAAAAATGTACAGTTTAATTATATTAAAAAAAATTATTAAACAATGTGTAGATCGAAGCATTCTTTGATGAAATAACTAACATAACAGGGGCATACATGACCAAAATGTGTCAATTGCCCCAAAATATCAACCAATCAATCAATGAAATAACTAACAGTTGTGCATCAACAGCTGAAAATGTACATTTTGCACTTAAAATTATTCCAAAGAAACTTTTGAAATTAGTCCAGGATAAACGGAGATAACTAGTGAGTGCTGTTGCTTGATTCTTCAGACAAACTATGACAAAAATTAATCAATAAAACCTACTAACTATTGCTATATACTTAATGTATTTGTGCCGCATATGATTTGTTTTCTATAAAATTGACAATTTGCTAAATAACTACATTACTAAATAAGTCTGTAAGCGGCCACTAACCAGCAGGTTGTATGTGCAGGACATCCTCTTGTCCCGGTTCTCATCTCCTTGGATGACGGAACGATAGTCGAGCAGTCGCTCCAGAAGTCGAGTCACGGAGCTGATGAAGGCCGCCCCACTCTCCCGCCAAGCAGGGTCCTCCGACTGCACGCGATCCAGCAGACTGCAGCAGACATAGTTAGAGAGGTGATGGGAACGTGTGCTGACATGCAGCACAGTACACCGAGAAAATGGGCCAATCTTTACTTTTTTAAGGGTCCTCTTAAACTTATCATTCTTCTTATTCTCCACTGATTATTTATTAAATTGTGAGGGACTTTCAGATGTGGCTGTAGAAATGCAGTAGCCATGCAAGCTATAAAGCCTGTATTACACGATACAATTTTGCATGCAAGAAAACTTTAGCTCCATCTGTTTGTGTGGAGATGAAATTTTCTTGTATGAAAAACTGTATGCAAAATTGTATTGTGTAATAATGGAGTACCTCATTTTTTTTGTTGCAAAAATGGATAGAGGGTGCAAAGTTATGCCACTCTGATTTTTTTCACATTTTTCAGAAACCGGGAAGAAGTGTTAATTTTTTTTTGTCAAGGTGGGGTTTGAACCCAAGCTTTTTTTTTTTTCTTGTTTTTTTCTTATCTTTTTATTAAGAGAGGCATCAAGAGGCTGTGTACTCTCTCTATACTCCCAATTATTTTTTAAAAATAGTTCCCGAACTTTTAAATCTGAAAAAATCAGAGTCATCAGAGTGGCATAACTTTGCACCATCTATAAATTTTTGCAATAAAGTTTTTTGTAATAACAATTTCAAAATAATTAGTATTTTATTTATTTTTTATTTCAATGGTGTTCTGTCAAAAACGACTATCTCATTTTATCGCGTCCTCTCAAAAACGACTAACTCGTTTTATCGCGAGTTGAGATCGTCGCTTTTGCACTATGGGTTTCCAGGCATACATTTTTTTTTATACCTGGAAACCCATAGTGCAAAACCGACCATCTCGGCCCGCGATAAAACGAGTTAGTCGTTTTTGAGAGGACGCGATAAAATGAGATAGTCGTTTTTGACGGAACGTCGACACCATCGATTTAAATTTAAATAATCCCAATGGTTTGAGCTTTGCAGATCTACAGCCACACCCCACAATTTGCCAGTGAATAATAATAATGATTGAGCTTGATAAGGTAGCTTTGATGTTACTCTTACCAGTTTAAAGCTTAGAAAAATATGTACATTTAATGTGGGTGCAATAAATTTTTAAAAGTGCTGATAATTGTAACGACAAAGATTATTAGCAAAAGCATACAGAAAATAACATATTAAGCTTACAAATTATGTGTGCTTAAAAATAAAAAATATCATAATAAACAATTTTAATTACAGTATGTAATATATAAAATACATTGACAAAATAGAAAAATATAAATATATCGAGACAAATAAAGACGGTGCAAAAGTAAAAAACATTCATTGCAGTGAAAAACGGTAACAAATTTAGACAGCACATCAAACACATGAAAATGCAGTGATTTACTTACACTGCGCTAAGGTGTTCCCTGATTGCATGGAAGAAAATATTATAGACTGATGTCAAAGTGAACATAAAGTGTCTCAATGTGGAATAAAATGAATAAAATAGGTGTTATTAATTTATATATTCATTCAGTTCTATCAATCCATGATTCCATTACTGTATCAGCAGTATCATAACGTGTATAGTCATTCTTTAATTTAAACTGAAATTTTATGTATAATAAAGTGAAAATATATAAAGCAGTGAAAAAGTTGTGGTTATATTTACAATGTTTATAAAATTTGCAGATGTGTACATTTATAATTTTAGTGAGTGATAAATGGTACAAAAAATACACAGTATGGAGAGTCAAGTCACTTACATTGTGTTAAAGAGTTGTCGATATTCATCATCCCCTTTGTTCTCGCTGATCAAAATATCCAGTTTGTCAATCAGCTCAGACTCAACCTGGTTAAGAAACAAAGCATTAGTTCCTTGTGCTGTTAAAAAAACATAGGAAAGAAAAACCTGTCATATTTTATTTTCAGTTCCATACAAAAAAAATGTTCTACTACAGTAACATGTTGTTATAAAAAATTATGAGCAGGAGGGTTTCTAAGACCTGTAATTAATAAACTGTTCAATATTTTTTACATTTTTATCAAAATTTTCTACTGTAAATGATCTTAATTGAATTGACTTTCGCATCAAAATTTTCACATTTTAATAAGGAATTTACTGTAACTCAAGGAAATAATATCTGAATATTGAGCTGATCCTAAACTGAAACAAAATTATCTTTATTTACGCAATAGTTAACAACTCAGCAGCTCTATCAGTCTTATCATCTTGCAGTCTTTTATCTAGCAGTGTTGCAGCTATCATTCTACAATGCTCTGGCAGTGAAAAGAATTTATTGATTTCAGTACGAAGACAAAGAAATGAACAATGAATATTTGGACTGACCTGCTTGAAGTTGCCCCTGGCTTGCTGCTCACACTCCATCATGTCGAAGAAGATGTGCAGGGTGGCCTTCCGCAGCTCAGGTTCAGGTACCAGGGTCACCTCCAGGAAGGGTCCAACCATGCTCGGGATGAATGCAATCTTGTTCTCTCCTGCAAATAAAAAGTGTGTTATTGTTAGTCACTTTTATTACTGCTTCACGTTGCTTATTTTTCAGAATTATTCTTAAGGATGAATCTCAGTAGGTTGATATCTCGCAATCGTACCGCCTGAATGCAACAAGACTTGCAGAGGACTTAGAACTCACCATCAATAGGTGGCATATAAATTTTGAAGCGAATCTGTCTTATCAGTTTTGTGAAAACTGAGGTAGAAGTTTAACATTGGCCTTATGGACGGAAACCGGAAATGGAGTTGTTGTAAGAAAACTGCAAGACTGAATTTGCTCAAACCATAAGCAATTAAGTTTTAAAACATTATCAATTTTTTAAAATTTATTTCATTCGATTCGTTTGCAGGGAAATATTCTTTGATTCCGAAGTAACTGAGATTAATCGTTAATAATTACTTGAGCAAGTCTCCCAAATTTTATAACATGGAGTTTCTTCCTAAGATAGAATTTATAATAGTATAATCTTCATAATCAGCACAACTTACTAATTAAAGAGTAGAATTGAGTAGTTATAATAAGTAATCAATTAATTTTTCAGCATATTAGCGTCTAATTTGTCAAAGTGAATTTTGTCTAAATTTTCCATATCTAAAGAGAATCAGCTTTCCATTGGCAATTCAAACAACTTTAAATTAGTTCTATGGTGTAGTGGTTAGAACTCCTGACTCTGGTCCGAGAGGTCCGGCGGCCCCAGTTCAAATCTCAAATACGGCAGACGTTTTATGACTTGGGATATATGGGCGTGACTACTAGATAATTGAGTTGGTAGGAGGAAGGCAGCTTATGGCTGTCTATACTCCACTGAGGTGATAAGACTACGAAATTTTGTGTATACAACATACGTGCCCCACTTAGAAATGGCACTTATTAGTGTCTGGTGTGCAGACTGGGTATTAGAAGTCCCTGAGAGCACTGTAAACAATGTTGGAAAATAAGTTCCATCATTGGTATCTAACCTGAAACCAAGAAATTAGGTGCTACCACAACAATATTCAACATTGACTCACCCAGTTTGGACCACATCTCGAGGATCTGGAAGCCCATGGTGACTCGCATGTCGTCGTACCTGGTCGTCACCTTGTCCCTCTTCACCTCACTGAATTGCTCCAGCTGCAGGGCCGGCTGCGTCAGGAAGCTCACCGCAAGGTTGAAGTAGCTGCTCCACAACTGCACGACAAGTTTGTTATTAAATTAATGTAACCATGGGGGTATTTCTCAACAATAAGATACAAAAGTTAGATGAAACAAAATTAATGTATAAAATAATATTAAATGAACAATAAATTAATTAATTCATTAGTTTAATTTTACTTTAATTTACAATTCTACATCCTTACAAGAGCTATGTCTGTCAGAAACTCAGCATAACTGGCAGAGCTTGACTTATTAATTGCCTTTAAAAGTAAAGAAAAAAAAAACTTATCCCATTTGTGCTGCTAAGATTAAAAATAATAAATAAAATTGATGAATCTCCATTAAAACAATGGCTTAAAAAAGCAGACATTAACAAAATATCCTGTAAATACAACAAGGGCCACAATCACATCCCATCTCACCTGGTTATCAAAGCTGTGTTTATCTAGAAATCTGACTGCCAGTGGTTGTGAGAACTCCTTGAGTGCACACAACATGACGAGGTTGGTCTCTGCCCTCATCACAAACCAATCTTGTGGGAACACGTCTTGCTTGACAAGGTCTCTGAATACCAGGAAGAGTCGCAGGAGGAAGTCCTTGAGGGGCTTGGCGGAGTCCTGCGTGGCGAGCTCAGACCACATGCGACGGTAGTGGGACTCGGCCATCAGTTGAAGGAGACCGACCAGGCAAGCTACCAGGTAGCCCTGAGAGCAGAGTGGACGTGTGAGGGAAACAGTGGAGGAAACTCTCACAAGACAATACTGGTTGTGTGAGATAAGTAATTTTAGGGCAAATGAATCAAATAATTAATTAATTGTCTGAAGATACTGTCATAGAGCTTTCAGCATGAAACAAACTAAATTTAAAAAGCCTGTTTAAATTGTATGACAAAATTTTCTATGATACATTATATATTTTTGAATTTTACAGTGTTTGGAAATGATAAAAAAAAAAAAAAAAAAAAAAAAAATTGAGTGTCCCTTATGAATATCAAATAAATGTGTTTACATTACGCAAAAGAAATAAGAATAAAAAATTGTATTTTCTTTACATGAAAAGATGTATAAAATTATAATTTCAATTGATAACTTAAATTGAGATAATGAGGATTTCTTAACACTTAAATTGCACATGTTTTAAAGTCAGAAACTGCAAGTGTGTCGTCAAAAAATCAGCAGGGTAAAAAATGAAATGATAATAAAAAAGCAACTTCCTTGACACCAGAAAATTATACAAGGGTCCACTCACCACGACGGTGGCTGTTCGGTCGAGGATGATAAGCACCGTTTGCAGCAGCATGTCGAGCACCGACACACACACAATCTCCATGTCGTGCTGCAGACAGTTGTTCAGCTGGAATGGCAGGAGCGGATTAGTGATCGAGGACTTGAATAATCTTACATGAGTTAATTAATGTTAGCTTTCATTTAAGAAGACATATGGCCTTCATTTTTTTATTACACTCAATGTTCCCAAAATCATGAAAACGAGCAACAATAAAACCAACAGGAGCATACCCTATTAAGCATTAAGTGAATAACAAAGGATGAATTGTTGTACGTCCAAAAATTTCAAAGTCGAGAATATACTGTAGATCATTAATGGTAATAATGATCTTTTTAGTTATAAAACTTTTTCTACTTAAAACGCAGATACAAAATTTTTCAAAACACAAGTAGGCAGGGGTGCTAACAATGTACGTGATTCATATTTCCATTTACTTTATTTAAATAAGTACAGTATCCATTTTTTAGTGTTTTATATCCAGATTTTAAGTGTAATTTTGATGTGTCCTTGAGAATAAGTAGAAATGTTAGGCTACCTTGCCCTGGATCTGCTGGGCCTGCTTCTGCTTGAAGAGGAAGGCAAGAATGTCAGCAAGGATGTCGGAGCAGAGTCGCAGTTCGTTGCGGTGAGCGAGGTGTAGGCGTAGGTGCTTGCAGCTGGCAGACAGGAGCAGACTGCGAGACTCTGTGACAGACCAGACAGTTGCCATTTATGTGAGGAATTGCAATATGAAAAGAAAAAAATGCTATAGTTAGTGATTAAAAAAAGTTTTAAAATATTTCAGCATTGAAATACGACCTTTCTCTTTTAAAAAGGAATAGGACAAAAATGCCTTGGTAATATTTACTAAGGTTAAATTGCAAAAATGAAGAGCTTATGATAGTTATTATTTATAGTCTCTACCCCCTTCTCCCTCTCCCCTCTACTCCAAGGCTCTTTAACTGTCATGCAATTCTACTCAGCTACTCTACTGCAAGCTTGAACTACTAAACTATTTTAATTATAAAATAATATTTGTACATGTCTATTTTAACTAAGAATTTGTTTATATGAACTATTGTATTCTTTATAATCGGATTATACCTTACCTGTAGTCTGTTTTTTTAATAAATATAATAAATAAATATACTAGTAGCTAGTTCATTGCATTAACTGCATTATATACCTAACAACGGGGTTACCAGATTTTCTCGATTATTTATTTATTTTTATTTATTTATTTTTTGTTTTGCCACTGAGCAGTAAAAGCTGTTAAGCCACTTTGGTAAGTTTGTGTCAGTTGGTAGCAAGCCAATTTGAGCAATAATGTTAACAGCTGTTAGTATTGCCATAACACTATCAGTATACAGTACCGTAGCTTAACATTGTAAACTTGCTTAATTATCACTGACTCACCGTCATCATGGAAGAGCTTGCTGGTGACGAGGTGACGGACCGCGGTCAACTTGGCCTGGGCCAGCTGGGGTGGCAGGTCTCGCGGCAGACTGCCCAGCATAGCCGTGGCCAGCTGTGTGCACTCCAGCGTGGGTAGCACTTGTTCCAGCTGCTCGTATACCGGGCTGATGCTCGTCAGTAGAGTCATCTGGGGGCAGAGCAGCGATTTAGACGACATTGTGGGGAGAAAACAATGCAAAAGGGGGAACACACGATGCTAAATATTGTAAGATAACACAAAGACACAATTATAAACATTTTGAAAAATGCAGTAGTGTCATATTATATTTATATATAAAAAAAAATAAATTCTAAATTTAATTCTATATTCTTAATTTTTAAATAAAAATTTATTGTAATCACTATCATAAATCATAATATATGTCTTAATTGATAGCATATTCTTACACAACTCAAACATGGAAATTACTTCATGTAATTTTCATGTCAATATCAGTGGCAGCTCATTATAAGAGCTAACATAAAAAATGATTAACATTTTTTTTTTTTTTTTTTCTGGAGGTAGTAAAAAATAATACTTGAAAATTTTACAACATTCATTTGAACCTTCCAACAACTGTCTCTGATCTCCAGCACTGACCTGCGTGGGCAATATGATGTCTCCCGACTGTCCCAGCATTTTGTTAATGGAGGCAAACACACACAGCAAGTCCCTCTTGAAGCTGTCCTCGTACTGTCCCCCAGTAGCCCTCGCGAACAGCAGCCGAGACTGGATGATGAACTTGAAGATATACTCGAGCGAGCGGAACGTCTTTTGTATCGGCTCCTGTCTGTCGGTAGAGGTGGCCCAGTCAGCGCAGTGCTGCACGCTGCTCAGTAGACCCCTGAAAGTAACGTGGAGTTGAAATATTTGTTACAGAAAGCAAACTACATACTACTGCAAGAAAATGCAACTGCCAAACAGTGTAAAGATAAGGTGCATTTATTTTAACATTAATATTTTAATTAAGAAAGAGCACTACTTTTTTTAAATTTTAAAATGTTTTGCATTAAATACATTATTTCGGAAATATTTTGCTTTCTTTTATTTTTAAGGGAATGGAGTTCTTTTGAATTTATTTTGCATCAATTAGCTTTAAATTACTTCAAAATTTATACTATTTTTTATTTCATTTTTAAATAAATTAACTTAGAGCTACAGTATGTCTTAAGTCCCTTCTAAAGATTTAAATACAAGAACATGAGAGTTTGCTTGGTGTTATTTTGTCCAGACTTACTTGTAAACAAGGGCAGCAGCAAAGTGTCCGGTGATGTAGGCGTCCATGACTGGCTTGAAGTGCTCAAACTTGGTGTCATCGAGCAGGCTGCAGATGCTCACCTGAAATATTAATCACCATCAGAAATTTGACACTGCAATTTCTTTTTCTATTATCCTGTGTAAACTTAAGTGCCAAACACATGTTACTTAAGTTCTAATTATTTATTTCAAACCGTTTATAATTTGTAAAAATAATGACACAGGGGTCAAAATCATTCATTCATTCTTGCCTAGAAAAATTTCTACCACCAACACATGGCAGTAAATCAATGCTATTCCACTTTAGAGAAAGTTTCCAGCTAGGACAATAACTAATTCACGGACTCACCAGGACATGAAAGACGAGACCAGAGTGCTCGGTGGAGTTTCCGTCCTCGGTAGAGAACATTGCGAAGAGCGCGTCCAGCACGTCTTGTAGAAACTTGACCAGCTCCTCTCCAGCCAGCTTCAGCACTCGGTCCAGGGCCTCCGAGATCAGATCAGGGTGGGCCTTCCACTGCAGCAGTGCCAGCAGATCGTCTGCAGACACGGGGTTTGTATTAATTAATGCATTGAGTATTCTTATCTCTTAATTTCCTTTTATTAACATATTAATATATTGAGTGTGAGTCTTGGATCAAAGCTTGGTAATAGTATTACAATATAAAATTAAACATCCTCTTTTTTCTTTTTTTTTTTAAATTTCTAGTTTGTATACTGTATTATTTTTAAAATAAATATATTGTATTGATCTTATTAAAAGAAAAGGATAGGAATAACCAGCAAGGCCTTACCGATCGAAAGAGTCACAGCAGGTGGAAATTCTTGCGGTCACAGAGGTTCACTCGAAAGTTTTTACATTTTTGAAACGTTTCGCATCGTGGAGATGCTTCTTCAGTCACAAGAAGAAGTAGATTCTACTGTAATGTAAAAACTTTCGAGTGAACCTCTGTGACCGCAAGAATTTCCACCTGCTGTGACTCTTTCGATCGGTAAGGCCTTGCTGGTTATTCCTATCCTTTTCTTTTAATAAGATTATCACAACCTAAATGGTTTATTTTCCTTAATTTGAATAAATACTGTATTGTGAATATAAAAAGGTTTTTTCATCAGCACTTCGTATCGTTCCTCATCAAAATTACTTTCAAAGAAAATAAATCTGCAAATGGTGGGGTGGGCTACTATATGTGGCTACTACAATTTTAAACAGCCCTTTTTCTAATTTTGATGAGGGTTTGTAGTATTATTATAAGTTCTGGGTGTACAGCAAGTGATAAGCAAGCAGTAACAGGCTTTTATGGAATGGTAGACTAATTTTACTGTTAGATAATGAAACCCCTGGTATCGCTAATCCCTCCACTATTTAGCAATTCTCTCATAATTAACGTAAGTCCCTCCTCACCGTTCTGTGTGAGCTTGGTAGAGCAGAGCAGGGTCCTGACACAAAGGATCTCCTTGGCAGACCTCGGGAAGAGAGAGGGCGTGTCTGCGATGCCGGGGCTGCAATCTCGAGACCCAGAGGGCAGCACCAGGTACACGTTGGGGTCCATGCGAGAGCGGTCCTCACACTTGTAAATGTGAAGGTCATGCGTGCCGTCGTGTACCGTGGCCCCGCCTTCTTCCATCAGCCGGAAGAACGAAAAGCCAAACAGCTTCTTCTCAGTCTTGTCTCGCGCTGCAGGAAGATGGAGAGTTAGTACAGTTTATTAAATGATGATGAAGAGGGTAGATGAGTTCATCAACATTGCTGAGAAAATGTACTTGAAAGAACAGCAAACGAAAATAACAGTATAAATATAATAGTATAAAAACTATAGCTAGAATTTTCATAAATATGGGGGAAACACAAAAATTATTATTTATTATTTTTTTTTTTTTTTCATCTTTGTTTGTCTCTAACTACAATCAGTCTGAAAATGTAATTTTATGATGAGTTAATAAAATAATAAAACAAAAAATTTATTTATAAATTTAACATGTAACTGAGAAAAATACTGTAATTACAGCATTTCCAATTGAAACACAATTGAATATCTGCTCTTTGGTGTAGTGGTTAGTACACTTGGCTCTCGTCCGAGAGGTCCCCGGTTCAAATCCCGAACACGGCAGACTTTTCGCGACTTGAAATGGGTGTGACTGACTATATACTAGATGAAAGAGTTGGTAGGAGGAAGGCAGCTTACGGCTGTCTATACTCCGCTGGGGTGATTAAGACCGCGGAATGTTGTGCAAACAACATACGTGCCCCGCTAAGAAACGGTACTTAACTGTCTGGCGTGCAGACTGGGTATTAGGAGCCCCAGAGAGCACTGTGAACAATGTTGAAAAACAAGTTCCGCCATTGGGTAACCAAACCAAACCAAACCAAACAATTGTATATTATATTATATTAAAAAGCCAAGACTTTCACTCCTCCGTAGCTAAATGTCCAGCAATTCTCCTTACTTGAGCAGTGTCGATACTCCAGCCGCACATGAGAGCCGTAGAACTTATCAATGGGAACGGCCAGACGAACGGTCTCTGCCCACCAGGGAGAGTTGTGGTGGTAGATCACCATGCTTTGGTACTCTGCGGCACCGTCCATGCCAGAAGCCCCCCACAAGCAGTTCTGTTGAGTAAATAATCACAATCAGTACCAGTTTAATTAAATAAAAAATAATAATATCAGGATTATCTTAAATTTTTAAGTCAGATAGTAACTAAATTTCATCAGTTCCTAATTAGCACATGTCAACTGAATCATATATTATACCTATAGGTATATTTCAAGTTTAGCAAATATGGCAAAATATTAATTTGATTACCGGTATATAGTATTAGTATTAGGAATTTTAGAACTTTAAGGAAAGCTTATAAATTTCTCTTATGTATGAGTTAGTAGTATACATATTTTTACAGTGAAAAAATAAACATAAATATTAAAAAATATCTGGGTACGACGTTTAGCAGCTAACGAGAAAATACCCACTTTCCTTGACTAATGCTGTCTGCTGGAGTTAATGCAATGACATTCCACCACCCTTGTTACAGTTAACGACAGGTACTCACTTCCAGCAACTTGCCGTCAGCGTCCAGCACACTGATGGTAACCTCAATGTTCTTGCCTGTTGACTTGCCTCCTCGTTCAAACTCTCCTCTCTCCAGAGTCAGGTACAGGTCGTTCCTGCACGTCAAATATAACAAATTAAATGCAACTCATAACAGTTACTTTTTTTTTTTATTTTACAAGGATACACCCCTGAGATTGGAGGTTGAGGCGGGGTAATGGGTAGGGACAAGAGGGAAAGGGTGGGGGCTACGGCCTGTTACACATCCCAGCACTCGCTGAGATGAAACTGAGGGAACTGTGGAAAACCTCAGTCAGGATGGACACCTCCATTTTTTATCAATAGAAACAATTTCTTTGATCAAAGCATCATAAAATGCACACCTGACATCTCCAGGCATGATGACGTCTGGGAATCCCAGTTTTCTTGTCAACGAGAGGTTCTTGAAGAGCAGGGCATTCTCCTCTCGCACCTGGGGTAGCTCTCCATGCAGCAGACGTAGTGAGACGTCAATACCTGCACACAAACATCAATTGACTTAAATTTGTTTCTAGAATATAGATTGATTGAAATGCAAAAAAACAAAGTTGTTAAAAGAAAAGAAAAAATGTATAATTAAAACACAGATTATATTAAAAATGATACCAACAAAGGCACGAGAAAGTTACTCACCATAACTGGATTGTCCAGAGAGGGGGTTGAACTTGTTGCTTTGCTTCTTGATGATGAACTCATGTAGTAAGTGGAAGTCCTTCTCATCGCACTGGTATACCTGAGGAGCAGAGTCAGAAATAGAAGAAATCTGTAATGTGTATTCCTGTAACCCTGTTGAAGATTAACATAAGGGCTTAACACTCTAAGTTAAGATATTAGAGTGACCTCCCCCCTCATCCAATATTGACCCGCCCTTGGCTACGAAGGTCCCACCTTGAAGGTGAACTCCTGCTCGAGGTCCTGTGCTGCGCCGGCCTCTCTGTCCTTCTGCAGCAGCTCGCTGATGTTGAGCACCGCCACGCCGTGCGGACGTCGGTAAACCTGCGGTGCACTCTTGTGCTTGGCCGAGTCAGAGGCCAGCATGCGGCCCACCCGCATCACGTGGGCTACCACCACCACGTCACGGCTTAGCTCAGCACTGCCGAGGTCCTGGAGGGGAAAAGAGGCATTGTTGTATATAAATAATGCAGAAAAATTATTATAAACTGTGAAAATGAAGAAATCCAAGTTATCAAAAAAAAAAAAATAATAATAAAATAGTTTTAACTCACCGTAAAAATTGTACAGTTGCTATGAAGCTTTTCAACATAATTTGAAAATCCATCTTTTGATATCCTTACAAGAAAGCGTTCACTGCAATCATAAACATAAATCAGTTTAGTTGTGACACTTAATTGCAACTCTTTGCCTATATAGTAAATTTTATACCATCAGATCTTAAATTTATATTATACCTCACACGTTCATAAGACTAATAAAATTTTAAGATATTCAATGACTGATGTTATTTCTAAATTTGACAAACTTAGCAATAAAATGCCCTACCACCAATTTAAATCACTGCTCAGAATATCAGCTTTTATTTTTAAATAAAATTTACCAATACTTCCAAAGAGGTGAAATAAGTTTCATATGAACTGCCCATTGCTTTATAGTGAAAAATGCATTTCTTTAACAATTAAAAAAAAAAAAAAATCCAGTTATAATGTAGGTAGACTTTCTGTGATTGTCCCTGGTCAGAGTGGTCAGACTCTGTGACACAACTGACCTGATGTAGGCGGCTCGCTTGGTGTCATACAGAGAGAAGAAGATCTCGGTGTCCTCGCCGACGTGCAGTCTGAAGTCCCGCATGCAGAAGTAGAGGTGGTGAGTGAGAACCTTGCGACCTGCCACCTCCCGCCTACGCACCGTCCCTCGAGCCTGCACCAGGTGTATTGTCATCAGGGGGAGCATGGGGAGAGCTTTAATTATTTATATTATAAGGAGTGAATTTATTCAATAAAAGCAACCAATAAAACTACATAAGTATATAATTATAAGGAGTATTCACAAAGCTCTAAGGCCACATTTATAAGGGCTCGATAATTTAAAGCCCGATTTTACCCATGCTTTTTAGACCCAAAATTTCTGGTCTTAAATTATCGAGCCCTAAATGTGACCTTAAGAATTTGTGAATGCCCCTTTATAGGTTTTTATGTAAGTGTACATACAATTTGTTTGTTTTGAATAAATTTTTTAAATATAAAATTGATTGACTGACTGATTGCATGATTGGGGTACATGCATTTAATTTTTGTTCACGGAATAATAATTTTATAAATTACAGTAGCTGTCATTTTTAAAAATATTTCAAAATTAAGCTGCTGATTAAAGCCAGAAATTAAAATTAAATTTTAATTTAAACACTAATAAAGTATAGAAAAGGATCGAGAACATTTGGTTCAACTTACCGAGGCCCCTTGAGAACTCTCCGAACTTTGCACATGCTGGAACAAATAAATAATAATTAGCCAGCAAGTCTACATTTATTTGTATTTTTATTTCAATTAAGTTGTTTTATGAAAAACATTAACATAATACTACTTGCAAAACTGTAAGTACAAAAACATAGTACATGCATGATGTTAAATAATCGTGCATTTAACTCTCCACTGACGTACCACTTGGTGCAGCTCGACGATGCTCATGGTGTCAGGATCCACCATCTGCGCACCCATCCTCGGCACCAGGTCCAGACCCAGCTTCCTGAAACACAGGGGACACACCAAATTTAGAATGCGTACAAATCAATACAGGTGTTTTAAAGGTATACTTTGTGTACTGACTAATTTATTTAATTTCATTCTTTTGAATAAAAGAAAAAAAAAAATTGAATTAATGCAGCAAAGCTGATTTAAATTTTACAAACTTGCATAGTATTTTTTCCCCCCTAAATACCTGTTGTAACATTTAATGCAATTTGGAAATTAAGCATTGTTTCACAAATTACATTTTTTTTTTTTAATTTCATTTCATTTATTTTTTTATATAAATTTTTGTCTTTCTTTAATAATTCTTCTTCAAAATTATGGGATTTCCTGTAAATTACAAATTATGCAGAAAATACGAGATAACAACTTTTATATTTGTTTAATATCCTTCATTTATGCAACTAGAGTTAATTTATTAAAAACAAATACACCTATCTATTTGAAATACAAGCATGCATATGTTTATAAGTTGTCGACTTAATCAAAATTTCTTTTTGATAATATTTTTTATTATTTTCGTATTGTTAACGACAGTAAAATGTTACAAGCGAAGCGTGAGCGTAGCACCACCATGTAAGGTAAGTGTTAATCACACCTTCCAAGATTTATATGCAGCCAGAGATGTGCGTATCAAAGGAGCCTATATATAATACACCACATGTGTGAGAGAGATTATATATTAGCCTGAGACTAGAGGAACTATCATAGTCATGCCACAGTCATTTAGGTTTTTTTAAGACAAGACAAATTCCATCATTGTTCGACGTATATTACACTGTAAATATTACAAAAATTATAGCTAAAAATTTGCAATCCGCATAACTTTTTTTTCCCCCTCAATGTAAACAATTACTTGCAGAAAAAAGTATCTGAAATTCCCAATTTAATTAATCAAACAACTTAAATCAGTGTGTAAGACACCCTATAAATTTTCTTGTGATTAAGTTTGTACACTGCTCAAAAAATTGCTTGCAATTTATATTATTATTATTCTATTCTTGTTGCATGTTTTTTAGGATCGGATGCAGTTGTCGCTCTCGAAAATTTGCTGATAAAAAGATACCCTCGAACACTATATCTATATTATATTAGTGTCAAGGGAAATTTTGAAATTTACTGTGCAAAGTAAAACTAATTCATATAGCCATATTTTCTGTCATAATTTTTTTTATACACAATTTATAATATGTCTTGAAAGAAAAAACTTCGTATTATATTCATTGCAGAATAAAAATTAATTGTTTTTCCAGTATTGTACAGTATACGAAAGGGTTATTATTTGAATATATATTTAGATACTGCATAAATACTATATTAATTATTATGTTGTATGTACACTTTTTGTGTTTAATAAAAGACTAATATTAATTAGGGTTTTATGATTTTGTCCCCAAATAACTGGCAACATATTATATTTTTACCCTATGCACCTTTACAAATTTATTTTCCCCCTATATTTTTATCTTGTCTTATATATACATCCCACGACTTTTTGTGGTCCATCCAACCTGAGAATTTCAAAAGACTTTTGGTTTCGCGTAGCTTGGCAGTCATTTTTGTCTAGCCATACTCATATATATACTTCAATCCAACCACTGAGGAACATTTGAGGTCTATTATAAATAATCATTATAACTTATGATGGGAGCCTTTGATTTCTCATGGTTCACACAACCTTGTACTAGCGTATCCTAGAAGCGCACTATTGTATCATATATAGTCATTTATACTTTAACCTAAGTATTGAATAACCTATATGGGCCTCAAAGTCCATTCAACCTTAAAATCTCCTCTAACCTTGTAGTAGCGTATCCTGGAAGCCAGGCCGCCCGCTTGTCTGGCCTGACTCTCCATACCTGTACCTATCTCATGAAGAACACCTGTAGTTTAATTTTCTATCTGTTCTCCTTTAATTTTATCTACCTCCAAAACCCTCATTTTAAAATGAAGATTATAGGTAAGCACGGTGGCGGGCCAGAACGAAATACCGGCCGTCCCCTCCTCTCCTGCCGGCATTCTTGACTCCTTGGCTTTCGCACTCCGAGTTTGGAGTGGAAATTACATAGTCTGGGCGTGGAGAAGCTTGTTCCCACGAAATGGAACCGCCTTGCCGTATATGCACTTAGGCCTCGGGGCTTGAAATAATATTGAGACCCACGGGACACTAATAACACGATCCAAGGAGATGACTGGAATATAATATACAATATCTGCCATCTTATATTAATAACAAAATTCGATGATCCAAAAGACTAGTCACATTTAATTATCAGCTAAATTAAATCTATAAATCTTTTTAAATATGAGGAATGTGTAAAATAAAAATTCTACAGTCCTTAAAATCCTGTTTTACCAGTTTTTTTTCTAATGTTGAAGAGTATTTTACCTTTATTAGTTCAAACCTGACTTTATAGTTAGCAAAAAAATTATAAAATGTTAATAAAGTTGTTTAAAAAAATTCATTCTGGATGACCATTTTATTAATGATTTTTTTTTAAATTATGCAAGCTCATATAATTAATAAAGTTAAATGTTAAAATTAATATTATTAACAGGAAAATGTTCCCATAAAAAAAATATGTAATCAAAGGATGAACTGACCAAAAAAAAAAAAAAGGCAGGCTAAAAAAATGAAGAAAAACAATTGCGCATGTACGCACTTATAGCGCATGCATTGCATGCATTGCAGTTAATTCAGAAATCTAAGAGTCACAAAGTGCATAAGATAGTACATGTTAATTGATTTGACTGTACAAAAACTTATCTATAGTGCTGCCAAATTTATTCAGCAACCTTTTTTAATACAATAATTTTCAAAACAACAAGAAAAATCAATATGAAGTTCAATTTCTCAGACAATTTCTACAACATACACTACGTTTACATGACGGTGTTTAATACGTATTCGTTGACGATGCCTCATAAGAATAACATTATCCGTCGTCAACGAATACGTATTAAATACCGTCATGTAAACGTAATGATTGAGCTAAAATATTTTGTCTGTGATCACGTCGTTCGATTTTCAAGCAGCAGGTTAGTTGAAGTCAACTCCAGCACTTTGTGCCGAGGGGGATGACTCACTACACAGTATGGGACCGGTTTGAGATAAAGACGAATAAATTGTTACATACACCGCCTCCTCAGAGACTAAATGCTGCAAAGCGGCAAATCCACATTCTGGTCACGAAGTACCAAGTACCGACGACAACTCAAGATGTGAGACTCTCCGGGGAAAGTTTTGGTCAATAAAACTGTAGTTTAAACTTAACCCAATGATGACTTTGACTCCATGAGAGGAATTTACAAAGGTCGATTTAGCACCACTTTATCCTAGATTTAACTCAGATTAAATGTAGGCTAAATCTGTGCTTTCTAGAATCAATATTGTAGAGAATATAGAGGTACGTTTATGTGTGTTATATTAATGATATACTGTAAGCCGAGTTCCATACATAATTGGGGAGTGATGCACGAAAGTTATCCAGCTTTCTCAGTAACCACGGTTAGCGCCAACCTACTTAGTACTTCTACTGAACGTGAGGATAGTGAGAAACCTGGTTAACTCTCTTCGTGAATTGCGCCCATAATAGCTTATTAGCAAAATTAAATTCAAAATCGAAATCAAATTTTCATTCATTTGAACATTAAAAAATTCTTTAATAAAAAAATAGCATACCGACATTTTATTTTTAACTAACCAGGTAAAGAGTAATTATTATTTATTCTATTTTTAGGTTTTAAAATAATTTAGATATACCGAAGAAAAGAAAATCTAATGGGGAGATGTGTGTTTTTATCAGTTTTGACTATGAAATTCGTATTAAGTTCGTCATCTTTCAATTTCTATGGAACAGTACAAAGTAGCAAGGCTATATAGTGGAGAAAGAATTTCCATCACTATATAATTAGAGTGCTTCTGTATTATAATTATATACAACGGTATATTTTAGATATTTGGACTCGATAAATATGAAATTAATAAATCAATGATTTTTTTAAGAGATCTTCGCATAAGTCGCAAATTATGGAGACAACGCTTTATATGAATGCAGCATGTGTTATTATAACAAAGCCTTGGGATGTTTTATTATAAGATATTTAATTACTATTCAAACGATATTAATTTGAAATTTATTTTGTTTTGACACTGAATCATTTTAATTTATAACTTATAAACCTATACTAATATACGATTTAAAATTTTCAATGCGTAATAGAAATATAAATAGAGTTATTAATTAATAATTAATATAACGTATGTGCTGGGTTCGATTCTTCTCGTATGTACAGCAAAAATTTGCTGACCAGTGAGTACATAATCCGATATATATATTATAATTTTCATATTATGCATTTATAACCGATATTACAATTATGCATAACTGCTTTGCGTTTTTCTTCTTCAAATTCAAAATAAAATTTTCTGGCGAGTTCTATTTTTATTATTATTAGTTTTTTTTTTTAAATTCCAAACGTTAATAGTGACCTTCATTACGTATAATATACGTCAGAACAATTTGTCTTGTTCTGCATTGTAGATTTGGCATACAGTAAACAGTGCGCCTGTAAAGTATGCAACTTTTTCTACATGGGAGTGATGAGGAAAGTCAATTTACTGAAATTAACAAAAAAATTTGATGGCGTCCTTTTCATTTCAATAAGGGCCATTTTTATGAGTAGAACTATGATAAAATGAGCCTTACTGGAAATGGAAAAATAGGCTTTTGAATTTAAGTGGATATATTGAGTAATTATAATTAAAACTGCATAGAATCTTAACAGTGTCAAACATGCAAGGGTAAAATTTTTAGGTTAAAAGGGCTTTACAAAAATTGTAATGTGTGTGTTTTTTTTTTCTGAATAAAGCCTTTTTGAATTGAATTGAATCCCATCTCTAAGTGTATTAGTGTAGTATGGATGCTAGTCCTACTATACTAAATTATTAAACAGCATTTTATATCATCATCTGTAGCATTTTATCAATATCTTGAAATCTAACGCGGTGCATATAATATAATACGATATATGCATCAATAAATTTTAATGTCTGTAACTATACAAGCTAAAAGTCAATATATGTAACTCGATCTTCTGCATCAGTATACAAGTTACGGGGGCAATGACTCCTGGTTGTAAATGTAACTGATGGCCGGTCTATTGTGTTGCAACAATATATGTCTCATTAGCATACCACGACAAGGAAAATATGAATGCTCTACAAATTACTCTCATTACTTTTTTATCATATGTTTGACAAGTACTTTTTTTTTCATAATATCTTTGTATAAAATATGTACATATTAGTTTACAAAGTACACTTTTACTGCTGGTATTATCAATTTTTATTTTCCTGGTTAAAAAATGCAATAAAAATAGTTGGAACAAAGAAATTTTGAAGCAAGCTCAAATTAAAATGGAATAAATTTCTAAGAAGGCTCTTCTACTAAAATCTAAACAATGCGCCGCTTAAGGGCATTGGGTGTAGCACCGGTAGTTGGCAACACTGACGTATCTTCACCATGTTAATTTTTTATCATTGCTCCTCGGAGTAATTTTTATGCTAGAGCTAATCTGATTGCTGTAGTATCAAGATAATTAGTAGCCCAAGTGCACAATTTGGCTAAATAAAGCCTGATTTAAAGAAAAGTATTTTTTAGTAATTTTTTTAAATTTACATGCATTTTTCTAAAATATAAAAAAAAACTTTTCTTTAAATCAGGCTTTATTTAGCCAAATTGTGCACCTGGGCTACTAATTATCTTGATACTACAGCAATCAGCTTAGCTCTAGCATAAAAATTACTCCGAGGAGCAATGATCAAAAATTAACATGGTGAAGATACGTCAGTGTTGCCAACTGCCGGTGCTACACCCAATGCCCTTAATACGTATTCGTTGACGACGGATAATGTTATTCTTATGATGCGTCGTCAACGGATACGCATTAAACACCGTCATGTAAACGTATATAGTGATTGAATAAAAAGGGTGTGTGTATATTATATATATCTCTCCATAAGTCCATATGTTGTATATAATTATGTTTTGTTTTTATATTATTCTGACTCGCTCACTCGGAATGTAAATCTTTCTGATTTCGATATATTTGTCTTTATTTTCTAACTCATTATTTGCCATGCATTATATAGAAAAGATTTTTTTTTTTTTTATAACCACGAGCTTTGTTTGAGTCAATAAATTTTCCCAAAGTTATTTTACCATCAGACAGGAAAGGTATATATTTTCACATGGCAAATACGTACTGTAAATATACCATTATTACTATAAACTTGGAGCAAATTTCTCTCAAGTATAATACATTGCATGCATACGGTATACCTGGTCAATCATTAACCTAAGATAAATCCTCTCGCTACATACATTCAACTCGTGCTATTATTGCTACACTTAGTTTATAAATTGTATGCCCTACCTTGTTTTATATATAACAGGTTAATGTAGATGAAAATATATGGGTGTACCTTTTCCTATGCTAAAAATTGCGGATAAATAATAGCTCAGGAGTGTATACTTGGTTAGGTTTTGCCTACTAATTTTGTCTGTATGATGCAAAATCGTGTAATACAGCTAGCGCTTTAAAGAAAACTTGAAAACTTAAAATTGAAGCGATCAAATTGGGAGCGAGAGTCATTAAAACGTCGATTATTTAATAATGAAGTCGATTTACTGTATGAAAAGTGTTCGATTATTAGCAGAAAATACTTAATAACCTAAAAAAAATAAATAAAGTATATTAACAGTCAAATTTGTTTTTGCCATACCAGCGAACGCTGCAACCTTAAAATTAAATCAATATTTTTAAACCACCCTTAAAAATCTTGAATAATATTTGCATCAGATGTACAAGTGTTAGGTATGGTGATTATATCATAATTCCTTCAAAAATTAACTCAGTATAGTATAGAACAGCACGTACGCGCTGCAATATTCACACCAGTTATTGCTATGCTGCCCCCATTTTGATAAATTCTGCATATTTAATGCAAAACAAAGCAATGAAAATTTCTGATTATAAGAGATAAGAGCTATTTTTCTTCCTCTAAATATTGAATGTAGCCTTAATTATCTGAAATGTTAGGTTGTGCATTATATTATATATGGGTGTACAATCTCTTCTTATATTTCTCCTGCAAATCTGAAACTATCGAAGGACTATTATTTATTTTTAGTTAACTGGAGATTGGAAGATAACATTAATTTAAATTTAACAGTTTTAAAAAATTAATCACCATGGGTAAAGGTATATAGTGTTTAGAAATCTTCAGTGTATATAATAAGAGATCGATCGTGCGGGAGTGAAGTGAAGAATGTTGTCTACCGCTGCTGCTGCCGATTATGAGCCAGCAATAATGTCTTGATCGTGCTGATTGGTTGTCTGTGAAGAAGCAAGCTCTCTCATTGGCCAAGGGTCACAGAGAAGCCTTGACCTTCCACGCGGGCTAGCTTCCATTCAACGCATATACTTATACTTAAGGTCAACATACTAAATTTATACGTCACATACTTTTTTTATTCCAGTTATTTTATTTTCTTGTTATGGTCATGGGAATTTTTAGTGAAAAAAAAAACTAACATTCGAAGGGTTTTAGTACGTTTTATGTAAATTTATTTAAATAGTGGGATTAATATAGGATTTTTTCATGAATTTTTGTCACGTTTACGCTCGTCATTGAGAATGTTATATAAAATAGGTTTATTCGTAAACCCCGGCCCAGTGTTAACTCGATCGTCATTTTTATGTCCAAATTATTAAAAAAAAGGGATGAATCGCGATTGGAGGAAACCTATATATATTGCATAGTTTATAATAAGGTTTACGACAGACTTAATAAAATGAAAAATATTTCAATTTCTATGGAGAAAGGGGTGAAGTGGGGGGAGCAATTAGGTAGACTAAGCGTACAACGCGTGGTATGGTATGGTATGGTTTGGTATTCAAATTTTAATTATTTACATAAATAGCATGAAATTCACGATATATGGTATCTTATTTGATCTGTAGTGGCAGGATTTACAAACTATTTTGTGATCTGTGATATGTATTTTATACTTTGTTGTGCATAGTGATACAAGTTGTTATTTATGTATAATTATGGACGATCGACGTTATGTCTTGAGTTTAATATTATTGACTTGCTTATATTGTATAATCAATCGAAAAGCAATAAAGATTATGAATTATGAATTATGAATTATGCATATATCAATACCAGGCGCGGATCCAGAACAAAAAAAATCAGGGGGGGGGGCCTCTATAAGGCCAATGTTAAAAAAAAATTGGGAGTGGGGGAAATGCCTATATTACCCATGTTAAATCCAAAATTTCGGGGGGGGGGAGGCAGCTGCAGCCCCCCCCCCTGGATCCGCGCCTGCAGATCATGCAATACTCCATATATGTAAATGCATATAAAAGTAATCTATATATAGACGTTAATTATAAACTAGCTATAATGTAATATTTAAAGATGCTACGTTTTGATACACATATATGTGTGATGCGGGATCTAAAGCGTGAAACAGAATTGTATTGCAATGTTCTATATATCTGATTTGAATGGTATGAAATCTATAATCATAATCTTTTTCTATAAGAAAAATAAGTCTTACAGTCAGGCTTATATTTTAATAGGATTTGAGGACTCATTTATACTCTCAATACACGGTAGAAATTAATTGGGTGGAAAAAAAACATGTTTATAAAACATAGAATTAATAATCATGATTGATATAGTTATACCAAATTAATGTTTCTTTTTGATAACATCATTAGAGATAGCAAGTACTATATTATGTTAAATATATATTACAAATCTAACTACTTGCATTTATCTATCTATATTTTCGTTATAATACAATACAATTGAATAACGATTAGCAAAATAATAAATATAACAATAATAGGCAAGCTGTACACTGTACTTGTAGACGACTAAAAGTGCATTTCGACGAAGTTGCCTTTTCTCTATATAAGCTAATTTGTTTTTCTAATGCTGTGTAAATTTTCTCATTTATTTTTTTTTTATTTCACCCATTTCAATTTATACATAAATAAATATTTATATTATAAAACAAAGTTAAAAGAATAATAAAACAACAAACAAAAGAAAGTAAAAATAAAAATTGACAAATATAGCTCATTTTTGAAAATGAAGGGACGTGAGAGACGTGAGAGTATAATATACAGTATTGCTGAATATATTGTTGATATTGTGATTTTGAGTCAGTGGCTCAAGTAATTATTGTTCATACCTCACAAGCATATTAGTTACAGGTCCCGATGTGTGTCTCACACACGAGTAAACAATAGAAAACTATAATATCCTGGGTCTGCCGAGACGCCTTCTCGAGATGTAAGGTAAAGGTAATGGGGAAAAGTCTTCCTTGCGGAAGGGCGATTGTGAAGGTGACAAGCATATAGAAAAATTAATTAAAACAGCTGATATATAAAGGGGAAGACCAAGACCAGAACCGAAACAATCCAATATTCGACTGTATTTGACAAAACAATTTTGACCGTGTACTCCTTCAAGATGACGACTTCAGCTGCCTGCCTGCATGACTCTGCCATATAACAATCTACCTGCATGCATGTTGGAGGTTTTTTGTTCCTCCTCATCACACCTCGGCCAGACTTGCACAATATTAATCATGTTACTGCATGGAATTACTTCTCTTTATTGTAAGGGAAATTGATAACTAACCCTGCAGATGCTGCTTAATTTGAACATTCTGATGAAAATAGAATTTGTTTTATTAATTAATTTGACAAATTTATGTGCATATAATTTAAAATTAATTAGTGTAAACTATTTTTTAAAGGAGGAATTATATATAAAATATTGTTGGAAAATGTAAGAAATGAAATTTTTAAGTAAAAAAACCATTTTATTAAATATAATTTTTGCACCTGTATATATTCTAATGTATTACAATATTATATACAAATTTCAGATGCATGGGGATCAAATTTCCACACGTAGGAGTGACTTAATGATTATTATGTTATTTATAATTACAAAACTGATGCTTATAATTATAGATATAACCACTGTCAGATTGTTTAATCATTAATAATATTTGTCTGGTAATTTAAACAATATTATTTTAAGTAGTCAAGAGGGAAAAAAAGATCGGAAATAACTACGCAACTCAGTCATTCTGCCATTAAAGAATAAATTGATTGCGCAAGTACGGCTGGTAATGTCATATCATATACAGAGGTTATTGCGTACATGGCCATCAAAGTACTGTTTTACTGCACAGCGTAGGAGGCTGAACCACGTCGTATGCAAGCCACGTTAATGTCATGTTTATACACTGTCTTTGTAATTTGATAACAATTGAGATGGTGTCAAGATAATCTATACTACTGATGGTTAAAGCAGTAACTGTACAGTCTAATGTACAATTAATTTAGAATTGTACAATAATTTTATGTAGAATTTTTAAAAAAAAACACACATGAATGCATTTTTAGAATTCATGCCCTTTCCCCCTTTCACGAGCAGGAATTATATTCATAAGAATATTAAGATGCTTCATTAAAAAAAAAATACTAAAAATTATTATTTTATTTCAAACAGCTTTTTTTTTTCGATTAGGAATAAGATTGCAGTACAAATTTCATATTTGTGTGGTGAAACCAAAATATGAATAATAATATTGGTATAATTGTAATTCTTGGGGAATATTGAAGCGCATGGCATACATGATTATTTTCAAATAAGTTTTATATAATATATATATAATTCTTATTTGTTACCGTTAAAATTTTCAGAAAATAATCTAGGCGCGATTCACGAAGAGTTATAATTTAAAATCCAGATTTTTCGCAAATCACGTTTAGTGGCGCTAACCACGGTTGGTGAGATAACTTTTCACCCCCATTATTTTAATTTGCAATGCATCTCAGAACAGTTCGACCCCCTGCATGTCTGATTTTCTGAAGCTATTTAGTACTTCGAGACAAAGAGTTTTGTAATTTTAGATGAGGTAAGAAGAGCACGCAGTTCAAATAGCGCTCGTGCATGACAGCTCAAGTTCATGACGCCATGCATATAGACTGCATGCTAAGTCGTCAAACAGAGCATGATAACATTCGTGCTGTCTCGAGGTGTACACTGGATGACATAAAAACAAGCAAATCTATTGCACGTGTTAGAATTTCATACTATTGATCCGTCTACTAAGGACCAACATATTTATAAATAAATAAATAAATAAATAAATAAATAAATAAATAAATAAATAAATAAATAAATAAATAAATAAATAAATAAATAAATAAATAAATAAGTAAATAAATAAATAAATAAAAATATTGACAGGCAGTGTAGCCACATTGCGAGAATGAAGCTCAGGATGTGATAAATCAGCCAGCAAGCTCGCGGTGAGGCAGACCGCATTTTGTCACGCCGCCTCAGATTGCTAGCTGAGTACTTGGTGGTATGAAACGCCCGCAATGATGTTTTGTCTACCACACCACGGCAGACATAGCAGTGACGTCATAGTCCACCAGTCAAGGGCGATCTCACAAGCACCTACTTGTACTTTTCTCGTGGTAAACCAACCATGTAAAACTACCATGCAGCATGGACCAAGAGATGAATGCTGCAGTACTGTTTTAAAGATTTAGAAAAATTTTCAAGCGAACAAAAAAAAGTTTAATAAAATTAAACTAAACATTTGATGAAAAAAAAAAAAAAAAAAATGATTAAGTGAATTAAAAAAAAAAAAACTTGAAATTTTATTTTCAAATACTTTTTAGATTTTTATAGTCCGTAGACTAGATGTTATCTCTATAATATCAGATGACATTTCTTTAGTTAATTCCATGCAATTCGCTTTTTCTGTCATCGATAAAGCACATTGGAATGAATGAAATTTTATAATATTTCGTCAAACTAATTGATTAATATATTTAGCAGTGTTTCTGCAAATTAAGTAAAAATTTTGATTAAAGAGATTCACTTTCGGCCTAAGAAATGATGGGTAGTGCATTATGGAGAGGTGAACCACCCACTGCTCATGTATTTTCACACTGTGATCAATTCGCATGGATAGAAGGTGTAATAATAATCCACTGAGTTGATTATATAATAGTAAAAATACATTGTTTCTCAAAATATTTATTGTAATTTGAGAAATACGCTAAAAAAACTGATAAAAAAATCCTAGTCTCTATACTTTTTATTGGCGACAGATTGAATTCTGTCTCGGCGGTCTAGAGAGGGGGCTTTAGTTTATAAAGCAAATGATCCTTGCTAGACTTGATGTATGGCTTAAAAACCACAACACGTATATGTTCTATCTGATACTCGATATATGGCAACGATACTGCTGCTTATATTTTATCAAGCTTGATATTAACTTTAGTAAATTTTTATATGGTATCCGCAGCTGACACTTTTCTTTAATAATTAACAAAATATTTACAAAGCACCTTATGGTAGTCGGATCGATTTGGATATGACATAAAATTGATGAAAAATTAAAATGGAATTACTGGAAATGGTATAACAATATGTATTTGTATCAGCTATATACTAGTGCATTTTCTCCTTTACTCAAAGTTGAAAATTTTTCTTGTGGATATATAGCAAGTAATTCACGGTTCAATATGATATATAATGCATGGTCTACTCATTTACCTTCGTACATTATTTTGTATAGATACTAAAAAAAAATTAAATGACTTAATTGTTATTACGTATTTATATCGTAATATAAGTAATATCAACACACTTGCAATGTGTAGGGAAAGATTAAATGAAAATGTTTTAAAAAACGTGCGTATTTCACGAGAGTGGTATTTTTTATTCTCTCGGAAATGTTGTTCATGGTATCATAAGATGCAAATCTTCAATTAATTGATAATACATGTAAAAAAAAACATCCATTACAAGTGCTAATTAGGGCGGGAGATATACGTTAGATTAAACTGTATACATGAACTACTCTAGTCAAAGAGACTGGAAAGTCTCCGCAATTTCAAAGGTGTGGCATTTTCCACCTCTACATGTCGATTTCTATAATATAATATATACAGTACTTTGACTGCAAAAATAATATGCATGCATTTTCTTGCAGTGTGTACTATTTTATACAAAAATTTTCACTCTTCTCGGTATTATAAGAATTTAATTATTATTAAACATTGATGTATTGGATAATAAATTTAATAATTATAAACAGAATTTTCAAAAACTTTCTTCGTTGTAAAAAATATAAATCAATAAATAAACATCGGCTGCAAGAAATTAGATTAATTAATGTGTTTTTTTCATACAACTTCATCCATTTTATTTATTTATTTATTTATTTATTTATTTATTTATTTATTTATTTATTTATTTATTTATTTATTTATTTATTTATTTATTTATTTATTTATTTATTTATTTATTTATTTATTTAAATACTTTGAGGTTTTTGCTATAATATACAACATGTTGACTAAAATATTTTCTTGTTCATATCAAATTTCTGCTTTTGTAAGTCATGAAATTAATCATCAGACGACATTGTAGCATATAGATTTATATATATAAAAAAGGACGATGACCATTAGGAAAAAATAACATTAACAAAAAAGAACGGTTAAAAACTCTTGGCCATTTCATGGAATTCCTGTATAGATATTTAGATATAAGTCCACTTTATAACAAAAAACAAGAAAAACTAAACGAAAAGCTTGTGAGCATTACCTATAAGATACGAGACACGCAAATCACAAAGTTATCACGCAAAATATACATCAACCAAACAAGTTAGTAACCTCTTTAGTTAGATTATTATAAGAAAATAAATATAAGAAATATTTAATCTTGATTTTAATATGGTTTGGATTAAATATGGAGCTGTCATAAACCGTACAACAAACATCAGCCAAAGGCAAGGATCAAAAAAAGGACCCGACAAAAATCTAAAAAACTCTTTTATATTTATAATATAAAATATAAAAAATGTAGTTATAAAAAAAAAAAAAAAAAAAAACTATCGATGATTATTAAATGTAGATTGTTAAAAATATTATAATGGAGTAAAGAAATAGCTTTTAGACTACTATAATATAATAATAAAATTGTATGTTGAAATTCTTGTTATTATTTTATATAATTAAATGACTCGCAAACAAAACATTAAAAATACATATAAAATATAATTTATATTAATGTTATAAAAATTAAAATGATTTACCGTGATAATATTAATCGTTTTTATTAGAAAAATTTGGTCAATTGGTAACTATTTATTTAAGTAATGATATTTGTTATTGTAAATAATCCTGTAAAATCCAAGAAAAATGAACCATGTCAAATTTTTTAACATGACATTTCATAATTTTGAAAAAGGTATATAATCCTTAAAAGCGTCAAAAAGAACAGTTATATGAATTGAAAGCGAATATTTGTAAGCACGATTCATCCACGCGTAAAAATGCTGTGGGAAAAAATTTCATCTTCATCTTTCAATGGTTGAGAACGCGTGGAGATGCTACCGAATTTTTCCTTTCCCCACCTCACTATACCACAAAACCGTAAAGCGCGTAATACAAGAAGCAATATTTTAAATAAAAATTTTTATTTAGAACAATTTATATAATTTTATTAAAGAAAACTATTCAAGAATTAGAATAATAATAAAAAATTATATGTATTATAAAGTAATAAATACCAAAAAACTATATATTTTTATAATAAATAAACAAAAAAAAAAGAGCAACGTTGCCATACATATTATCCAGGTGTAAAAAAAAATATATTATAATAAAAAAGTACAGGTAGGTTCCTACAGGTGTGTATATTACACTGTTGCCATATCATACATCTATAAATAAAACTTCATAGTATGATACAATGAAGGAGAAAAAAATAACAATAGAATTTTTAATTCAGTACTTGAAACTTCTTTAAAATCATCATGTAAATTTAATAAAATAGTATATTAATTCAGGTAAATATTAAAAATTACGTCATATGATATAATAATGAATTAAAATATAATATTCCACAGGTTGTTCACGACCAAGACATGCCAAAGCCTTTTTTTTTTTTCTCTCCTATTCTTTTTTACACTCTTTTTCCCCTCCTTTCTCTCTTGCCTGCCACACACACACACATACTCTTTTTTAGCTTCTTTACAACAACGTCGGGGAAGGAGGAGGACGGTGGAACTGAAAGACCGGCTCCAGTACAGTTGGCTCCAGGGCAAGTAGCAGAAGCCAGCTCAGAAAAGAGAGAGAGAGAGAGAGATCGTCAGAGATCATCGTCTTTGGCTGGCTTGGTAGTCAACTCAAGTAATGCGGTGGTAAAACAAGTGCTCCGTTGGATGGTCATCAAAAAGTGTTCAGTGAAATTTTAATTATTTAAAAAAAAAAAATAACAGTTTTAATTTTTACAGTATTTGTGATACAAATTAATAAAGGTAAATAATGTGAAGTTTTTTAATATAATAATTAGGTTTTAAGGTTCAATAAGTATAGTGATATTTTTTGAAATGCAATTTTTTTAATGTGAAAAAGTGATATAATTAGTTATTTGTGATAGTTTTATTTTTAATTTCAAGATAATATAAGTAAAAGAATAAGGAAAAATTAATAGGGAATTTTACAAAGTGAATTCTAAGAAATTAATATTACAATAAAATTATAATATTTTCTATAATAATTTTTAAAAAAAATCAGTGTATAAAACAAGGAAGAAAGGTGAAGTTTCTTTATTGTAAGTGTATATTATCGAGGACAAAGTGAATATCAATTACGTATATCTACAATTACAAAGCGAGAGATGCAATTGTGAAAGGCATGATATAAAAGCAACGTGTTCATTTTATCGTGATTAATATTGATCGTGATGCTGTGATTTTAATCTTTATATCATAAAATTTCTGTGGCGTGCTGTGTTTATAATAGATTTAGCAAGTGATTGATTGAAAATGTGATCGAAATAGATGTGATGATGCTCAATCATATAAACGTATTAATTTATTTGAATTTATCTTAAACTGGGATAGTTTAGCAAAATTACATTTATTGTGACGATGCACACTAAAAATAAATAACAATACAAATTCTTTACGCTTAGAAACTAAAATTTTAAAGTAAATTTGTTACGCATTCATAGAAATACGAAGAAAAATAACACAATATAAGAGCAAAATAATGTTTATTATTATTTAATTTTATGATAAACCAGAGGTATATAAATAATATACTTCTTAATTGCTTTATAATTGTCATAAAATCTTGGAAACTGATTCAAAAATTAAATTTTCTTGGTACACAAATTTTACTGTACCAGTTTCTTTAAGAAAATCACATTTTATATAATTATATTCTACGGCCTGAATTTTATATTTCACAAACATGGAAAGTACAGAAGGAAAAGAAATTACTCTTATATTTAACTTGAGAGCAACGACATTATTACTTCCATAATAGGTGTATTCTGTACCGTATATACTGCATGTTATATACATATGGCGGTGATAGAGAGTAATCCTAACATGGTACGGAGTTGGAAATCTGGTTTTCCAGCACAGCCGTGCTGCCAGGTTAGCTATAGTCTGCAGTAATCCAGGCACCTGCCTTGCATGCAAGCTACACCCCGGCCCACGGCAATATACACATTACATGTAACCGGTCTACGCCAATTTTTATACTTAAATCAAGACACTTTTTTTTTTTTAAGTATTGTTCAATAGACCAAAACTGGTAGAATTTTTTAAAATCATATTTTAACGTAATTTTATATAAAAAAATCCTTAACAGTAAAAAAAAAAAAAAAAAAAAACAGGTTTTAATTTTGATATTATATAATTTGAAGCTATAACAATTTGGAAATATAATCAGAATTTAATTGCCAAAACAATGTTATTTTGGTACTTAAAAATATTGACAGAGTGGTGAAATGAAAAAATATTTGCTAAAACAATGAGACAATCATTAAATTTAAAAAAATATGTACTAGTTAATATTTATAATAATTGAAACATATATAATACAGTATATAAATTTAATAGAGAACATTATATTAGCAAAATATCCTAAACATAATATAGATTTCTAGTTCTAGTTTGAATTAAATTATAATAATGAGATGAAAACCTTCAAAATTTATATGATTTACATGAACTGTATCTTAATAATATTTATTTAACATAATAATATATTTAAATTTGTAGCATTTTAAAGTTATACATTAGTTGGGTTAGCCCTATAGCCTTAGGGTTTTAAAACCAAGGAAGACACGGGTGATAATAAGGGAGTATAGTATACACTTATCCCTAAAGAGAACAACCTTTACTAATTAATAACAAATAAACATTATTCTATGCCAGTTCTAATTAATTGTAAAAAAAAAGCTACAACGTATGTTTAAATACCCTAAAGCATCTTTATGTCAGAAAAATATACATTTTTCATATACTAAACCGCAGACTCTAATGTCTTTATTTTCTCACGTTTAGAATATTTACCACTTTGTTTATAATGTGATAGCTAAAATATTATGTTTGTTTATTAAAATGATACGGATGTTTCACGTAAAGCTTCCTTGATTGTGAATGTTCTAAATATTGAGCAAAAAAGTAGTGCAAAACGCATTGCAAGGACTTTTTCATGAAAAAATAAGCATATTAATAAACAAATGAAATAAATGCTTGAATCTTTTTTGAAGGCATATTTTCATTATATTTAACCATGGAGGAAATACTCTATATATAATTTATCCATGTATTTAACTTTATTCAAGCGCAACGATTGATAGGAGAAGCAACTTTGATAAAAACTAAAGTGACTTGAATAGCTGCAACTTTTTTAGCCCCAGTGTGTTGCGGGTTGTATCGTGAAAATTCACAGCTGTTGTTTTCGGAGCAGTAGCAGTAATGCAATATAGCAATATTTTTATAAATTTAATACCTTGTTGAATCGATTTTTTCACATAGCCGATATGATATAAAAATAATGACGATAAAATTTCCATGCATTGTAGGCATATTATAACTAGGAAGATATGCTGTTTTGATACAATACACAAACACAATTATCTTTTACATTACATAAACTATATTTCTCAAATATTTACTTTCAAATTTAAAGTTGAGTCGTTCGCTAATTTTTAGTTAACACGACAGTTTAGTCTAAGTGTCAACAGCTTACAGACTTTTTAACACACTATACGGTGTCATATTGTCATATAACATTTAGCACTAATTTATAATAATTTCTGTAAAACTTAAAATTTCAGCAAAATACAACAATAAACATTTATCAGACTATTTTGTTTTTAACGTTCAACACAGTTATATGACAGGAAATATGTAGATAACATATATGCTTTTGACCTACGTTGCAAAATTGTGTTCTCACACAAAAACATTGGAAGGTTATATTCAAGCAATTATCTGTTGGTACTGAAAACATAATTATAGCAACATGAGATGTGATCAGAGGAAACTGAATTAAGAGTTCACTTCCGGTCAACAAAGATTAAGATTAATTTGCAGAGCGTGAACAAAATATAATTCACACAAACACGTATTAATTTTACTCAATTAAGTGCCTACCTATCAGATATACTGTATAGTTACTATAAAAATTGTCTAGAAATATTGGAAGACTGCGTACATATTGTATATTTATCTATTCAGGACTATTTAAAACACTTTTTTATCAATTATTGTGATACATTCACACACAATAATTATAGCAGCTCTATGTGTTTATATATATTCATGCGCCCCTGAAAACTTCCCTCACAATGACTCAGGCATGGCCGCAGGACAGAGCTTATATTGGTGCAGTACGTACTAAATTGTACTGCGACTGTTCATTAAAATAATTGCTGCATGTACAGAACTCACCCTTGAAAAATTTCCCTTTTGCTGTATTGTTAATTACTTTGCCCTGTGAATATGACACAGGGCATGATGATTTACAAGACTACACGTATATAGGAAATTTTCCAAGGAGACGAGTGTACCTTTATTGCAGTCATGCAACTTTTGGTGAACAAATGGCATGTACACTCACTCCACTATTATACTGTAGACGTTTGTGCATTTAACAAAGGGGCACTTTCCACTTTCTATTATTGTAAATAATTCAAATTTTTATAATACAATAGATCTTAATGTTCTATCAAATAGCCTGTTTACAATAAATTTTCCAACAATTTAGTACTTAAAAAGCATGACATAAAGGTGCTGAGGCATAACAAAACGGAAGAAGAGGGGTAGGAATCATGACACTTCCTCCATACTAATAAAAAGAAGGAATATCTTGCATTATAATAGAGACATAAAAGGGTCGCGTTCTGTTATTCAACTTTTTTATTACATCATTCTTCCCTCTCCTCTTAATCTACTACTATTTGACGTGAAATTTTTTTCAGTTAATAGGATACCTTTGACAGATTTGATAGAAGTTTTTATATGAACTAAAAACGTATTCTAAAGCATTCATTGACAGTAATGAATTAATTAATGAAATCAACTTCCCTGTTTACACAAAAACATGAACAATTACACCCCCATCGTGTATACAGTACTATTCAGTAAAAAAATGGGGGAAAAAATCACCTCTTAATTAATTAGTTAGGTTTTCATTGGCATTGTATTTATATGCAATATTCAAACGGATCATTATAAATTTGGAAACAAAGAAAATAAAAAAATCTTATAAATGCACGATAAAACACAACGATATATTTAAAAAAAAATGCCGAATGTATAATTTTTTTACTTCAATTTACAAAAAAATATTTCTTACGACATCAACTATCTAAAAGCTAGCTTTCATCACAATGACAGATATCTGCTTTCTAAGTTTATTTACAGTTTCATGCGTGTGTAAATACTAGCAATATTATTTTTATTTTAAGTTGTAAAAAAAATAAAAAAAATATTATACTGCGCGCATGTCATTATTAAATCTACAACGCAATATGTTTTTCTGTGCAGCCAGCACCAAATATCATTGAGAGGGGTGGGTTTTTCCCCTCTCCTCTCCTCCCTCTTACAAATGTCTCTAACAACAACACATCACTTTTGATTTCAGCATGGCAGTGTTCGGATTGGCCTCGGCAGTGGCCGGTTTCGTCAAAGTACGATATTTGGTGGACAAAGCTATCATCGATAACGCCGTGTTCCGAGCTCACTATCGTATCACCTCTGCCATTCTGTTCCTGTGTTGCGTGATCGTGACCGCTAATAACTTGATTGGAGACCCCATCAGCTGCATCAACGACGGAGCCATTGATCGTCATGTCATCAACACTTACTGCTGGATCACATACACCTTCACTCTGCCGAGTCATCGCAACAAGCCTATAGGTCAGTCTCAGTTCACGTGGCTTTAATTAACGATTGGGATTGGTCACATTTAGACACGATTTAAGCATTATTGTACTCAAACTTAATATATTTAGTATTCATTATCCCATACGCGTTTAAGTTTTCTGAAACAGTCATAATTTTATCAAGGATGATTCAAGAAATTTAAATGTTTGAGGGTGCATCTACTCATTTATGTAGTTAGAGTACAATAGATGTGAATAATGACATTTTGAATCTGCAATTAGGATAAAACGATGCTGTTTCTCAAAGTTTAAAGTTTCGGATCAATTTATTAGAGTGTGAATATATCATTATTGTTTGTTTTTAGTTGCATTATTCGATTAGAAATGCAATGTAGATTTATTACATACATGATTAAATGAAAAAATATTATAGCAAAGAATAAAATCACTACTATTCCTTGCACTATATATAATTATATAGGCTTTATATTTCAATTAATATTACATAAATATATTATGTGTGGCAATGAAAAAAAAAATCTTTTAACTAATTTTTTTGCAAAGTTTCGCAACATTAAATTTGTTGTGCAACTCTTTTAATTATGAACGGAAGCAGGAAATAATTTAACATAATTTTTTATCTGCTTACAATTTTGATACTACAGTAGTTTTTAAAATATGAACTTTTGTGTGTAACCCTTCAGGGAGCGGTAAAATTTGATACATTTTTAAATGAGCATGACAGTTTCGTGATGGCCCAGAGTGCAGCATTTAAACTCTCCTACTGACACGTCTATTAAACTTGTGGCAGGTTAAATTTATCATTATAATTAGTTGCTTCTTACTTTAAAAAAACAAGTGGTTGCTTCATTTTTCTCTGTACAGTTCGTGGAATAACAGAACGTTAACATAAATTAACAGACGGTTAGTTACTTAGCTTGTCAATTGAGAAAAATTATGTAAATCGTTTGTTATAATGACGTCATTTATTAAGTATAATGTATGCATGGAAATGAAGTGATCGTTTTTAAATGCTCATTAAAAAAAAAAGAGAAAAGAAAAAAAAAATTCTTTCAGTTTAATTTGAAATAATTTAATACATTTAAATTTATAAATTTCGCGTAACTGTATTAGTAGGTACAAGTATTATAATTGTCATTTTTCACTATACGTAATGTAAATAAAATAATTACGTAATCGTATGTTTTAAAAACATTTAAAAGTAGATCTATGTAAAAAGTATATGATGCAAGAAATTGTAAAATAATGCCATGTCTTCCTTGACTGACTGCAATAGGTATAGCAGTTAGATTGCATAAAAAAAAAAAAAAAAAAAAAATTAAAAAATGAAGAAAAAAAAGCAATTCTTTAACACTTGATAATTTAATTAATCCAGAGAAAAATAAATTAAAGAATCGGAGAGGGAAAAAAACAATTGATTTCCTAACTCAGTCATCACTGAAACGTCACTCATCATGACAGAAACTAAAGACAAATTCAACATATAAACATAATAAAAAAAGACATAAATTTAATTCTGTTTTACTTCTGTTTTTTACGATTTGAGCACCTAATAAAAACGAAGTATCCGTTTTAATTGAAATACGACTCCACCCATGCTGAGGGACTCCCGCTGACCAGCAGACTGTGAGGACAAGATGGTACACGTTGTTAATTGGACACTTGTATTCTCGTCAGGTTCGCACGTGCCTCACCATGGTGTGGGGCCGATGGTACCTGGCCAAGAAGCTGTCTACCACTCTTACTACCAGTGGGTTCCATTCATGCTCTTCTTCCAAGTGAGTATATGGTACACAGAAGGCCAATGTCAATTATCTATGTAAATATATACAAATTTATAAGCTGAACAACTCTAACTAGCTGTCATTCTCGATAACACACTCAAAAAGTTAAAGAACGTACTAATTTAATAGAAAAATATACAATCGTTCCTAATTTTATTTATTATAAGATTTAAAATTACTGATAAATTAGTTGATTAATTATAATATTCTCACGTGTTATAGGTGGATAGTGTGATGATAGACCTACCATACCTGTAAAATAATAATAAAAAGAGGGACACTAAGGTTCACACATTGCTATATAATAACCTGAGACTTATTGACTTGTGCCCCTTTGTATAACCTTAAGACTTGTACCTCTTTCTTAATTTTAAAATAAGAGAAGTAATTTTCAATGGCAGTAAAATTTTCTCAACTTAATTATTATTCCATTTCTTTAAACTTGCTTATATCTTAAAATATTTTATACGAAATTTATATATAGTCCTGTCCAGTAGCCGTCTCTTAAAAACCTAATTTATTTTTAAATCCACCTAAAATTCTTTGAATTTGGTCATTATAACAACGTTTATAATTTTTTTTCAAGACATTGGTATACTACAATTAACTTAAATATTTTTCTCGTTAATGACAATTTCACTTTAGTTAATTGCAACAATATATTCAGTAAATTCTTAACGAGGAAAGTAATTTGTCTGTGGATATTATTAACACATCCTGAAAAGGTCATTGTCTTCCAATATATTGATCAAATTAGTTGATGGCAAAATTACGATTGTTCACGGCGATAATTATAAGAAATCGTGTCGGAATGCCGCACTTTGTATTAGATTCATATATCTTCATACTCAGATCAAAGGTGCTAGCAAAGGTTATTAACCTTAACATCATTCATAAATTTGATAATTCATTCATGTGTTAAAAACTAAGCACGTGTAAATGACTTCCATTTCATTAAAAATAAATGTTATCGTTAACTTTATACCATAATAGATATAATAACCGTAAAGTAAAACTTAATTATTCTGATAATTAGTGTTTTAATTTTTTTTTTATAGTTCTAGTTCATATTACAAACTCTGGTAACATCGTCATTTTACGACTTTAATTAAAAATTTATTTAGCACGTTCAGAGCTTCCCAGCTTCCTGTACATATATTCATATATTCTCGTGTATTTATAAAAATCAAGTACTACATATTAAATTTTACCTTTCATAGAAAAAAAAATAATAATGTAGAAATGTGATTTTTTTTCTTATTTACTAACTCATAATAATTTATTTTTAAAGAATGTTACAAAAACTCTTTTAGGACTCATTTTATTTTCATTAAACTGATAATTAATACTTATAAATTTTTTATCTTTATATTTTTTTTATAAAATAGAAAATATATCCGGGCAGCCCCCGGTCTTTTCCTTCAAATTATAAAAAAAATCCTCCGATTATTTTTTTCTCTGTAATCCTAATGATATATAACTCATATAACTACTGAACTACAACAATTATATTCATTAAATTCTCAACTAAATGAGCACCATGTTCTCCAGGGCGTACTGTTCTACGGTCCCCACTGGATCTGGAAGAACTTCGAGGACGGCAAGATGCGCATGCTGACTGACGGGGTTCGAGGACTTTTGTTCGTCAACGTGAACGCAGACGACCGGCGCACACGTCAGTCCAGGGTGGCGAGGTACATCGTCGATTCTATGCACACCAACAACTACTACGCCTGCTGGTACTTCTTCTGTGAGGTGAGTACACGATTAAACGGAACGGAAATCTCGACCAATCAGAAAATTCATTTCATTTACTAAGAAATTCTTAGTCAGAGACATCATAAAACTGGAAATTTATTTTCCGCCTGTGTCAGTTTTGTTAGGAAAGGTGTTTCCTTATTGAAAGTACAGTTTAATTTGTTGATGACCAATAGCACTATTAAATATTTCAGATATATGCTTTACATCATGTATAATGCTTATCTTCTAAAAATTTAATTAAATGTATTACTGATGAACACAGCAGAATACGTACCAAGTGTCGGGAGCTATAACAACGGAATGCTTTTTAATCGTTTGATGGTGACGTCAGAAAATGAAACTAAAATAAATGCAAATTTATATGCCAGACTAAAAAAATGCTATGGTATGGTTAAAGTCTGTGTTACTGCACGATACAATTTTGCGTATAATTTTTCCTTACCAGAAAATTTCATTTCCATACAAACAAATGGGTAGTTATAGTTTTCTTGTTATAAGAAAAAATTGTATGCAATAATTAAAACATTTTTATCGAGTAATACCGGCTTATTAAAATGATTTAAATCACTAGAATTATTAAAATATATTTTCTAAACTAAAAAATATATAAAAATCACATTGATCAAATTATTATATCATATAGTTGGTGCTATCACCTTTAATATCAGATGACGTAAAGTAAATCTTTATTAAATTCAGTTAAGAAAAATCTCATCTTTCTCTTTCACACTGCTTCTGTGCTTGGTTATGGTCTGATGGGTATAGCGCGAGTGCATAAATCAGGTTAATTGTTCACCACTTGAGTCAGTTAGACCTCTCAGCGTGGGGTGACGTACTGCAGTATGGAACAGAGACGACAATTCATCCATATGTGACGTCAGCAAGTGAACATGTGTACAGTACAGTACAGTCAAATTTATTTTACATTCCCTCCGGAAGTACCCGGAAGTTTCGTATTTCAGCCCTGCAATTTCATACATAGCAGGTCAATAATTCTATTGCAAAACTATGTGCAAAGTTTCAAAACTGAATTGCAATCAAAATAGTCAAAATCTTACACTTCCGGCTACTTTTGGAGGGATTATAAAATTAATTTGACTGTAGTCAGATCATCTCGTTATTATAGAGAAAAAAATGTTTACAATTTAATGAAGGGAGGTGTTGTTTAAATTTGTTTACACTTGCATGAAAAAATTGTGTAAAAAATGTTTTCAACAGACTGATTTACATTGAATTTTTATTTTACAAATTTTTATGAGCTAAAAGCGTGAGAAAATATCATGCATGTATAACTTCATTTATATGGCATTATTTTTTTTTTTCATGTTTTTTTCATACCATTAAATTTACACATGATGTGTATTGTGTATGCGTTTCAACACCACGAGTAAAATTAATTAAAACAAATTTTTATAAAAGTTAAAAATGATTGCTAAAATTTAAAATGAAATAACTTGTTTAATATTTTAATGGTTTAACAATTATACATGGCCAGCATGATGGCTATAAATTATGACATCATTTTAATATCATGCATGCAGTAAATGACGAACTGTGAACTTTTACGCATTTACAGAGTAATTAAAGAAATAAGAGAAAACTTCATTAATAAATAAATCAGGACACCCGACTACAATAAGTTCACATATAAAAATCTCTTGCTGACACATTTAATGCGTCTAGACATTATAATGATTATAATGGTAACCCGTTCAAGATAATAATTATGTTCCATGTGTTAGCTTTTAAGATGTTACAGGAGGAGGCAGGGGTCATCATTTTGCCAGTTCATTTTCCCAGGCTCTTTGCCTGGAGAGAGGGGGGGAGTCAAAACGACCTGCTATTTAAAATCATGTTTTAAAAAGTTTTAAGTTTTTTTTTTTCTCACTTTTTTTTTTGGTGGAAATACATTGCACTTTCGCTAACGATTACAAATTTTTTAGAGCAGCATTTCACACCTTTTTCTGCTGTAATAGAGTTACGGGTCGGTCTTCTCGACCCCCCATCCCCCTTCCTTGGTAATGCTTAGGTTTTTATTAAAAAATTAAAAAAGAAATCATCAAGTCTAAAAAAAAATATTAATGTAATATCTGAATTATACGCGGCGTACAGTATCACATTATTATTTCTCCCATAAAAAACATAGAAATTTAATTACTGACAGGTTATATTATGGTCCAATGTCCAATGCGGAGCATTACAGTTGACATAGACATAATATAACGTCTGCATTTATAAGATAATCCATCGCAAATCGACTTGTTATTGATTTCGGGGCTGCTAAATTGTCTAACTAACCCTCCCTCTGTTCCTCAGGTGCTCAACTTCGCGAACGTGGTCGGCAACATCTTCTTTGTGGACCGTTTCCTGGGGGGCGCCTTCCTGGAGTATGGTACCGACGTGCTGCGCTTCACGGGCCAAGACCAAGAGAACAGGACCGACCCCATGATCGCAGTCTTCCCCAGGGTCACCAAGTGTACCTTCCACAAGTTCGGACCTTCAGGTATAAGACAACTTTTTCTACCTTTGATCATAATTTCTTGCTTGTTTACTTTAAGTTCAAAAATACACTTAATGTTAATTTAATTAAATCCCTAATATTGAAATTAATTTAATTAAAACTTTTCTTCTATGAACATCGTATTTTTTTAATTGAAAATGTAGTTAATTTCTATCAGTTCTCTGCCATGTATAGCTTCTTGTAAAAGCTTTAGCTTCGATTGATTTATTTTCATAAATACAAAACAACAAAAAACATTCCACACTAAAATAATATACTTGAATAACTACTTATTTTTAATAATTCAATAACTTTATTCAATAACATAATTTCTTTAGTATTTCTTTAGTTCTTATGATAATTTTCAACATAACTAACACTTTTTTTTTATTACAGGAACAATCCAACGTCACGACACCCTGTGTATCTTAGCTCTCAACATCTTGAACGAGAAGATCTACATTTTCCTCTGGTTCTGGTTCATCGCCCTATCCATCGCTTCTGGTCTTGCAATCCTACTGAGCATTGCTATCATCACCATGCCTCAAGCCCGTGAAGCAGTAGTTAAACGTCGTTTTAAGCCGGCTAACAACGCTAACAGCATCCCTGGACTCATCCGTAAGGTTCAGATTGGAGACTTCTTATTGGTACATCTACTAGGACAGAACATGTCTTCACCTGTGTACAACGAGGTAATGGAAGAGGTGTGTCATAATTTACATCTGGACAGTAATGGTCCACCGCAACCTTCGTTACCACCGCCACCTCCTAGTAACTTAGGACATCTAGAAATGGCACCTATGTATCCTACTATGGAAAAGAGGACTGATGTCTAATAAATCCTAAAATATTGAGATTTTATAACTGGAAATGCAGTAAGGGTGACACTTTATTGGGTTAAATCCTATATTCTTATAGCCATGGTATCATTAATGGCTACTTATTCATTTTTACTTGCTGTTGGAAAGCACTTCCATTTATATATTAATCTCTTTGGATTTATCAGTATATATCAAGTCCTGTATTGATTGATTTAAAGATCATATTGATGTCTATGATGATAGAAAACTGATTCTTATCATATATTGATATGTCAGGACTTGGATATTTTGCCTTTCTCTTTAATTTTGACACCTATTTAATTTTGAAACATTGGCTTCAAGGTGTTTAATTATGAGATTGATTTGTTGTTAAATTTCAATTAAAATGGACATTTCAATTTTTACATAAGGTGGCAACGAAAAGTGATGATAACAAAAATGACAATTTTTAATAAATATGTATTCTAAAGATATTTTTGTATTGCTTGCATGATTATGTTGGTCAAATTGACGTTATAAAAAATATGTATTTTTCTTAAGATCTTACGTACTTTCATAGAAATTTTATGTAATAAAAATTCATGTACTGAAAGATAATTAAGTTAATTCGGAAAAATGATTATTTTGTTTTTTAATAAAAGAAACTTAAAATCATTCCAGTTCTATGTTAAGTATACTATACTACTTGTTTTAACTTTTACAAAAAAAAAAGTTTAAAGTTTCAAGGATTCAATTAAGTTGAATTAAGCACAATATTAAAAACAATTAATTTAAATTCAACATTTAAATTTAGTATATTTAAAATATTGCAAGAAAATTGTGCCCTTAAGTCTCTGATTTTATTCAAAACACACAGGAAAAAATAAGCAAAATGCTTTCTACGAACAATGCTTAAATTTTAGTTTATGAACAAATAAATAAATGAACAATTCATGACAATTTACTGAATTTATATTAATATTCTATTATACATGTTATAAGTATTATAAATATTTTTCTGCATTTCTATAATAAAAGTTGTGATTTTATTTTCAAATAAGGCCATAATTATTGTTTCAGCTTATCTTAAATGAATGAATTTTTGGATAGTAAAAAAATATATTATTAATAATTAAAATTCAAGATCAAACAAAAATGTTTAGAGTGGCCAAACTTTTTTTAATTATTCATATGAATGCTTTTTGAGGTATGAATGGATAGCAGGTAGCTAATTAAGATAAATTAAGTGCAATTAAATTTGCAATAATACTAATATTATGAAAAACTGATCTGTGTTCACAATCATCATTATAAAAATATGACGAAAAAAAAATTACGTTATCAGTTTTTTTGTATAAATAAATATGTAAAATAAAAATTAGGCTGATATAAATTATTAATTTGGAGTAGAAAAATAAAAAGCACATAATAAGCTGCTATGTTCAGTGCTATTTTTGTGATTGTGATTTAGACTTTAATTTTTATTTCTTGATTCATTTTTTTTTACTGCTTTACTAGGCTTATGTTAAAGCTGCTATAAATATGTTAAATAATATTTCTATTTGTGTTAATATAATAGAAATATATTTTGTTTGCTTAGGGTGCCAAGGACTTTGTATATTTGGCACGGAAAACAATTTTTATAATAAATATTACTTCAGCAGCAATGTTAATTTTTTCATTTATCATTAAGTCCCATGATTTATTAAAGCAATTTAATTTAATATATTTCAAAAATTTTGTACCTTTAGTATAAGACTATGTATAATTACTATGTTGTTTTATATCCATCAATTTTTGACAATATTTTAATGTACACTCGTTGATCTAGAAAATTCCTAAAAATCAAGAAAATACACAAAATGTTTAAGATTCTCGTAAGATTATAACAGCATGCAATGATTTAAATATATAATTATACATATTTTTATCGATGTGACCTGGGTAATATCTCTAAAAATAAATTAATTACATTTTTATTGACTTAAAACTTAGCGACAAAAGGAAGAGCATTGCGAATTTCCAAAAGTTAGCACGACACATAGGCAAGTATACGAAACTTAGTATGTAAAACATCACTATAAAAAATTCTTTGCACAAAACTTTAACAATAGAGGTATTATATATTCAACAAAAATTTATTCAATATTAAAATAAAAAAATCTACTATCGAATTCAAAAAGTTTTATAGTAAACAATGCATAAACAGCCACCTCTTTTACTTTTTATATTTATAGAAACTATATATATCCTCTCATTTTAAGGGTTGTCGGGACCCCTAAGGTAAGGTATACGGGTCGTTTTCCTGACCACTTTTCTGAAGTAGACAGGCTATATAGACATACAAAAAGGTCACTAAAGAAATTTAAAACATCGTGAAAAAAAATAATACATTTTTGCATCTGACAGTATTTTACAGTGAGGTCGCTAAACCTCCATGACAAAACTACACAGTAAATGTACGTGTTATGTTTCTCAAAGTCTACACTACCTGCATACAAATTACCTACATGACCACCGTCGTCTATAAATAATATACTCTCGCCCACACAATATGGACCTTATAATATGAACAGTATGTAGTTCTCCAGCTACTGGGTACAAGTATATACCAGTAAGAAAGGTGAATGATCTGAAGATGTTCACAGTGTTGCAAGAGCTGGGTGACCTTGCAACCTTCATAACATTAATTTACGTGTTTTAATTAATGATATGTATTTTTTATTATTGGTTGAAATGTTGAAATGTAATATAACTTTTATTATTTTGGTTATAAAATCAAAAATTTCTTTGTATTTTTTTTATACAGGATACACGAACACTATAAAAGCAGTTATTTAAAATGTAAATTTTATTTGTTTATTTAATACGATGAATGTTAGTTTTTCAGAATTCTATTAACTAGAAATATTAAATTAGAAGCGGAAGAAATTATATGTTATTATACTATGGAGTATTGACCTCAAAATTTTTTTATTGCAGAAATGGATAGAGGGTGCAAAGTTATGCTACCCTGATTTTTTTCAAATTTTTTAGAACCTGGGAAGTATTTTTAAAAAATTATTGAAAGTCCTTTTTGTGACGTCACGAGACGCCACTGCTTAAGAAAAAGACAGGACTTAACGCCGCGTGACGTCACAAAAAGGACTTTCAATAATTTTTTAAAAATACTTCCCGGGTTCTAAAAAATCTGAAAAAAAATCAGGGTAGCATAACTTTTCACCCTCTATCCATTTCTGCAATAAAAAAAATTGATGACAATACTCCATTATATTCACGACTTGTACTTGAACGTACAACGTAATGCAGATATTTAAAAAAATATCGAAAAAAACAATAACATATATAACAAGCTGCATTGATTTCTTGCAATTAGACGAATTATCAATCGAATAAATGACGAGCTGAAGTTAATTACGAGATTTACGAGCGCAACTGTATTTATTACATGAATATGATAAAATTGTGAACTGACTGCAATGTGAGTGGAATATTTTCCACAGAAATAATTCCTTAAAAAAGTTAAAACGGTTTCGGAACAGGATATTTGGCCAATTTTTTATTATATGCGCACATAACTAAAACATTTTACACGCAGATGTATAGAATTTCATGCAAATACAAAACAAAGTAACTTGTTAATTGGTTATTTGGTTCTTGATATGCTGCTAATATATATAAAGTATGAAATAAATCATATAGGGAATTATAGGGAAATCGTACCGAAGAAATTAGTTTTTTTAAAAAAGACTAGTGATTATAAATAAGAACAATGGACTCATAGAAGATAAATATTGTAAATAATATTAATCAGTTGAGCAGATGCCAGATCTATGACGTATAAGCACGTCAATTATTCATAGCAGCATCAATTACCAGGAAGATTTAAATTTATTTAACATTTTTATTTGCATCTCACAAGTACATGACCTGTAAAGAATTTGCATTGAGATGTGTTTTGAAAGTTAAATTATTCTTCCCAGTAGGTTAACAGTACTCGCATTTTTAATCAAGAAATCGCACTCCATTAAACTTTGGCTATACTTCAACGAACTTGGGAAATTTGATTGATTTTATAGATTATTTTTTCCTGTTTTTTATTTGGTCAAAAATACGATATATATCAGGAAAAGAATAAAAAACATAACGTCACAGTCGAGTTCGTTTCTCATTCTATCGTTTTTCTACTGTTTTAGAAAGAGGTTCGATCTTGCAAGATTATATAATCACACATTGTTAATAGCCTTAAATGTAGAACACTGCTCATTATATTTTCGTTATTTGCAATATTCTGTAATTGACAGAAAGTTTGCAAATACCCTCTCTAGCAAAACGCAATTCGAAAGACTTGTATGACAAAAATCTCATTAAACATGATGGCCCCTGTAAAAGAAGGAAAATTGTTCCTACCTGTTTCCCCAGTCGATCTTGGAGGTGATGCGGAGCTGCAGGGCGCGGACTTGGTCCTGGGTCAACGTGCCGGTCAGGAGCTGCCGTCGCCAGTCTAACAGTTCCCGCATCACCTTCCGCAGGGTGGAGAACTTATAGGTCTCTCGCTCCTGGAAAACAGAGGCAATGACGTTAGTAATATTGCAGGTGATGTCAGGGTAGTAGAGGGCCTAGCATGAATCTGTCTCAGTTCCGCATCACCTTGCACAGGGTAGAAGATTTATTTGCTGCTCCTGGAGATCAGATGTAAAATGACCTAATGACGTTAGTAATATTGCAGGTGGTGTCAAGTTAGTAAAGGTTACAGTATAATTCTATCTCAATTCCCATGCCCTTTGTACAGGGTGGAGAACGTTCAGGCTTTCAGCTTCTAATAAAGCACATAAATATATGTATCATTCCTGATATTAAATATTACAGTAGCAAGGTAAACGTGATGTAAAAGCAGTTCATTTTATTAACACAAAAATTAATAAGAATATTTTTTTTTAAGAAGGGGGACCCTGATACAATTTATGGTTTCATTAAATAATAAAATTTTCAATAAATATCTCAACCTCTTAAATTAATTTGATCTCTGAACTCATTTTTATAAAGGAGAAATTCCCGCTTAGTTGTAATAATTCATGCATGTTCTGCCATCTAGTGAGACAAATTATAAGTAAGCAGTTCACGTTCCTGGCTCTAGCGGCTGACACTGTAACTAAGGCAGAATTAATTAGCCGGCAAAGCCCATTTCGCAGATTCTCGTAAAAAGTGTTAATGAAGAGCGCTCTAATTAAGTAGCTTCTTGTTTAAGCATTAATCTAAAGAGCAAACACCTTTTTTTTGCTGTCTTCCAAAGTAAACAAGTTGTAAATTTTCAATGTTAGTTAAAATATTAATTAAAAATTTAGTGCGTGCTTGCTCATTAAAAAAAAGGTAAACAAAAAATGTTGAAAATTAAAAACAGGATTACAAAATAAATTTTTAACCTCGTTAACATGTACACCTACATATTTACAGGATTGTTGAGAATTTAACTTCAAACTATTTTTATTTAACCTTTTAAATTAAAATAGTTACATTTTTAGACTACTCAAAAAGTTCTCTTCAATTCCCCAAAATGTGTTTTTCAATTTCCTTTTTTTCCTTTTAACTTGCAACATGCATGAGGACACAAAAATAGTATCTAAACTGCGTTTTGATATTTTCTTCCTTACTTCGATATTACATTTTTATCAATTCGGAACAGGTGAAACATATGGATTATACCCCTCCTCCACATGAATCACACGGTTGAACGCATGCAATTTGTCCAGGGTCGAATCACTTGTATCATGTACTTACGAGGTAGAGTTTCTTCCAGATGTGCCCCCACTCGCGCAGTACCAATGTCACCTCTCGCACCACCGTGTCCTCCTGGGGCGACACCGTCTCGCCGACCCTGATAAAGGTGGGGCATAATTAATATCAGGGCACATGGGTAGGCATATCAATATTACGGCAGTGGGTCAGGCGTGAATCCAGGGGGTGGCTGGGCCAACCCTCCTCCTGAAATTTTGGATTTAACATGGGCAATATAGGCATTTTCCCCACTCCATTTTTTTTTTACATGGGCTGTATGGAGACGACCCCTCCCCCCCCCCCCTTGCAGTATGATTCTGTATCTGCGCCTGCAGGTAATAATAGGTATAATGGTAAAGCATTGTCTTAGTTTTGAAAATATAAAACAAAAAGAAACCTCTGCTAACAATTTAAAACTGAATGTACACATGACTATATCACTAAAAAATTACACACGATGAATCTTTTATTTATAGGTACGCAATTTTAATTATGAATGAAAAATAGATCACTTTACGTTTCTGTAACACAATCAAAGCTATAATATAATACGAATAGATTGGAAAAAAATAGCTGAAATGTAATTTAAAGAAATGTTGGAAATTGTTAACAAATAAAAAAAAAATAATAAAAAAAAGCAAAATGTTCACAATAATTTTTCAATACTAACAACACAAAATTAATACGTTCTATGAAAGGAATTAATTCATCTAAAAATATTGAAACATACAATATTTATTTTAAAACCCTGCTCTAAATAATTACTATAACATTTTCTCTTTGAAGACCATTTATTTGAAACTAAATGAAAAAAACGTCGACAAATTACAATTGGGGGGTGCGACAGTGTGACACACAATGAGACATTGCGGTGACCAAAGAGAAGGGGAGAACCAAAAACTTGTATAGTTAATCATGACTCACCCCTCATTGTCAACCTTACACGGCTTGATGAAGATGAAGGAGGCCGGGAAGATACCCTGTGTGACAAACAGACAAAGTAAGTTGACATTCACAGAGGGGGAGGAAGGAAAATCTTACCTTGAGCGAGCGATTCTTGGTACAGAAGCCGCGGTACCAGCCTAGAACCAGACAAATTAATTAACCACCAGGAGCTATCAATCATGTCATGCTATATTGAATTTTAGATACTCGCACTAATTACATGTCATGATAATATTTTTTTATCAAAAGTAGTGGGAAAATGTAATTAATTAGTTGTATATTTTGGATTTTGTATTGCGAATATTGTACGAGCATGCACTCATTCAATTTAAATTTGTCCCATTTAAGTCATTTCACCTTGAGGTTAGGCAACTTGTTCAGCACTGAAACATTACGGGTTGCATACGTGACAGGGGTAACGTACTCTAAACATCGTTTTATGCAAGTTTTAATGAATAGAAAGCTGAACAACACTTTTTCAGCGTACATTAACTATCCTTTAAAAATATCCTCGATAATAGACAATATTTTATTATTATTACATGCATTTATATGAGGAAATTATTGCTGAGGTAAATTTTCTAAGGTGGGGAGTGTACATTTACAGTGATATAAAAATGCAGCCATTTTGTCAATATTTCATGATTGCGTCACTGAACTGGGGAGGGAACATTTAATAGGATTTCACAGCAAGTGAACTAAAATTACGTTGTACAGTACGCATTTATGCGCACATTAAAATTCACCTTTAAAATACATAAATTATACCCTTGACACTAAAATCCAGTAACTCTAATTATCGGCTTAGTAAATATAATGCAAGGGGTAAGCTATAATAACTGGTCATCATAGGCTAGCTTCGCTTAGGGTGGCTTGCATGCTAATTTATATACCCTCTCAACCTATGGGGCGCCTATATAAGCGTGCAACACTGCTGGCATTGTAGTACCCCAAACTACTAAACCACCCTCTAATATCCGGGTAATATTCTCAATATGACAATACTTTCCTTAACAAAAGGATACCTGTACATTTTCCACCAATATTCCATACCTTGGAAAATGTAATACTCTGTATATACAATTTTTTTCATGCAGAAAAAATATTTTTTTTATGATACAACGCATTATGATTAGGTAGGTAATATTTTGCCATACATGCAGTCTCTTGACAATAGTATACACTATTATACTGTACAGTACATCTTACACAAAGAAATGATATAATACTATATAACGCAACAGATATTTCTGTATGAAATGATTATATATATATACAACAATGACTATATAACGGACAATACAATAGACTCCAACAATAGGCATGTTCATATATTATATATACACTTGGAAAATTTTCCTTATGCGAGGATAAAATAAATGTCAATATAGCGTTGCTTTATATTTAATAATTCTAATAATACGCTGATGCTGTTGATATAAAATATCTTGGTAGAAGAAAATTTCAATGGCAACAAATGTACTACTAAATTTATTGATTAACTTTTTTTTCCATGCACTCAAATAACTTCAATAAGCAAAGATACTTGCATGTTATAAAAAGATAGAAAGAAAAATAATAATTACAACATACAATCAAGCTAAAAACGTATGTCATTTGCATTGAAAGTATAAAGAGAAGTTCTTATATCAAAGATGCAACAGCGCACCAACCTGCTTTGTAATTACGAAAGAGCAATGTAAAAGGAGTGAAGAAAGAGGCATAAAAAAAGAGGCATCATTACGAAATATACCGCGGTTATCTTTTTACATAGAACGCGTCACTCAAAAGCCTGCAGCAGTTCATATTGGAGGCCTGTCTTTTGCCTGTCACTTTGCGGCAAACATTAAATCCTATTTCAGTCTTATGTCAACATTTTTTAGAAGTTAGATGCTAAACATACAGGAAGCATGTCGGCTTGGAAAATGGCAGTAAAATAATTACTGTTGTAAAAAAATAATTATAAACAAAATTTATAAAGGTGGATTCAGATGGCGGCAACGGCGACGCGGCGCGATTTTAACTTAAAAGCTGCGAAATCCTATGCGGCGGCGAATTCGCAGGTAATCGCGTTAATTACGATGCTCTTTTTCTTTTAATCGCCCAATATGGCCGCCAATGGATGTTACAGCAAATGCGCATTAATTCGCGTCGCGCCGCGTGATAAAAACCGCCATCTGAATGCACCTTTAGGGTGAATTTTTTATTTCGCTTTGACTAAATTTAATTGTATATGTTTGATTCTGTGATATCAGAAGTGGATGTATTTTTTATAATTAAATAATAAAGATGTGTTACTGAAATTTTTATAACAGATATTTCAGAGTTTAAGCATGCAATTATTAAAATCAAGCATTAATTATTTTAAACATTATTAATGCAGGATGCGTCACATTTAGACAAAATTTCTCTCATTAAGCGTTTAAATCAAATGACACAGCATCTGCAATAAATAATAAAACATATATTTTTTCATGCTCTACTCGATCGGTCATGTAATACAATGATTGTACATTATGGACAACGTGCATGAAATTTTGTCAAGCATATTTGGATACAGGATACCTCTTGAAAGTTAATTTGTGTATATTGTCAATTTTTCCAGATTTTATTTAACCCTCGATTTAAAAACATAATGTACAACGTTTTTGTAACGTCATAGTCATGCAAATATTTAAAACGCATTGCATGACTATGACGTCACATGGTCTTTACCACTCGATTAAAAAAAAAAATCTGAAAAAATTGACACTACACACAAGTCAAGGTCCTGTATCCAAATATGCAATAAAAATTTTCATTCATGTTGCCCATTCATGATGTACAAGTAAACAGACAGCAGGAATCACTCACCACTGCACTCCTCGAGTATCTGCACGGTGTCTCCGATCTCCAACGACAGTCCATACCGCGTGCTCTCCCCGGCCCAGTTGTACACCGCTGTAACAAACATTCAAGGGTCACTCACGTGGCCTAGGTAGGACATACTATAGGGAGCATTCACAAAACCGTAAGATCCGATTTAAAGCACCTTATTTCGAGTCTTATATAAAATTGTGTCTAAAATCGGGCCTTAAAAATGTGAATTTAAATCGAGCCTTTGCATCTGCCACAACATTAATTGGAAGGCTCGATTTTAGGCTTAATTTTACACACAATTTTTTATTCTAAACAGGGCGCCCTATAAATGTAGCCTTATTAATTATGGCTTTGTGTATGCCCCCTTATGTATCAAAATTATATAGAGATGATCGGTTCTAATATATCACCTGCATGAGGTACAATAATAAATTATAAAGAAGAAAACAATGCATGATGTACTACATTTAAAATTTTCCTCAATGTACGACAAAATACGTGGGCAGTAGGTCTTTAATTCCTAAAAATACTTCTTATGGCTCCCTATCCTCCACGGCCACGCACACATCAAATAACAAAGAACCCCCTCCAAATTTTTGCACTGGCTACAATTTCAACGTTCAATGTTATATATAAAATAACATAAAATCTTATTTTGTGCTTCATCCTCCTCATATTTTACAAAGATGAAAGATGATTCATATTTAATTTAAAAATATTTTTTACAATATTATGTCCCATGAAGTATCTCGTCATTATTTTAAATTGAAAAGAAATGAACTTTGTAGTACCCACTTTTATAGTATTTTGTTCAACATAAAAATAAAATATGCTACAAGCAGCAGATACTTGAAAAACCGTGACATAATTATTATATTCATATAATTATAAACTATGTATGTAAAAATATTACAAAATTTACCTTATACATACAGCATTAATTAAAAATTTTATGCATGTGTAAATGCAGTAATGTACCAGCGTCCTAATATTAGTATACATTATCATATATTATTATTGCAAACATCGGTACACATTATTACTATAATATCATATATAATATATATAAACTATACTTTTATATATATATATATATATATATATATATATATATATATATATAAACTATACTTTTATATAATATTTTACTATATTATGTAAACAACAATTTATTTACTTTAGAATGGATATATCTAAATCTATCTTTACTGTATATTATATAGGAAATGTATAAATCTGTCACCAATCTGTCAAGGATGGTCACCAAAACCATAATTAAATTACCTCCCGATGGAGTAGTGTCCTCAATTTTTTTATTGCAGAAATGGATAGAGGGTGCAAAGTTATGCTGTAATATACCCTGATTTTTTTCAGATTTTTTTTAGACCTAGAACTATTTTTAAAAAAATATTGAAAGTCCTTTTTGTGACGTCACGCGGCGGCAAGTCCTATCTTTTTCTTAAGGAGCGGCGTCTCGTGACGTCACGAAAAGGACTTTCAATAATTTTTTAAAAATAGTTCCCGGGCTCTAAAAAATCTGAAAAAAATCAGGGTAGCATAACTTTGCACCCTCTATCCATTTCTGCAATAAAAAAAAAATTGAGGACAATACTTTATTGCATCATATCATTAGGGATTCATGTTTTCATGTTAATAGCTTTGTTATAATATGACAAATACGTCGTGATAAACGTGAATATAATTATTTAATCAAACATTACGAAATGTTGAGGATCTATTTACATAAACAATAATTAAATAATAACGCATGGTTATAATTAAACACCAATATACACTATATACAGAGTGAACCACAATTCGCGTGCCAACTTTTTTCGTAAATTTGGTATTGCAAAAATTTTCGTACAAACTTCAAATTTGGTACACTTGTAGCTGAGGGTTGTAAAAATTAGTTCAGGGTGTTAAAATTTTTATTGGACATCAATAACACCCCTTTCAGGGGTGGTTTTTAGAAAAATTATTTTCGCCTTATGGAAATTCAATGTTAAATACAACTTTTTTTGAAATCATAGTAATTTTGCGCAGAAAGTTTCTAGCATAAGGTAATCGACCCTCCTGAACTCAGAAATAATTTTAGATTTTTTCCCCGACGCACCTCTAAGGGTGGAGACCTACCCCTAAAATCCATTTTCCTTAAAAATTGTGCTAAAATTATGAAATTAATTTTCAAGGAGTAATCGACCCTCCTGAACTCGGAAATAACTTTAGATTTTTTCCCCGACGCACCCTTGAGGGTGGAGACCTACCCCTAAAATCCATTTTCCTTAAAAATTGTGCTAAAATTATGAAATTAATTTTCAAGGGGTAATCGACCCTCCTAAACTCGGAAATAATTTTAGATTTATTCCCCGACGCACCCCTGAGGGTAGAGACCTACCCCTAAAATTCATTTTCCTTAAAAATTGTGCTAAAATTATGAAATTAATTTTCAAGGGGTAATCGACCCTCCTAAACCCGGAAATAATTTTAGATTTTTCCCCAACGCAACCCTGAGGGTGAAAAACTACCCCTAAAATCCATTTTTCTTAAAAAATGTGAAATTAATTTTCAAGGGGTACTCTACCCTTCTGAACTCGGAAATAATTTTAGATTTTTTCCCCAACGCAACCCTGAGGGTCAACGTACGGCTACCCACCATAACCTTTATTCTTAATAACCGAGTAGGAATTGTGAATTATTTTTTTTTCGGGATTTATCGGAATCTTTATTAAAAAGAAATCACAGACTCACCTCTTCACTTGCAGCATGACGATGGATGTGTCCACCGTTAATTGCATGGCGTGAAGGCACATGTTGGTCTGCACAACGAGGCTATGTGTGCCTTTAACAACTGAGATGTAACCAATTCCACATAACGTCTGTCACTTTGAGCTCGTCAATGGTCTCAAATCTCTTTCTGAAGCGAAATGTTTACAAGAAGAGATTTGAGACCATTGACGAACTGAAAGTGGAGATCAGACGTTGCATGGAATTGGTCACACCTCAGATGTTAGAGGCCATGTACCTACACACATAGCCTCGTTGAGTGGACCAACATGTGCCATCACGCCAATTAACGGTGGGCACATTGAGTGAATTTAAACCACAGTCATGCTGCAAGTGAAAGGGTGAATCTGGGATATTGTTTTCTGTGGAAATTTCGATAAATCCCGAAAAAAATTTAATTCACAATTTCTACTCGATTATTAAGAATGAAGGATATGGTGGGTAGCAGCTTACCTTCAGGGTTGCATCGGGGAAAAAATTTAAAATTATTTCCAAGTTCAGGAGGATCGATTACCCCTTGAAAATTAATTTCATAATTTTAGCACAATTTTTAAGGAAAATGAATTTTAGGGGTAGGTTTCTACCCTCAGGGGTGCGTCGGGGAAGAAATCTAAAATTATTTCCGGGTTCAGGAGGGTCGATTACCCCTTGAAAATTAATTTCATAATTTTAGCACAATTTTTAAGGAAAATGAATTTTAGGGGTAGGTTTCTACCCTCAGGGGTGCGTCGGGGAAAAAATCTAAAATTATTTCCGGGTTCAGGAGGGTCGATTACCCCTTGAAAATTAATTTCATAATTTTAGCACAATTTTTAAGGAAAATGAATTTTAGGGGTAGGTCTCTACCCTCAGGGGTGCGTCGGGGAATAAATCTAAAATTATTTCCGAGTTTAGGAGGGTCGATTACCCCTTGAAAATTAATTTCATAATTTTAGCACAATTTTTAAGGAAAATGGATTTTAGGGGTTGGTCTCCACCCTCAAGGGTGCGTCGGGGAAAAAATCTAAAGTTATTTCCGAGTTCAGGAGGGTCGATTACCCCTTGAAAATTAATTTCATAATTTTAGCACAATTTTTAAGGAAAATGGATTTTAGGGGTAGGTCTCCACCCTTAGGGGTGCGTCGGGGAAAAAATCTAAAATTATTTCTGAGTTCAGGAGGGTCGATTACCTTATGCTAGAAACTTTCTGCGCAAAATTACTATGATTTCAAAAAAAGTTGTATTTAACATTGAATTTCCATAAGGCGAAAATAATTTTTCTAAAAACCACCCCTGAAAGGGGTGTTATTGATGTCCAATAAAAATTTTAACACCCTGAACTAATTTTTACAACCCTCAGCTACAAGTGTACCAAATTTGAAGTTTGTACGAAAATTTTTGCAATACCAAATTTACGAAAAAAGTTGGCACGCGAATTGTGGTTCACTCTGTAGTATATGTTTTAATATTTGATATGAAAACAAACAGACTATTCAATAAAACAAATTATTTTACATATATTTTCCCCCTAAGTTTTGTAACCATTAACATTCCACATCGTAAAAAGAAACATGAAACTATTTTATTGTTTTATAAAAATTTTAATGAATTCCAAGACAACGTCACATCAAAATTGTATTATTTTGACATAAAAAATATGACGATAAGCATACAATGTACGTTTAGTTCATTATCATTATAAACAATTACTCGCTAATTGCTTCTGCATGACTCCCGTGGTTTTATTCCTCCCTTCATCATGTATTTACTATTACAAGGTATAGCAAGTTTACACACGTACGTGCTAACGAGGTTTTCAGTAGAGACAGAGCAAACAATTTGCTCGCAATTATGTCGCTATTGTGGCGTGCATATCCCTCTCTTTTCTCTTGTACCCAAGACCCTTGGTGTTTACATTCTTTGCCAACTCACTGAGCTACATCTAATTGTAGAGGTCTTTATTTTGTAATGTCTCCCTAACGAAAGAGAATGAGTAAAGTAGTAAGACAAAAGATTTTTATGTAACATTATATACTTCAAATTCATGTTTGTAAAAAAGGGAAGAGATATTTATTTCACATTCAGCTTTTTTTTAAATTAATGACTTGGTATGTATAGTGGTTAGTATTGCAAAATATCAAAATATCTATATATGGGAATCCAGCGGGGGATTTATATTTACATCCATCTGCCCATCTGCCTTTTGTTGTATACATTACTGTGGGGGGGGGGGGGGGGGGTAGAAATGGAATGGAGGATTAGTGCATGAGAGAGGGAGTATAAAGTTTCACGATATGTATTTTAGAAGTAAAATATTCATTCATTTTTTTGCAAAAAAAAAAAAAAAATAAATAAATAAATACTTTCAGGAAAAATATCAACTAAATTTTTATATCTTAAATTGAACTCCAAAGTGTGTCTATGTATGTGGCATGGTGAATTTAAACATTTTAGGATAGCTATTGACTGGGGTGCTCTTCTTACCTCCCTAAAACTGCAAATCTGCATGTCTTTGCTGCAGCGCTAGCAAATGAGGCAGAGGAATAATAATTGTGCTGTTACGGGAGGTAAAACCAAAACGATCGAATAAAATGAAGAATTTAGAACAGGTTTCTACTTTTATTTCATTTTTACAATCTCATTTTAATAAGTTTTTGCATCGTTCACAGTACAGTATATTAATATACAATCTCTATTTTATTATTATTAACAGCCTGTATATAGACTTTTGATTCCTTTGAAGTTTTATTAAGCTATTTTCACTACCATTTAAATATATAATACGTCTATTTTTAATCTATTGTTAACATCATAATAATGCAAAGTAGATGCATGAGAGAACATTTTAAGAGGTGTTATATAATAGAAATCAAGAGAAACAGCATCAGAGCATACACAAAAAGATGATGTCTTGCATTTAGAACGGTTCTATCGCATCACAGACCATGCGTGTATAACAGATGCTCTAGCTTCCATGTATTTTTTTCTGAATGTCTCTTGATATAAAAAATATAAAAAGAGAATAATATTTCGGTTATATCTTTTTACTGACAACATAAATGTAAACCAGGAACAGAAATTATAAATGTGAATCATTTTTATATATGAAGTAATCTGGTAGCAATAAACGACAAGGAAATATCATGTAAATTTAATTAAAGTTTTTAAATTTTCAAACTATATTATTTTCATATTTTTTACCGTCTTAAATTTAATGTTTTGTAACAGTGCTTTACCATTGCATGACATGGTGTTTTGATTCATTTATATTTAAAAAAATGACCCTGTCGATTCTATTGAAAATACGAAATATAAGTCAAAATGTACAGTCTTAACCTCTAAAAATTTTCTTCTCCAAAAGAAGGCAACCAATACATCGAACCTGCTGTCATTTATTGTTGAGAAACATTTTATAAGGTAAAGTGCGCAGAAGAAAAAGTGCAAAGAAGATGATCAATCTGAATTGACTTCCACTAAATAATTGTCAAGCAATCAGCTAGGCGACTTGTGTGTTGTATGGCAGGTTCACCTGCTTCTTATGAGACTTAATTCGCATGATTTATTTTGTATTACATGCATGCAATTTTTCCTAACAACAAAACTTTACTCCACTTCTTATCTGAGTGGAGATGAAACTTTTCTTATAAGGAAAAATTCATATTATAGAGAAATTGTATCATCTAATACCATGCAGCTTTAACTATGATAGCTTATATACTTCCAGAATTTTTATTTATTTTTTCTGACCGACCAAGTTTCTGGTATTACTTTTATGCCAATTAAACATTTCTACGATGCACATTAGATATAAATATTGCACTTCCGGCTATTATAAGGTATTATAATATATAAGATAAATATTATTATTAATATAAAAGTAATTAATTATTTTGAACTTGAAGACTGATACTGCAAAGAAGCACCATCAGAGATTCAGCAGGAAACACACACTATACGAAACACGTGCTCGTTGGTAAAAAAAAAAGAAGAGTCGGATCTATTTATAAACAGACAGGCATATACTCATCCTATATAGGGAAACAGAGACATTGTGAGTCACTTCTGATTGTTGTGTTTGCAGTTTCATGTGCTGTCAATAATTTGCATGGACTTTGTTATATGATTTGTCATTGCTGAAACATCGTAATATGAATTATCTGTATACAAATAATTATTAAAGTCATGTTAAATTAGTAATACTTAATGTACAGTATATAATAAAATAAATATAGATTTTGAGCTTTCATATACGAGGGTCGTATGATAAGTTCCTTATGTCGTATAGAAAAAATCCGGCTATAGATAAAATTAACAACTGTACCAGGTTAAGTAATATTTCAGTAGGTCAGATACAAATTTTTACCCCGATATCACTTATATTAATTTCTGGGGGTCAGTTTTCGTGAAGCACGGTCGGGAAATTAAAATTTGACCAAAAATTAGTACTTTTTACCAGTTTCAATATCTGTTGCAGAAAAAAGTTGATGCATGGGAAATTCATGAAAATATCGTGAAAACATCAGAAAACCTTACTCTATCAGGCTCTAGTGCTGTTTATTTGTTACCTAAATTTTTAATAGGATATATGCCTCACTGAAGTGTACCCTTCACTGTTTGGCCAAAATCATCTGTCATTTAAGATTTCATTAAAAAAATACACAAAATTTTGAATACAGACAGTCTTATGTAACATCAGCAAATAGCAGAGATTATGGGCTTTCTAATGATATAATTATACATCTCCAATGAAAAATTACGACGGAAAAACTTGCCGCGTTAGGGGTGCCGCAAATGAGCTTTTTAAGGCCCAAAAAAAGGGTGGTGACGGTCCATGAAATTTCATAATTGCTTGTTTTTAAAGCAAAAATCAAACTATTTGCGGTGTCTGGTGGCACAGAATAGATCATTGGATCACGGCGCAATACCAAAGATAAAAAAACATCCCTGGAATATCACAGCAGTGGGTGTTATACCGGTTCAAAGTTCAAATTTAGTCAATTTTGAGGGAGCTTCACGAAAACTGACCCCCAGAAATTAATATAAGTGATATCGGGGTAAAAATTTGTATCTGACCTATTGAAATATCACTTAAGTCGGTACAGTTGTTAATTTTATCTCGCTGGATTTTTTTCTATACGACTTAAGGAACTTATCATACGACCCTCGTAGACTGCATGGGATAATTATTGCACATTATTACACTGCACGCTTATGAATGTTTAATTTATTAAAATTTGTATTTAAATTATGATAGCTATAATTATAGTAACATCATTTGTTCAAAACTCATGTTAAAAAAAAAAAAAGATGTTGAGAATCAGTCAGTTTAGGTGAAAGGTGTCAAAGGTAAATAATAGATTTCTACTTTCACAAAATAGAAATATTATTTACATTTTTTTTATTTTTAAAAAGATAACAAAACAACAATTTTTTGTTTACACAAATACTCCACGTAAAATAAATTCTTTGTATGTTTACACACTCATATATGGTCAATAAGTCAATCGACTTGTGTCGTTATAGCATAATTATGCATGACAACAGTATAGTAAGTTTTATCCAATACAATTTGGCCCGTACTTGAAGTGAAAAATCAATACAGCATCCAGGCATCGTATGACATATACCACCCTTGTAAAGTAAATAGAATTTACTAAATTATTTAATCAAATTGATATTACATCCTTACGAATTCTCTTCCTCCCACGCCTCAATTAATCAAAGATGTAGCTATATACTTGTGGTGTCGCCCTGTCAACCTCAAGCTTGGTGACTCACGTTTTAGCATCCCCCTCACGAGATCACCACAGAACTTAATGAACCGAACAGATGACCCTTCTTAATTCAACGTAAAAAAAAGCGTATTTTTTGCACAAAGTTCTCATTTATACGCTACAAAATCAAGCACAAATTGAAGGAGAAGTCTGGTCCCATAAGGTCAATGTTGTAAATAATCAAATGAAATAGGGGAATGTTGTAAATCCAATATAACTTCATCTTCTTTCATTCGGTGTGTGCTGGAGCTATGTGTTGAAATCGTATAGGAAGTTTTATGCAATTCAGAAATGCATTTGAGACTACTCCAAATAATAAAGCAGCTCTTTTGACTTAAATATTTTCAAGGTGTTGTATTAATATTTATACTTTTAAATATGAGAAAAAAATAGGGTAATCTTTACTTGCTAAAAATGGTAATTTCAGAGTCTGCTTTTTATCAAGTGTAACTATTAACACTTATAGTATATCGTGTATTATACTCGTTGCCCTTATTTAGAAGTTTTGTACTGTATAAGTCTGTATAATATACTCTACCGCTCTTTATTGAATCATTTTGATTGATGTGCGATGATTGTTGAAGTAGATAAAGATATAATGCCTTTATTATAGAGTAAAGCCAATAAAGGTGCTTTTATGGAGCGATGTCGAGCGGGGCTTGGCGGGGTGAGAAAGGCGCACTTGCTTTAATATCGTATGGCGGCCATGTTGGCGATAAAATCGCTTCTCACAGCGGGAGGAGATCCCAAGCCTCTGGATCGGCTGCAGCACGCGATTTTCTCGCTTTCTCCGGTCCATTAAAAACCACCTTAATAATTATTCACGTTCTTTTTTGGACTTAAAACTAAGAATCTTGTATTATAATTTCATTTTTCGTCATTATAAACTACTACTTTATTTTTAGCACTGTTAATTAACTTCCATCAAATTAACATCATGAAGGGTGATAAAATTGACACGTGACATCAGCAACAAAGGCGGTAATTCAATACTTTGATCACACTTTTCAAGTGCAACAAACTGCATGATGAAACAAACGAACAAGGGGATGGGGGTGAGACATCAAGGGCAGGATCTTGATCATCATATAAGGATCAATTTACTATATAAAACTGTAGCTATATAGATCTAAAGAGTATATTATGTAAGATGATATAATCACTGCTATCGTGAGAGAGTAGCTCGGATTTCAAGTAGCATGCATGCGGTGCTACTGTCATTTTTAAAACTATAATATATACCGGAGTTGTTTTTATATGGAATGAAAATAGTATAGATTTTAGTTGCAAGTGATATTTATTATTTACTATACTCAAAGAAGAGCAATCCAATTCGTCATTCATTATTTATAAATTATCCTTTATATGCTGCAGTTTACACAGACTCACATACAAAATTGCATAAATTTATAATAAACATGCACTTCTGTATGTGTGACTTTGATCAAGGGTTTTAGAATATTATATACAAGGACTCGTATCGTGTAATATTTGCAGGGTTTTTAAATTGAAAGTACCAGAAAAAAACTACATATCTTCCGATTTACTGCATTTTTAATTACGGTTACGGATTGAAACATTTTGGAAATAAAACGGAGATAGTAAAAAAAGAGCAAAATTTTCAATCAGATGCGTGCTATGATGGACTCTAAAATGCGAATCTCAATTTCAAATATTTAGCTATAAAATGCATGTTTGAACATAAAATATTTTTAAATTAATACATTAATTTGTTTCATTCTAAAAATCCTTGAAGGTATACAAGTAGTAATCCTCACCGTTAATTAATGAAACGATTAATACCTAATGAATAATTTCTAAATTTATATGGTAAAATTTGGGGTTCTATATTTCTGAAAATGATATATTACATTGTCAGATGTACAGTACATCATGCAGTTACATATAGAATAAATATACAAGGCAACTGCACCATATGGATGAGACATCAGTATTATTATATCATGTCTTGTCACTTGCAAATATACTGTATATAATATTCAATGTACACATCTCACGTTTTGTGACAGCTGCCACAGAGTCTAAAATTGAATGTGACAATGTGACAAAACTAACTGGGAAAATGTCATATTAATTATGAAAGAAATTATATGTTAATATTTATAATTTAATTAATGAGCATAAGGGCAGTATTATACGAGTTGATATTAATTAATATTTAATTCATAATTTCATACATATACAAAAACTACGAATAAAAAAATACATAATTATTATAAAAAAAAGATGAGATTTTATATATACTATGCAGACTGCAACGCATGTCAAAATTTTTAATATCCTTCATCAGAATACATTAAATTAATTTAAACCCTCTATAAGCTTTAAAAATTTAATAGTAATGAAAAATTAATATTTATTATTTTCAATTTATTGGAAAGTGGAGGGGGAGAGAAAAAAATTTACAATCACTACGGGCGAGAAAAGCGCACTTGCTTCAATATCGTATGGCGACCATGTTGGCGGTAAAATCTCTCCCCGCAAAGAGAGGAAATCCCAAGCCTTCGATTAGCTGCGGCACGCGATTTTCTCGCTTTTTTCCGCTCCATGGAAAAGAACCTTTACACATTTTTTAACTTACAACAACTGATTCAAAAATATATAACTCTACATGGGTATAATTTTTCCTCCCTATATATGAACTTATATTCATGGTCGACATACTTCACTCCTCTTTAGCAGTCCCCTAGATTTATTGGAAGGTAATTACTCGGCGACAAATATTGATACAAGTTGACTTTACCACAATTACCCCCGGATACCACTGACTCCTCCATTTATACGTTATAGAATAACAAACAAGTCAGCTTTATATAATGTTTATATTTCTCCTTGCTTCCCGACACCGCCACTAGAATATTAATATTTCACATATCCGCCTACACCATTATTTATATCCGCGGAGTTATAAACTTTTTTATCATCGGTTACACTTGCAAATAACATGTATGAAAAAACGGGTTGTTAAATTATCTTAATTAGCATTAATTATGTCAATATACTAAATAAAAACAAAAATAATGAAACCTTTGAAACAAGATTTTTTTAATCAAGTATTTTTATTTTATTTAGTCTTATATCATTTAAAATTTCCTCCATTTTTTTTAATTAATGAAGACTTAATTAATTATAAAAAATATTAAGGGTTTATGCTTAATATGATACAATGCTGTAGGGTTTAACTTATAGAGTAAAATCATAAATCATAATTTATAATATGGTATTTTTTATTTAAATATTCATAATAATATTTTACTTCAAAATATAAGCTGGTAAAAAAAAATGTAAATACACAAGTATTATTTATCTTGCTTCAATGCGGCAAATTAATGTTCTACTGCAGGATTTTGCTTTCGAATACCAAACACCAAATGGTGTAAAACATGCTTAATAAATACCATGGCATTTAAAGTCTCTTTCTCAATTATAAATTAGCAAAAATTGAACCTTAACAACTTTTATAAGCTGAGAGTCGAAGATTGTATGCTACTGTTATTTCAGAAAACATCATATTCTACACATTAAAAGATACTAAATTGAGCCTTACGTTATTGAAGTTTGACCCGTACTCACTGTTATATTTGAAGTGAGGTTTTAACGAGAGAGATACTCCAGCAATTTTTGATGCAGGGCAAGCAGAAAAAATTGCGAGCACAAGCTTTTTTATTCAACAAAGTTCAAGAGCTTTGCAGCATTTTTTTGCTGTACGTTTTTTTTTTAATATAATATTGAGAGATAATATACAGATATAATTTATTTAATAAATACCATTTCCTTTGTACTGTATAAGTGGTATAGAAAAAAAAATAGGAATGAATATTTATTTGAAAACGAAATATAATTAGACTCATTTATCAATAACATGATCCGTACAATATACAGCAAAGAAAATGTGAATTTTTAGCATATTATGTACTTTTGCCTTCATTTAATTTATTTAGATTTAATAAATAAATAAATAAATAAATAAATAAATAAATAAATAAATAAATAAATAAATAAATAAATAAATAAATAAATAAATAAATAAATAAATAAATAAATAAATAAATTAATTAATAAATAAATAAATACTATTATTCAATTTTTTATTAAAGGATAAATTTTTACACCTCGGAACGGCTCAAAAGTTAAAAATAAGACATAAGAAAAAAAAAAAAAAAAAAGCTAATAGTTAACGTTTGGGCTGTTACATTGTTCCAATTACATAAATAATTTCTCCTTCATCTCGTTAATTATTATATAAGCCATATTATATACAGCTTGATCGTTTTGCAAAGGAATAAGTGAAGCATTCCCATGCATGCAGTGGACAGTGTGCAATCCAATTAAACATAATTAAATAAACTTGTGTATGGACTTGGAAGCCACATAGAAAATGTTATTTCTTTATTAATAAAATGTATATACAATATAGAGATAGCAGCAAAACTACAAATAGAAAGAGCTGTAATTTGACATGCAGGCATTAAAAACTAAATTGAAGCAATTCCAGGAAAGATTAAAACTAAATCCCTCTTAATAAGATAAGAACATAATGACATCTTATAGAAATGCTAGAGTTTCATCCTATCTCCCTCCGTATATGTGCTTCATCCTTTGAATTATAGTCGCAGAAAATAATAGCCAAATAATTATGGTCTCATATTTTGAATAAAAATTAACTTTTTTGTGCAACAACAGCATTGATTCTTTAATTGAAATATTAAAAATACATCCTCCATATGATATCAAATCAACTAAAACCTCATCGAACACATATTCCATTATCTATTAAGGATTTCCTTTTGCCATGCTATCAATATCGATTTGTTATCATAAAAACAAATTTTACGTAAAAAAACGCTGTGTTAAAATGCAGACTCCACAAAAATTGTACGTCTATTATTCTGGCCTTGTGCCAACAATGGCTACAGATTAGCGTCATAAAGTTGGTGGTCTTTGTTGGATGACGTCACACAGAGGAAGTGGCTATTGTCTGACCGTCAACTTATGAGGGAGTCTGCATGCAGCTAGCTTGAGATGATGAGACCATCGCAGCAAAATTAATAGACGTACCCACAGAGACTTCATCATTAGCACTGTAATTATTATCGATGTTTTATCAATGGTATTAGATTAATAATTGATGCCAACATGGTATACAGGTATTTTGATAAGTTATATAATTGCAATAAAAATAAGTTGAAATTCATGCAGAATTATTTAATTGAAGAAGAGATAATATCAAGCAAAAAAAAAAAAAAAAAAAAAAAACGGTGTAAGACGTTCTAACAACGGTGGACGTTCACGTCTATACTCTCATCCTTTGAGTTTGAATTGATAAAACCTGCGTTTTGGTGCAAAAGAGCACTTGTTCCTGGGAGCCGATAGTTATTCATTATTGGAGTCACTATTGACAATAGTCGCCAATGATGTATAAGATATACCCTCCCACTAGTGAGTCCCATTATTTCCGAGTATTATGCACTATTGAATAATACTCGAAATACTCAAAAACCAAAATACAAGAAAAATCAATTTTTCTCAGAACGAAGCAAATTTGCAATCTAGATTTAAACTGACATCGACATAAATTAAAAAAATTCTGCAGGGCGCATCCTTTCAGAAATCGAAACTCATACGAACCGACTTTTTTTTTTTTTAGTGAGTTTGCACCTTTGCTAGTTCACAAGATGAGTTGAGGTCAAGGTCGGGTAGTACCTAATTGACTCTCCTCACCTCAACGACAGGGGCAGACTTTCAGCAATACTCTCTGATCCAGGTTCAGTTGGCTGACGAGGCGCCACATTTGGTGACGTGGCGAGGGGGTATAGACGTGGATAAGGCACTTGGGGAAACCCGCCACCCGTTACATAATTTTTTCTTAATTTAACCTTTTTTAAACAACATTTTTTTAAAGCTCATAGCAATATTGATTTATACTAAATTTCAAGATTTAAATGAAGGTTCATTATATAAAAATATAAGATTTCAATTAATATGAAGACTAGTCTGACCCCCCCCCCCTCCCCTCCCCCCTTTTTCTTTCTACGTCTAAAGCAGCTAAAGCTTCTTACATTTAACGTCGATATCGACTTTTTAATATCGATTAGTATAACATTAATATTTCATCCGGAAGAGTTTGGCTAAGACAGCTTAATAATCGGTTATAATAATAAGCTACCTGATATACGTAATTTTCACAGCGTGAAAAAATTAATTGTGCTTAATCCGTAAATAGTACACAATTATGTATCGTTTTTATATAAGTTTTGATTTTTTAACATTGTATGCAATACACTCAATACGTTATATACAACATGTCTAGTAATATATAAAGTGGATAAAAAAATCTCAAATAAAACTGACAAAACTCTTTTCCTTTTGTCACTAATTGTAAAGCCAATATTCTGTTCCTTTTTATTTCCCTCTTCACATAGAAAAAATTAGAACAAAGGGAAAAAAATCTGCTTCAGATTCTTACAAAAGGATAAAATATATTTGCATATTTCAAGGTTTTTAAGCACCGTTATACTTTTTATATACTATATAGCTGTCGCGCAAATTTAAATAAAAAGTCTATTTGAATATAAATATTTGTTTTACAATGCAAGATGCGTATACTTGAATTAATCTATAAATATATATACGCATGATTTTAGAATATATATGACACAGATCAGCATTAACCCAATTTATTGTAAAATTTATTTAAATGTAAAATCAGTAAAATTATTACATTTTTTGCAGATGACAATTAAGTCGACGCTATTAATACAATCTAACTATTATAGCGTGGGAAATTTTCAAAAACGATGAGTGTACAATAAAAAACAACCCTAAAAAAATTGCATCTAAATGGCATATTATTTTAATTTGCTCTATAAGGCAATGCAACTTCAGTAAATAAAATAAGGAGGTACAAATTTGTATTTTTTTTTTTTTTAAAATATTCCTCCAGAAAAATAAAAGTAAGTTTTTCACCTCCAATGTACAGTTAGAACTGCAAAAAGTCATCAAACTAACAATTGAGAAGAGGGTATTATATCCGGCTCTCGCCAGGTATACATTACATGGGCGCGATTCACGAAAGCAGTTATCCATATTTTTCATTTGTCGCATTACCCACGTTTACTAGTTCGGTGAATTAGACTGGAGCTAATCGCTGTTAGTGAGAAACCCTGGATACATCTTTTTTGAATCACCCGCAAAATATATTTCTTTTTTTATTATATATATATATATATATATATTTTTTTTTTTTATTGAACACTCTCACAGTGTACGTACATATGCATATATTTCTAACAAGCAACAGAAAGTGTACTTGGTTATAGTTTTGATATTTTAAAGTACACACCATACAAATTTTGTTACTTTTAATTTTTTAACATTCTATTTTTTTTTAATTACCTCTTGAATAAGATAAAAGATAATCGTAATTAACGCACGTGTTCCAAAAAAGTTTTAATTCATAACGATGCTCGATCGGGGCCTTACTTTTGTCCCTCTCCTCTGTACGAAGACGGCACTTGACAAAGACCACTCGACAGGACAAGCAAGGGAAGTTAACGTCCCCCTTAAAACACTCATAAAAAACTCTAAAGGACTTAAGGTTCAAAATAGTATGTAATATAATAGGGAATTTGGAATTTCCTCCTCATCTGTCATCAAAACTCTTTACTTTATGTGAAGTTGATATGACGTAAGGGTCATTTTGATATATGTTAACATGGAATTTTAAATGGAATGTAAATAAATGTTATAATAATTAATATATACTGAGCTCATTGTGCGATTGAGAGACCCACACGGTCTTATATATGACTCTGATTTAATACTATAGTAATAGGAGTAATATAAAGAGATAGACTAGACGAGAGATACACATGATTGTATCATATAACGTTATATGTGATAGTGAGAAATGGGTATACCATGTTCATATTATGTGGACGTAGAAGAGTATTAAATATAATGCCCAATTTATACCAGGAACATTTCAACGTCTTTTCACCAGTAAAGAACTCGACATAGATTTCAGTTTTTTTTTATTTTTTAGTATACTAGATTTAGGATTTAGTACTGAAGAATTTCATATCATATTTCTAAAAATTTTCATAAAATCAATGTTATGTATTATACTGTATGAATAAATAGTCCCCCCTTATGGGACAGGGTAAATGAACCGAAAGGGAAATAAACCGAAGGGGAAATAAACCGAAAAGGAAATAAACCGAAGAGGAAATGAACCGAAAAGAAATGAACCGAAGAGGAAATAAACCGAAATTTTTACTTGGCCACGCCCTCGCCACGCCTCCGTTTAACAAAGTGGTGGGAGGTATTGTAAAATCTGGCAACACTGTACACTTTTCGGTTTATTTCCTTTTCGGTTCATTTCCTCTTCGGTTTATTTCCTTTTCGGTTTATTTCCTCTTCGGTTTATTTCCTTTTCGGTTTATTTCCCCTTCGGTTGATTTCCCTTTCGGTTCATTTCCTCTTCGGTTTATTTACTTTTCGGTTTATTTCCTCTTCGGTTTATTTCCTCTTCGGTTTATTTCCTTTTCGGTTTATTTCCTCTTCGGTTTATTTCCTTTTCGGTTTATTTCCCCTTCGGTTGATTTCCCTTTCGGTTCATTTCCTTTTCGGTTCATTTCCGATTCGGTTTATTTCCTCTTCAGTTCATTTCCTCTTCGTCTCGCCATTTCCAATTCGGTTCATTTCCTTTTCGGCTCATTTCATTTTCGATTCATTTCCTTTTCAATTGAATTAAAAAAAAATCTAAATGTATGAATGAATATATAGTGGTTAAAAGTTGAAAGACTATTCCGATCACTTTCACCCCAATAATGTATACACTCATCAACTTGCAAAATTTCCCTTTGCAGACATGTTAATCACCATGCCCTATGTTATTCTTATGAGACATGATTAATATGGCTGCAAGTGGAAATTTTCCGAGGCGACGTCGAGTGGTTAGCATGATATGCTGGCATTGAACTGTTCAAGCAGCGTCGAGCACATGGATGCTAGAAACGTAAAGTGTAAAGTTAAAAAATTTGTCTGCAATGCAGGTTGCCTATTTTAAAAAATACCCGAACAGCTGATTTTCTATCCACATTTTAAGACGCCTTACAATACGGTCAAAATGGAAAAAATACTTTATATTAGAACAATGGATCATGGTGCACAACTGAGGTGGTGCCGTTGAATTCATCAGCGGTGCTGTTAATTTGACTATAAAATAATTAAAATCAAATCAAATGAGGTGGCCAGCTTGACGGTTTTCCAGTTACCTCAAACCTTTAAATACACAATATAAATGTGAATTGCATCCCAATCATTGCATGGTGATGCCGTGGGTTGGTGCAGTTTATTTTAGTGGTGCATCATTACATTAATTTTAATTAATAAATCCGTCATCGCCGTCTTCGCGCGAGGCGATTGAGGTAGGGAGAACGCGCGATTTTTTCAAACTCGTATTTTTAAACTTAGAATATTTTTCAATTCTGCGGAACACTCGCAATCGCTTATTTTCTCGAATCTATACTATTGCAATGTAAAGTTCTGTTTGTATGGTTAAAGTTAAGTTATGGTTAATACACTTGTGTACTGGAGAGTTTGCATGATTTACTGGCTTTCAATATGCTGAAATAAAAATTTAAAATTGTAATAAAGTGTTACACGTGTAAGAGTAAATATTGTTACTTTTTATTTTATCATTATAATATTAATTACAGCTGATTCGTTTTGTATCACAGAGTTGAAACATGACTTTTTTTTTTCGCAATTTTATTTGGACGAGAGGATACAGCTTTTACTTCTTATACAGTAAATGAGAAAAACAATACAGATATTATGAAGACGAATAATGAAGAAATTGTTAACCTTTATTAGATGCTAGGCCTCGTTTGAATTTTAAAAAGTAATCTGAGGGGTGTGAAGACCCAGGCTAACTCAGTTAATCATGGGTCGAAGCTGAATTTATTGGGTTCTATGGCTATAAATAAGAACATGACTCCAGGATAATTAAGTTTTAAAATAAGACATTTTTATTTTATCATGTAAAACACTGAATCACTTTATAAATTAATCATAAAAATTAGTGATGATTTATGATCTTATATAATAAAATTGACAAAATTATAACATTTAAACAGGCCAAAATAATATCAATAGCAATGTAGACACTTCAGTCATTACTTGCGTTGGCTTGATGTTTGGGACACTGCGGTGTGCTCGGTGTGGGACACGACGAGGGCCTTGGTGGCTGCAGCGGTGTTGAACGAGGGAGAGAGTGTGGGGTCACTCGAACCCAGGACACTCCACTCCATGATGACACGCACAACACACATCGTATTATATGTGATTATATATAATACTATAAACAGCAAAGCACTTATTGATATTAATTATAACTGCAAAAGTTAATAAATGTATCTGGTATAGATAACACAGTATTACTGTATTACTATATTAATGTACAATCATATCGCTCTGTGGCTGTACACACGAAGCAATCAGTATGACGTTCAATATATAAGTGAGGAGACTTGTATGCTCGCGAGGCTGCGAGCGAGCACGAACCAAGCTCCCCTCATCCAGCTGCAACCAATACGACGTGATTTTGTAATTAAGATTTTCGAAAATTTGAGAAAATCTTTCGTATTGGTTGTCTTGGATCCTCCCTAAACATGGTAGGGGAAGCTTCAAAATTAAGGGAGGAAAGTAAGGAAAGATCCGTGTGAAAATAACACGGCGCCGAAAAGCCTGCGGCTGTAAAACGCAGCTATTTATATGGCCGGCTATTTAGAAGAAAAATATAATCCTCCTTACTTTGCCTCGATGACTTTACCGAAGCCAAATTGCAGATGCGTTTCTTAGAAAACCATACATGGTCATTTTCTTTGTCAACCTTTTTATTTTAAGTAAAATTCTTTACAAAAGCAAAAAGGTTTTACGACAGGATGTACCGTTATAATATTTTAAAAATACAATAAAGAATTCTTCCTTTAAGAAATGTTATTTTCTTTTAAGAAAATTTAAAATATAAAATGCTGACCTTCAATTATTGGTGAAGCGTTTTTATCAATACAAATAATCTCTTATATATTATTATAATAATCAATATTATTATATTTAAAATTATTACTATGAAATTATTAATAAAATATTAATTAGACATGTGATACTCTACAGCTACCCCCCAAGATAAAATAATGGTAAACAGACAAATTATTTTATCTTATGGGTGAACATGTTTATAATTTTAAATCATTAGATATATGCAAGTACTGTCTTAAAACAAATACACAAACAAAAATACTAATAATTAAAGTGTTACAGTAACATAATTGACATTTTTGTTCATTATTAATTAATTATTACATTTGAATAATTTCTAAACATGCATAATATTAAATTAATTTGTTCTCTCAAATACATCATAACACATTATTAAGTACAATTAATGTATTGTATAATTTTACACTTTAAAATCATCATAGAGTTTATATTTATGGCTCATAAATTGTCAAAAATTCTTAATACATAAAGAATTTTGATGTTGACTTTAATTCTTAATATATTTTTATCAACTTTTTATTAAATTATAATACTTTTTTTTTTATGAGAATATATAATTGAGCCATCAAATGCATGTTACTAATATTTATAAATGATTAATTAATATTTTTAATGATTAAAGAATTAAAATAGTTTTATTTATAATACATTTTTGTTTATAATAATACACTTAATAATAATCCATTACTTTACGATCGTTAATTGGCCTATTCAATAGATGAAATTATGATACGAATGTGTAATTTAAATATTAATTCATTTTGATATATGGTTTTAGATTTCTAATGTTCTGTATGGTACATTTGCCTTTGGTATTTTCAGTACCAACTAAATATGAATTTTGAGTGATAACTTTTAGTACACTAAACGGACCTTCATACAATAAGAAAAACTTTGACATCTCTTTATTTTGCTTACATGAAAGACGATGTGATTTGACCAGTACTAAATCTCCTACGACAAATTCAGTTAATTTGTTTGCTTGCGCGTTAGCTTGCTGCCGTGCAGTAGCTCGCTTTCTCATTCTTTGTCGGACAAAGAGAAATATCTCCTCAGGTTTTGGCTGGTCGGGTAGCTCAGGTGGAAAATCTATCAGATTGGCTATCTCTCTCTCTGGCTTACGACCGTGTTGCAACTCAAACGGGGTGTAGCCCGTGCTGTCATGAAAAGTAACATTCATATATTGTACTATTTTAGGTACAATATCGACCCATTTTGTATGCAAGTTATGACAGTATGTACGCAACATTCGGGTGACATCTTTTAGACATCTTTCTGAGGGATTACTTTGAGGTGTGTAGGGGGAAGTATATTTTACAGTAATATTTTCTTCTGCTAATTCTTTAACCCATCGTTTTGCTCTAAATTGTGTACCATTGTCCGATAATAAATAAAGAGGTTTATTTATGTTTGGAATATAATCATTTTTTACTTTTTTCAAAATTGTGTCTGTGGTGGCACGTTTTATGGGATATAAAGTAACAAATTTTGAGAATACATCCACTAATATAAAAATATACATCATACCGCCTCGTGCTCGTGGTAGTGGACCATAAAAGTCCACTGCGACAAGTTCACCTGGACGTAATGGTGCATGACTTCTTACATCACCGATGTATGTAGTATTTGCAGGTTTGGATTTTTGACACACATCGCAACTAGCTATTATTTGTGCAATAGTGCGACGCATGTTTGGCCAGTAAAAATTTTCAAAAATAACATGGTATATTTTTGTGGAGCCATAATGGCCGTACTGCTCGTGATGTTTAATTACCAATTTTTTTACTAAGTTTTTGGGGACACAGGCTTTCCAAACACCTGTTGCTTCACAACGTCTGAATAAAATATTATTATGAACTGTATGCATTTTCATTAATTTTACATCACGTTCAATATTACAGCCTATTATGGGACTATTTATTAACTGTTTAATATGCAATAAATCTGAGTCTTCCTCTTGTTCTGTGGCTAAATTTTGCAATTCAGGGATATTTTTTACTTGATTTGTGACGTGCAGAGGTGCAATGATGACGTCATCGCCCCCTAGCTGGGTAAATGTACCCTCTGGGCTATTTGTACTGCCAAGTGGATTTCTAGATAAGGAATCAGCAAATTCCATATCCTTCCCGGGTATGTGTTCTATAATAAAGTTATAATCTTGTATGGCTAAAGTCCATCTTGTGAGCCTGCCATTGAGGAGACGACATTTATTAAGAAAAGATAAAGCTTTGTGGTCATTTCTTATAGTAAGTGGAGAGGCTAATACATAATACCTGAACTTTTTTAATGAATGTATTATGCTAATTAGCTCTTTTTCTGAAACACTATAGTTCAATTCTGCAGTTTTCAATGTTCTGCTGGTACATGATATTAATTTTTGTTCTCCATTATCATCTAATTGGTATAGCAAACCAGCGACTCCATAAGAGCTGCTATCAGTTTCAAGGATAAATCTTTTTCCAGGGACAGGATGATACAACATTCCTGTATCTAAAAACAACTGTTTTGTTTTAATAAAAGCTTGTTCATGTACATCTTGCCAGTACCACGGGCAATTTTTTTCTAATAACTTATATAAGGGAGCTATAGTTTGAGCGTATTTTGAATGATACCTTTGTAAATAACCACATGTACCCATAAATTCTTGTAATTTACGTTTATTTATAGGTCTAGGGAACTTTAATATTGAATCTAATTTGGTTTCATCAGCCTTTATGCCTAATGGGGTCAGAATATGGCCTAAAAAAGGTACTTCTTGCCTACAAAGTAGTGTTTTAGAAAACTTCAGAGTTAAACCTAATTCAATTAATTTTTTAAATAGCATGTTTAAATGGTGGAGATGATCAGAGTAATTTTTACTCGCAATAAGTAAATCATCAACATACAAGGTAGTAAATGAGAGGACTTCCGGTCCTAATAATAAATTCAAACATCTTGTAAAACTAGCTACACTTGTGTTAAGCCCGAATGGCAAAACTTTAAAAACATAAGTATGACCTTTATACAAAAATGCTGTGTACTTTCTGCACTCTTTTTTTAACGGTATTTGCCAGAAACCCATACTGAGGTCCGCTGAAGAGAGATATGTGGTACCCTGAAATTTTTGCAGCAGCTCCTCTGGGGGCTGTGGTCTTTCTTGGTCTGGTATTATACGTCGATTTATACCCCTGCCATCTAGGCAAAGCCTCACACTTCCATCCTTTTTAAGTACCGGAACTAGAGGATTAATATGAGGGCTACAACCTCGCTCTATAATTCCCCATTCTGTCATCAATTCAACTTGATGATCAGATGGCTCTTCTAATGACATTGGGATAGGATAGCAATATTGTATTAATGGTGACTCATCATTAACTAAAATCTCATGTTCATAACCCTGCACTAAGCCTGGTTTATTTGAGAAAACTTTAATATTATTAATTAACATTTTAATCATTAATCTTTTTTGCTTTCCCGTAAGTCCTACAATACTATATACTAAACTTTTAATATTTTGAATTGTAGGTTCAAGCAATTCTTTCCTTTCTTCTTCTAATTTTAATTTATTTTTCTTATTATTTTCATTTACTTTACGCATAACTAGTGCATTACTTATTCTTAATATATTATAATTATCATTATTATAAAATTCATCTATATAACAATTATCACTTAAATCTACTTTTATTTTCATTAATTCTTTATTTTCATTATTATTCATTTCAATATAAAATGGAATATCCATTTTTTGGTCCTCATTTATTATGTGGACTTGTTTATTTTCATAATTTATTTTTACCTTATATTCATCTAACCAATCCGATCCTAGCAGCATTGGTACTACTAGGCCTTCAATAACTAAGAAAGTTATTTCAATATTTATATTATTTGGCAAGTTAACATTAAGAAAACATTGCTTTTTTGCCACCCTTTGTTTGCTACCTACTGCACCAACAATAGAGACGCCTGTTAAAGGAAGTGTGGGTATATTATTATTAATATTTAAAATATTAAATAATTCATTTGAAATGCATGAAATCTCTGCACCACTATCAATCAAAATTGATTGATTTTGACCATTAATGTTCGCATTTATACGAGGACATTTATGTCTGTGCCTATCGACTGTATCAACATTTTCATCTAACAACATCTCTCGAGGATCCTCAAATACAGTATTTACATTTAATAATAAATTTGTATTTGTAGTGTCAGAAAGTACAACAGAGGCCTGCAGCGGATCCTGCATTCTACAGGCCGACTCTAGTTTCCCGAGCCGCTGAAACCAGCCTGAGCCGCGGCCGGCGCCGCGCCTTGCTGCGGTGCGGGCGGAGGCTGAGCTGCCAGCTGCTGGGCGGGAGGCACGGGCATATTTTGTCCTGGCACACCTCCCTGAGCAACAGCCGCCACACTTGGGTCATACTGCTGGTTATTTTGAAAACCTTGCTGATATCCTTGTTGATATCCATTATAATTAAAATTATTATAACGCTGATAATTATTGTTTCTAGGGCCACGATAATTACCACGATAATTATTGAAATAACCTTGATTTTGAACATTTGGGTTAAAATTATTTTGCATATTATTTCCATTTTGATTTTGAAATTGGTTTTGATTTTGAAATCCATTTTGATTTTGTAATTGATTTTGAAATCCATTTTGATTTTGTAAATGATTTGGATTTTGCATTTGATTTGCATTCTGAAACTGATTTTGATTTTGCACTTGATTTTGAAAACCGTTTTGATTTTGAAAACCATTTTGATTTTGAAATTGATTTTGATTATTAAAATTTCCACGGAAAAATTTATTTCCGTTACGACCTCTAAATCCGCGACGGAAACCACCGCGCGCTTGAGCAGGGTCTGCAATGACACCAATTTGGGGTGCAGGGGCACTAGCGGCCTCCTGTACTACATTTACAGTAGCAGCAGCAGCGCGAGAAGCCTTCTGCTGGCCGGCCGCCGGCCGCTGCTGCGTCGGCGCAGCGGCAGTGCGGGCGGCAGCTCGGGTCGCTTCCGTCTGCTTGCCTGCCTCTGCCCTGGCTCTGGCCTTCGAGTCCAGACGCTTGAGAATTTTCTTTGCCTTTTCAACGTCCTCACATTCAGCTGCAACGAGCATATTTTCCTCCGCATCAGGAAAATGCCTAATAATAGCCTGTATTATCTCTGGATCTGATCTTTTTGGGACAAGATGACGCGCACGATTTAAATATGTAAGGAAATGATCGCACATGGTATTATTTTCAGCCCACTTATGCTTAGCAGAAAACAGCGAATGTTCAAAATCTCGTTGAGTTTCGACTCCCCAATATTCATCACTAATTAATTTTTTGAAACAAGCAAAACTGACGTCTTTGTTAACAGTTTTTCCCCAAGTTCTGGCTGAACCTTCCAGTGCGCGGACAGCAAGCATTGTTTGCATATTATCAGGTATATTGTTACCTTTAATAATGGATTCTATTTCTTCAATGAAATCCATTACATGCAGCTTATCACTGCCATCAAACTTGGGCAAATGTTTAACATTATATGCATCTCCGGTATGCACTACAATAGAAGGTGCACTAACGTTGCTGCCGTTCACTGTGGGTACTATATTGTCACCCCCCATTGATGCTGAGAATGAGGGAGTAGTAATACCATTATCAACTGTTACAGTATCTCGTGGTACTGTTTCTACTTCTACTGTACGCACGCTCGTGGTGTGCTCCAGCTGAGCCACACGCGCTTCTACGCCCGTCTGAAATGCAGCACATGCGTTCTCAACGGAAGTAACTCGCGCATCAATTGTCGCGATAATTGCATTATTTGACTCTACATTTTGTTCACCAAGAGCTTGCAGATTTTCCACAATTTGATTTACCTTCCCGATTTCTGATTCTACTTTATTGTTAATTTGCTGCTCAACTGAATCGAGACGATTAGTAATGGTCACTACATCAGTTTGAATTTCATTGATTTGAGTTTGAGTTGAATTTTTTAAATCATTAATTTCAGTAGCAATTTTATTTGTAATCTCTGTTGACAGAGTGTTCAATTTTACAGTTAATAATTCAGAAAAGAATCCACGCCAATCACCGTCAGGTGGAATTGAGCTAGGACCTGCTTGCATTTCTATATTAACAACTTCTATTTCTGGCTGAATTTGTGGCTGGTTAATTTCCGGGTTAACCACTGGTGATTGCAAATTATTTTCTTCCATTTTAGTATCAGTATTTTTACCAGAGCGCGTAAAAACCATATATCAAGTGTATTATGATAAGAAACAGAAAGAAACACAAAAAACATAAAGTATTAATATTGGCCATAAACAAATTTAAATAAAGAGTGGATATTATTAATTTTTTTTAAAAAATAAATTGATTTTATTCATTATTAAATTTAATTACTTTAATCATTTAATTTATTGTTGATATAAAACTGGAGTATGTTGCAATAGCCACGCGGAGGGCGCCAAGCTGTGAAGACCCAGGCTAACTCAGTTAATCATGGGTCGAAGCTGAATTTATTGGGTTCTATGGCTATAAATAAGAACATGACTCCAGGATAATTAAGTTTTAAAATAAGACATTTTTATTTTATCATGTAAAACACTGAATCACTTTATAAATTAATCATAAAAATTAGTGATGATTTATGATCTTATATAATAAAATTGACAAAATTATAACATTTAAACAGGCCAAAATAATATCAATAGCAATGTAGACACTTCAGTCATTACTTGCGTTGGCTTGATGTTTGGGACACTGCGGTGTGCTCGGTGTGGGACACGACGAGGGCCTTGGTGGCTGCAGCGGTGTTGAACGAGGGAGAGAGTGTGGGGTCACTCGAACCCAGGACACTCCACTCCATGATGACACGCACAACACACATCGTATTATATGTGATTATATATAATACTATAAACAGCAAAGCACTTATTGATATTAATTATAACTGCAAAAGTTAATAAATGTATCTGGTATAGATAACACAGTATTACTGTATTACTATATTAATGTACAATCATATCGCTCTGTGGCTGTACACACGAAGCAATCAGTATGACGTTCAATATATAAGTGAGGAGACTTGTATGCTCGCGAGGCTGCGAGCGAGCACGAACCAAGCTCCCCTCATCCAGCTGCAACCAATACGACGTGATTTTGTAATTAAGATTTTCGAAAATTTGAGAAAATCTTTCGTATTGGTTGTCTTGGATCCTCCCTAAACATGGTAGGGGAAGCTTCAAAATTAAGGGAGGAAAGTAAGGAAAGATCCGTGTGAAAATAACACGGCGCCGAAAAGCCTGCGGCTGTAAAACGCAGCTATTTATATGGCCGGCTATTTAGAAGAAAAATATAATCCTCCTTACTTTGCCTCGATGACTTTACCGAAGCCAAATTGCAGATGCGTTTCTTAGAAAACCATACATGGTCATTTTCTTTGTCAACCTTTTTATTTTAAGTAAAATTCTTTACAAAAGCAAAAAGGTTTTACGACAGGATGTACCGTTATAATATTTTAAAAATACAATAAAGAATTCTTCCTTTAAGAAATGTTATTTTCTTTTAAGAAAATTTAAAATATAAAATGCTGACCTTCAATTATTGGTGAAGCGTTTTTATCAATACAAATAATCTCTTATATATTATTATAATAATCAATATTATTATATTTAAAATTATTACTATGAAATTATTAATAAAATATTAATTAGACATGTGATACTCTACAGGGGATCAGTCAGTGCAGAACATGATATTTTAATTAAATATATTGCAATTTTATTCCTTATTAGTTCAACATTTTAATAATACACATTCTGTATAACATTATAATAGTTTGAGTATATATAATAGGCAAATATGCACTTACTAATTTTTTAAAGCAACTTATTATTATTATTTTTTTTAAAGTGCTATTTTGCAGTAGAAAGGTACCCGACATAAAGTTTGTATTAACAGATTAGCATTGTAATAGTTATCAGGTCTGTTTCGTGTGCTATTTTATGTAACATTCCTCACAGAAAAATGTATTGTGCCTTTACAATGGAATGTTAATATAGTAGGAACGCTATAGTGTAATTTATTTTAAATATTTTTATTGATAAAAAACAACAATACAGTCCTATACCAAGGCCGGAAGCCTTATAGAGTATAGGTACTGTTTTACAATCATCTTATATTTTAGATTAATTAAATTATTTTATTTATGTTTATTTTATTGTTGGTTAATAAGGGTTTAGGGTAAGAAAATTATTATATTTATAGATCATTTTTAAAAATAAATATTACGTTGATTGATTGGTTGATATTTCGGAGCAATTGACACATTTTGGTCAAGTATGCCCTAAGTGCATTAATACAGTGCATTAATACAGTATTAATACAGTATACAGTATAATATTGTATCATGTTTAATTTTTAAGGTATTTATAAGTTTTTTGTCTCTATGTTGTATTATGTACATCCACATGATAAATAAATAAATAAATAAATAAATAAATATATAAATAAATAAATATATAAATAAATAAATAAATAAATAAATAAATAAATAAATAAATAAATAAATAAATAAATAAATAAACAGCCAAAATTTCTACGCACAGAGACATGATCCGAGTCTTATAGAGTGAATTACGCTGACGACGTCATGCCCCTGGTATAATAGAGGGAGCTCTCTGATCGAGGTGCGCCAGAATGCAAATAATTATATTGTGCTGGCATATAATAAACAAAGTGAATTTTGTGTTAAGTGGTTTTACCAAAAGCTATATACTAGACTTTGGTTTTTACTTAAGGGTAAAATAACACGAACAATCGATTGTTGTAGTCCCATTTGATTAACATGTAAACCTTAGCAACCTCATAATAATTCTGAATTTTTTTTTGAGAGACAGTTTAGCACCAAAAAAATGTGTAAAAAATTTTAAAACAATCGGACGATTCAATTTTTTTAAATTAATTTTTTAAATTTTCAGTATAGGGCTTTCCCATGCATGGAGACCTAAACTAAGAAATTAATTTAAAAAAATTAAATCGTCCGATTGTTTTGAAATTTTTTCCACATTTTTTTGGTGCTAAAAACTGTCTCTCAAAAAAAATTCAGAATCATTATGAAGTTGCTATAAGGTTTACATGTAAATCAAATGGGACTTCAACAATCGATTGTTCGTGTTATCTTACCCTTAACTGCAATAAACAAAATAAATCAGGTTTAAGTACTGTAAGAATATGGAACAGTACACGGTAGAACTCTTAGAAAAAAACTCGCCACCAAAAAACTATAAGTGTATTTTTTTTCCACTCAATTGTTCCTATATTTTCAAAAACGATCTTGCCCAATATTCTCTTTCTCCCTCCCCTCTTTCTGCTGCGAGCAGGTAGCGACTAACTGTATCTCTCTTCCCGAGTCTCATTTAAAAATAAGCAGCAATCAAGTCTATATTATGTCCTCAGTCGCCAACTATTATAAATATGATAACATGTGAAATAAATAAATAAAATGAACTTATGAGAGGAAGTTAATTGAAAAAGAAAGAATGGAAAAAGAAATTAATCTAAATTTACTGACGAAAAGAATAGAAAAATATACCGAATTCTAAATTTTAGTTCAAATAAGTTACGAGTCTGTCAATATTCTCTTTAAAAAAATAATTAAATCGAATGTTAAAAATTGAAAATGGAAAAGGAAATGAATTCAGAAGAAATGTATCGAAGAGGAAATGAACCGAAATAGGTGTGCGATGTTGCCAATAGCATTTTTTTGAGCTGCGCCTTTTCTTTGAGGCGGAGCTAACCCCCTCCACGATGTTTTAAATTTCGGTTCATTTCCTCTTCGGTTTATTTCTTTTCGGTTTATTTCCCTTTCGGTTTATTTCCTTTTCGGCTGATTTCCTGTATCCCTTTTATGTAACATTCCTCACAGAAAAATGTATTGTGCCTTTACAATGGATTGTTAATATAGTAGGAACGCTATAGTGTAATTTATTTTAAATATTTTTATTGATAAAAAACAACAATACAGTCCTATACCAAGGCCGGAAGCCTTATAGAGTATAGGTACTGTTTTACAATCATCTTATATTTTAGATTAATTAAATTATTTTATTTATGTTTATTTTAGTGTTGGTTAATAAGGGTTTAGGGTAAGAAAATTATTATATTTATAGATCATTTAAAAATAAATATTACGTTGATTGATTGGTTGATATTTCGGAGCAATTGACACATTTTGGTCAAGTATGCCCTAAGTGCATTAATACAGTGCATGAATACAGTATACAGTATAATATTGTATCATGTTTAATTTTTAAGGTATTTATAAGTTTTTTGTCTCTATGTTGTATTATGTACATCCACATGATAAATAAATAAATAAATAAATAAATAAATAAATAAATAAATAAACAAATAAATAAATAAATAAATAAATAAATAAATAAATAAATAAATAAATAAATAAATAAATAAACAGCCAAAATTTCTACGCACAGAGACATGATCCGAGTCTTATAGAGTGAATTACGCTGACGTCATGCCCCTGGTATAATAGAGGGAGCTCTCTGATCGAGGTGCGCCAGAATGCAAATAATTATATTGTGCTGGCATATAATAAACAAAGTGAATTTTGTGTTTAGTGGTTTTACCAAAAGCTATATACTAGACTTTGGTTTTTACTTAAGGGTAAGATAACACAAACAATCGATTGTTGTAGTCCCATTTGATTAACATGTAAACCTTAGCAACCTCATAATAATTCTGAATTTTTTTTTGAGAGACAGTTTAGCACCAAAAAAATGTGTAAAAAATTTCAAAACAATCGGACGATTCAATTTTTTTAAATTAATTTTTTAAATTTTCAGTATAGGGCTTTCCCATGCATGGAGACCTAAACTAAGAAATTAATTTAAAAAAATTAAATCGTCCGATTGTTTTGAAATTTTTTCCACATTTTTTTGGTGCTAAAAACTGTCTCTCAAAAAAAATTCAGAATCATTATGAAGTTGCTATAAGGTTTACATGTAAATCAAATGGGACTTCAACAATCGATTGTTCGTGTTATCTTACCCTTAACTGCAATAAACAAAATAAATCAGGTTTAAGTACTGTAAGAATATGGAACAGTACACGGTAGAACTCTTAGAAAAAAACTCGCCACCAAAAAACTATAAGTGTATTTTTTTCCACTCAATTGTTCTTATATTTTCAAAAACGATCTTGCCCAATATTCTCTTTCTCCCTCCCCTCTTTCTGCTGCGAGCAGGTAGCGACTAACTGTATCTCTCTTCCCGAGTCTCATTTAAAAATAAGCAGCAATCAAGTCTATATTATGTCCTCAGTCGCCAACTATTATAAATATGATAACATGTGAAATAAATAAATAAAATGAACTTATGAGAGGAAGTTAATTGAAAAAGAAAGAATGGAAAAAGAAATTAATCTAAATTTACTGACGAAAAGAATAGAAAAATATACCGAATTCTAAATTTTAGTTCAAATAAGTTACGAGTCTTCAGTAAAATTGTTAATACATATGTAATATGTGCACATGTATAGAATTTTACAAAAATGAAGATATAGGAAAAGGGAAGGAAATGGACCGAAAAAATAAAATGATAAAATAAATAGACACATATATTATGTGTCAATATTCTCTTTAAAAAAATATTTAAATCGAATGTTAAAAATTGAAAATGGAAAAGGAAATGAATTCAGAAGAAATGTATCGAAGAGGAAATCAACCGAAATAGGTGTGCGATGTTGCCAATAGCATTTTTTTGAGCTGCGCCTTTTCTTTGAGGCGGAGCTAACCCCCTCCACGACGTTTTAAATTTCGGTTCATTTCCTCTTCGGTTTATTTCTTTTCGGTTTATTTCCCTTTCGGTTTATTTCCTTTTCGGCTGATTTCCTGTATCCCTCCCTTATATACCAGCTATATATTACGTATTAATGTACCGGGTGAAACAATAAAATGTATAAGAAAAATCACTAAAATATTCTAAACTTTTCGGAGAGAAAAAATATCAGACATCGTAATTTTATATTTGGATTGCAGGAAAAAATTCTATAGATCTGTAAACACAATTTTTCTCAATTTACAATGCAGACGCTTTTGAATAAAAGTTTTTAATTGGAACAACGTACGTGTTATTGATGTTTTTAGTCGAGAATTAAACCTGTAAAAATTTTGCTGTAAGAGTTTGTAATAATTTATACTCGAGGGAGGTTGAAATAATCTTAATGAACTTTTTTTTTTTTCATTATGCTTGTGGTCTGGGGAATAAAAAAAAGGTGTAATTATTTTATAACTACATTTTCAAGCTAAAATTTAGTGTGTTTACTTTTAATTAAAAAAATGTTGTTATACTTGTTCTGGTACGATTGCAAATTACTCTTTTTTTATTATATTTTAAATACTTTTCACTATAAACTGTAATTATACTATATATTATGCTAAAAATAAAATGCTTTAAATCAATATGTGTACACGCAATATTGTTTAATTGTGACTGTTCTTTGTCTCTATGTTGTTATTTTGTACAGAACCACAAAAGGTCAAATAAATAAATAAATAAATAAATAAATAAATAAATAAATAAATAAATAAATAAATAAATAAATAAATAAATAAATAAATAAATAAATAAATAAATCGTGATGAAAATATTATTATATAGCAATAAAATATAAAAAGAAAAAAAAGTTAAGTAAAAAGTTTTTGTTTTGTTTTTTTAGACTATTTTTAACTTTCCTGACTTTCCAAAAATCGTAGCAACTCCTGAAAAAAAAACTCATAAACCATAGATACAAAGTAACTTTTTTTTATAATTTTTCTCTGCATTAACCATTAAATCTTTCATTATATTTAAAAAACTTACTATATTATATTGATATTTTAAAGATCATAAATATTACACAACTTAATAGAAATTGTCGATCGTCATTAAGTAATTATACGATGAATGCAGGTGGGAATACTCTTTCACTACAGGTGCTCCATTAATTTCATTACATGACACATTATTCGTATATGACAATGCTAAGCTTACATCTGACAAGAAACTGGTCCTGAGGGAAACGTATAAAATTTATTCACAAAGAGTTTAACTTTACAGTATAGCTGTCAAAATAATATACCTTTACTGTCGAGAGACTTTTTAAGGATGATTTAAAGTTTGGATTTTTTTAAGTGAAATTTGTCTGTGAAAACTTAATTTTTTTTTCTGGTATCCAGCATACATGAGCTTATTGAAAAATACAGCATTCACAGCCTGAAAACAGTTGTATGATAGAGATATTGTTCCATGACGAGAAATATTTCGAAGTTTAAAAATATTAGAAACAAAAATATATCCATAACAAAAGTTAATAAAGTTTTTAATTTTGGATTATGTTTTCAGAAAATTTCATTTATATTCAAAATTATACAATTACTGCATGTTAAATTGTTAGTGTCATTGTATAATTTAGCCTGTATTCCACCAGCATATTGTACGTAATTCAAATATTTGCTGCAATGCTTTAACAAACTTGTACAATAAACTTGATTAAACAAACGTCAATAATTTCTATGGCAAATTTGGAAACCATTCAAAATTTTTATCTTTTCTATTCATGCAGCGGGGCTCTTCCTCATAACACGTTAAATTTTCTATTGTTTCAAAAGATAAAACATTTTGTGTGCGATCAAATATTTGACAAGGCTTTACTTATTGCAAGATCTATTCTTCTATAAGATTTAATATATTTATCATGGCCACCAAAAATTCAATCTCTATATTTTCTACTCACAAAAAATATATTTCATATTCGCAGCTGAATGATCATTCATAAATTTTATATTTTCTCACATTTTTGACAATCTTGATAAATTCTATATATTGAGAAATAAGAGTGCAATATTATATATATATATATATATATATATAATATAGTATAATTATATTTTATTATTCGTTCATTTCAATCATTTATATACAAAGCACGATTGATGGAAAAGCATGTTGGCTGAGAAATCTTATATACATATATATACTTATTTTACTCCATACACCTTATTATAATAGTCCAAAAAAAACACAGCCACAATGTCACAACCGCCGGAGGAAGGGTTAAAATCTTCCTGTTGTGAAATATAGGGAAAATACATGGGATGTGGGTACGTCTATATGTTTCCCACCCACATGTACTGTATATGAAAATAAAATATCCCGATTTTCTTTTCTGCATGACAAGGCATTTGGTCTGTTCGTAAATAAACAATCAGAAATAATCGATTATTATTGATGATCCTTATGTTTCATGTACAGAAGGTTCATCAATAATAATCGATTAATTGTATTTTATACGAACCTAAGATTCATAAATAAAATTTTGATAAAATTGCAATAGTTATTATATAATAACTAATCATTTACATGCATATATTATATAATCTTCACATGTTTCAGAGTTTATCTATACCTTGGACACATTATTATACATAATCAGCGGTTTTCAAACTATGGGACGCTTCCCAAATTTGGGACAGTGCGATTTTTCATCTGGGACTTCATGAAAATCGGGTAATGGCGACCAAGGCTAATATGATTAATAAGGTAGGGAAATAGGAAAACAGTGGGGAAAAAAAGTGGGACATCTCTTTTGAATTGAATATTGTCTGGGACTCGAGTCAAAAAGTTTGTAAACCACTTATATTACACATATAATTATATCTCTATTGTTTCTATATAATGGTCTTAGAATTCACAGATCATGCGTACTTGTAAAATGGAGCAAAATAACATTTGACATATAATTCTGAAACAAAGTATAGAATGTGGTTTTTCCCTGTGGTATCATGAATGCTATACACGACACATCCATAAAATATGACTAAAGGTAGAAAACGACGAATAAAACACTCAACTTTAGTACGTTCGTATGAGATACCATGAAGGAACTCAATGGAGAACGTTACATCCATTGTTATACTATACGAGATGTTCCCACTCAATGGGTCACATGGAACTAATTGTTAACGTAATCTCAACAATGAGTTATGTTTTAATAATGTATGTTAAATGAGATGGTATAAAATTATTATAGAAATGTGAAGGTTTAAATGTCAAAGAGGTAATTTCTGTCATTGGTAGTACTGTACAGTTATGAGCAAAAATATTGGAACAATTTACTTTACTGTGGGTACATACCAAAAATTAATACACGCATTAGCATCGCCTTAGTTGCATTAAGATTATTGTAAAGAGTCATAACATATGCGAATGCGACAGGAATGCGCTTGCAGAATTTCATTTAAATCAAGATGATGGGTATCCCATACATTGAAATTTTCAAAATGACATGTCCGTTTTTATGTCCAAATCAATTTTATTACATCAAGAATTCGATGAACTTAATAACATTCTAACATACTGCATAAAGGGGGATATTTCAAGAAGAACTTTACATCGATTTTAAACTAAAAAAATTGTACTAAAATCATAAAACGTTATTTCAAATTTCAATACTAAATCAGGGACTAAATTTGGTACTAAAAATTTCTGAGCTAAATTCTTTGTCAAGTTATTTATGAAAATTCTCTAATATACATTTTACTTTATATATTTTGTTCTGACTCTATTTGTGTATGCATTTTACAAATTTAAAAATAGCTATATATATTGTAATTTATTATCTTTCAATATATTTTCAAAATCAAATTACTGCAACAAATTCCTATATATATGGAAAAAATAATAAAGACAAATATTCTGTCTTTCAATATACATTATTAAATTCTTTCTACAGACCCTTTAAACTGATAGAATATATTTTATAAAAGTTACAAAGACTGCAATGCTGCAGAGAGACTTTACGACAAGAAGGTTACGCCCCCTTTTAGTGACATTGCGCACTTGAAGTAAACGATACGGATTTCCTTTATACTTCACCCTTCTCTACAAAAATGCCACCAAGCACACTTCAAAGTAATGCCCATCTCATATATAGAGAGCTCTAAAACTCTCCATAAATGCGTATCCTTTTTATATAGGGATTATTGAAAAACAACTCGTGGAAAAACTTTTCAAACTTATTGATTTTTCTTTATATTATCTTTTGCAGTGTTATGAAAAAAGCAATTTATATACGTATTAAAAAATGAAAATTTTCCATTTATAAACCATTATTTATATTTTAAATGCATTCTAGCAGTTGCAAAGTTATATGAGATGTACCACAAAACAAACTTGAAATTTATAAAATTGTAACGACAAATCTAACTTAAAGTCAAAGCAACATTTTTATATATAATCTATTACAACTTTTTGCATGAATGTCACACACAAGTTTTTTTTTTTATCTCTTTTCAAACAACAATTTATCTTGTAACTTTTATGTCAATATTAATCAGGTAAGTGCTTTGTTACTATAAGAAATGTTTACGTTTTTGATGTTTTTTTCTTTTTAAATCAATTATATTAATATCAAAAGCGATATACACACTACATAAAAATATAATTGTTGCAAAATGTATGTTGCCTTTAAAAGTTGCAATTTTTTATTAGAAGTTCAGGAAGTTTATAACATAGTCATAAATAAATTATACATCATAATTGATATTTTTTATATTTTAATGAGAGAAAATTTCTTTTAAAATATATAATTAAATCTAGTTGTGTATACCAAAAATGTTATACAGTGTACCAGTAACGAAAACACTATCCCAACAAATCAGGGACATGATGTAATTCAACCATATATACGACTTGGTCAAGTAAAAAAAAACAAAACATTGGGGAATAAAAGTGTAAATACGAATCTCTTCGACCCTTTTTTTTTCTAGCTATAGTGGCAAGGTTTTTTTAGCACAGGTTTTTGGTTGGGGTAGGAAACACTATGAGAGGGCAACTCTCAACAGTATGAACATTGTCCCTATAGTTCACCAAATATACGTTTCTCATAGGAACTATCTTATAAAACAATAATTTACTATCTAATTTTCATAGATAATCTTCATCAAATCACATAAACTTTAAGAAATGCAGAATTTAGAACTTGAAAACGCATAGAATTGAGAGAGATTTGAATTTCCAGTAGTAATTTAATATTAATTTTAGTGTTGCTGGCAAAAGCAAGCTGAAGCAACTCCCTCACAATATCGATTATTGTTAGAGCCAAGGAATAAAGAGAGATTCTACGCACCGCGAAGCCAAGCAAAGCCTCATAGTATAGTGTGGTCCATATTACATGCAGCAGCAGCATCCATACTTGCTGCTGAGGATTCAATTGTATAAAACTTCTCCCCCTTTCTCTCGACTATATATTTATAATCACTCACCCCTTTTCTTTTTTTTTATTTATTATAGAATCTGAATATGACAATAATACTATATAATATATATCTCATAATATACACAGAGAAAAACGTAGAGTTGAAATTGTAGTAAATTATAACAATTAAAGATTTACTACAATATGTATGGCGCTATTTGAAACGGTCATATCTAAATTATGCATCTGAAGTTTTTGGTGGAAATGACTCTAGTACGGGTTTCACCGCAAAAAGTGCTCTTGGCCAAGAGGTAGTAATAATGGGCACGATTCACGAAGCAGTTAGCCAGGTTTCTAACCACGTTTATCTTAATCACGTTTAACTATGTGGTTTAACACGTAAAAACAGGCATAGTTAAACGTGGTTAAACTAAACGTGGTTAGAAACCTGGCTAACTGTTTCGTGAATCGCACCCACTGTCTATGTATTGAACAATATTATTATATTGACAGTAATTGTATATAAGGGTAATTTTACAAGCAGAAGAAAAAACGTATGTCTAAAAATTAAATTGCCTCTCAGGCAAGGTTTGGCAACAATAGATTTTATTTTTCATCTCTTTCTTTTGTGCAACCAAGTAAAGATTTTAATCAAGCCAGTGTGTTACAATATCGGAAAAAAATCATATCTTCCAAAAGCTGAAGGCATTTCACGTTTGTACAAACATATTTATTAATGAATTGCCTTTTAATTAAATATGGAAAAGTTTGCACAATGTACGTAAATTGTATACAATAATGGCATCTCAAAATATGAAATACGACCTTTTGAAATACGACGTCCAAATCTCATTTTTGGTCACGTATTTCAATAATGGACAACCTGCATGCATTAATTTTTGTATTGCATACAATTTAGATATACATTATAGAATACTTAATTCAATTCATATACAAGCGTTTTTTTTTATTTTCATATTTAAGTATAATATTAAATATTGTACAGCAAAACTCATTGACGTAAAAGTCGAGCAAATATTTAACACGCAAGGCATATCATATAGGGAAAGGCATTACATGACAATATATGGCATCGTAGAGTTTGACAACAAGGATATTAGAAAAGGCTCTTTAAAAACATTGGGAGGAAAAAAAAATCATGCATGCATACAAACTGACGATATTTATTTTATTTTCCTCCGTGTATTCATTTTTCAATACAGAATATCAATCTGCCTCACTGGGTTTGTTTCTGCTGTTTTCAACCCTTCTTTATAATAAATAAAAACACTGCATGAATTGTACAATATCTTTGTCTGTATCTCAAATTTCTGACGTTATCTTTTAAAGTTTCCCCTAGCTCCGATGTTATTCAACTTCAATCTCTCTAACTCAAACTAAACTTATAATTCCCATTGGTATGATGCTTGCCTTAAGCAATATTAACAAACTTTATATAATATATAATATTGTTCAAACATATTACCAAGTATATAATTAATGAGTTAAATATAATTATAAAGCAATAAAGGAAAATAAGATAAATACGTATACAAAGAAATTAAATTAGTGTGTTACATATTTACATTCAATTCATGCATTTAAAATAACACTCACAGTCAGAGAGATTTATTTTGTAAAAAATACCTTCTTTTTAATAAAAAATATTAAATTTAGTACTGTATGTTGTACAGTGTACACTCCATTCAAATAAAAATGACCAATCAGGCTATACTTTAACATGGCTGCAGGATCGAACAATTTTATTCAAATGGAGTGTACTGCATGCAGCAGTTGTACACAGTACAGAGATTTTCATAATTTATAAAGAGTGGAACAGAGAGAGATTCATTACTTATTTCTTATTTTCATTTTCTGCATTTTATTTTTTTAACAGCTTAGTGCATTCACTGTGTATATATAAAAAAGGTGAAAATAACGAAATACATGTTATATAAAGGAAACGATCGATCACTGAATACATTTTTTACCCAAGTGTGCACGCCCCCTTCACAGTTATATACATGCAGTATACAATATAATAAATGCGCATAATCTTATCTGTTAGGGAAGGAATATGTTGCATCTTCCTGAGTGATAAGTGATAAGTATTATCTATTTCCAACCGGAAACGGAAGGTGTTATAGGAAATCAATGTTGTAATTTGATTTTACTTTCTGTCACATATTTTTTTCTATGAGAAAAATTCAGCTTATAGTCACAAGACGAGGAATATTTTTCTATTTTGCAGCAATGATACGTCTTACCATTGTTCTTACTTTGTAACTACAGTAATATTTTCAGAATCAAGAATTACTTGAACAATAATGTTTTATGTCTGTACAGTCAAATTAATTTGAAATTCCCTCCGGAAGTATAACCGGAAGTGTAAATTTTGTGGCTGTTTTGTTTGTTATTAAGTTTTGAAACTTTGTTAGATTTTTATATTAGAAGTACATAGTGTGAAATTGCAAAGCTGCATGAAATACAAATAGAAAGGTCAGAAACTTTACACTTCCGGCTACTTCCGAAGGGAATATTGCATAAATTTGATTATAGATGGTTCATCTCTATAACATCAATTTGGCACTTACGAACAGAACTTTAATAGCATGCAATATTAATTGGACAATAAATTGAAGCTGAATCTCAGGCTTATACTTTATCTTCTCTAGTATAAAAATCAGATGAAAAAAACTGCAATATACTTTTTATACCAACATGAACTTTATTTGCTATTAACAGAAGCTCCATTATTTTTTTGCTAGTTTCATTTGTTACAGACAAAAAATATATAGTACAAAACAACCCTCGAATAATATAGCACGTCCAATAGCAGTGGAGCTTACAGCATCATCATTATTAGATTATTTCTCCATTTACAACAGCCTTGCTGTCTTGTGCATGACATGATGACTACCCCTATACTTGTTTTTGCTCCCTTGTATAATACACTAGGCAATAAAGTTATATATGTCTAAATGATACAACCACACTGGCAATGAACTACAACAAGCACAGATTATACTGTTGTCACGTGCTCAAAATTTTAACCCTTTATATCATGATATCATTTCTCTTTCTGTCGTTTCTGAATTTCGAATTTCACTACTTAATATTTTATAATATATATTTTTCTGTTAAATATCGATGTATTATAATCAGTGCTATTCTTTATAATAGTAAATTTAATGGTGCATTTTTTATTATCTATTTTTAATATAAAGTGCTCTTTCTTAATATAATTTTAATACAATAAATAAAAAAACTACTTTGGTTTCGTGCTTGATTTACATAAAAGTGCAGTAAAATGCACTCTTCTTTAAAATGTTATAGATCCATTAAATTACATTTATATTACAAAAATTAATCCTAAAAGATTTAATTGACTATACGTGCTTCAAAAAATATTTTTTTTTTAAATTATTTTTCTATTTTAATGAATTTTTTGTCCTCAATTCATAAAATTTATGAAGTGGATGATAATGATATAATAATTAATATATAAATGTATTAATACTACATCTCAATAATTATCTTATGCACTAATGTAAAAAAAAAAGCATAGCATCATGTAAAAGGTTGCAGCAATAATATTATAAAATTATACAGTATACTATCTCTGTACTGTATATATTGATTTACAAAAGACTATAATAATTATATACCGCGGGGCCGTAAAATACAAATATACTATTTTTATTGAACATTTTTTTCTTATTTATAAACGTTTTTGTGCGTGTTTACAACAGCAAAAACAAATAAATTCAATTATACAATCCTCCAGTTTCATTGTGGTAGTATATGTAATTAGAGAGAGTGCAACGAAAATTGTCCCTGTTTAAAACAACAGGTCTCAAAGGGAAACAACTAATTAAAATTTGCTCTTATTGTGAAAACCTCGTGTTGTATACAAACGCACGTATATAAAATAGAAGCTTGTGGATTGTATAAGAGTTTCTTTTCTTTAGCTTTTATTCCAACAACGGTACAATACCGGTCTATATATATATATATAACACCGTCTCTTTTACAAGTACTTTTATTCAAATTTCTCAGCTACAATTACCCAGAAATGTCAATATTTTTGTTTAATAATTAAAATTTTTAATTCAAGCTCTTTAAAAAAAAATTAATTATCAAAACTCTTCAAAATCTGGTTATTTCCTGTTTGAATCTTACATTAAATCAAGTGTACATTACTTAGTAGATAGAAAGAACTGGTATTGTCGTATATAGATTTTATACGACAATACCATCCTGTGTTAAATCAATATATCCGTTAAAGCAGAGTTTAAACTAGTTACGTATAAAGCCTTTTAAAACTTTTTTGTTTTATATATAGTGGTTTTCTAGTAAGTCTAATACAATAAAAAATAATTGATAAGATTTTACAAGACTTAAACTTAAATTGCTTGCAGTGACAATTTCAAATAGCATTCGCTTCCTGCAGGTTTGTAATATACTTTTTTTTACTATGTAAAGTTGAGGTTTTTTAAGGGCGTGGTTTTTCCATTAGTTCAAAATGTAATGTTATAAAATATAAAAGTAATAACGATATTTTTAGCAATAAAATAATGAGTAAAAAAAATTCAAGTGCTGGTGAGACTCGTTATATTGCATTGAAATAATAATCATACCAAAATTATTGCTTTACAACTTTTGTAAGAAATGTCGGTAAAAATAAAATAAGTATTACGTGAAGGTACATAATAATATAAGGTTTGAGAGAGCATTTCGTCGGCTTGTATATTTCAGATAACTAGAAAAGTTTGGAAGGAACAAACTTTTGAGACTGAATTCAATCTCGACATAGAAAAAGAAGAAACAGAAATTAACATTAAATGTAATGACTTTTCCCAAAACTTATTCGCAGTCTTTAATTATAAAAAGTTCTTTTTTTTCTCTCTGCAGTACAAGCTTTGAAAGGTGTAAATTGTGTTTTTTAGTTTGATCGATCTTACAATTGTTAATTCAGATAATTAAATCAGCATAAATAATAATAATAATTGTTTGTTGGGTTAAAGATTAAATATTTGGGAAGGAACAAAAATAACCCAATTGGTGGCTGAAAAAGGCAAATGCCCATACACAAAGTGAACAACCACCAGCATGTGAAATATGTAGTGACACTTCTGATAAAATGTTAATTATAAATTCAATGTAACTACAATCAATGAAGTTATGCACCGTGTTTTGTACTGGAGTGCTCTAAAATTGAGGTATATATTGTGAAGTTTTTTTTATTCATGCCACTGTTTTATGATTCTTTTAATTTTATTGTTATTACTATTAATTAAAAACACATTTTTTTTCTTTTTGTTTTTATTGATATGTGATTATATATGTATAATTTGACGTGCTTATATTGTTATGTACAATCGAAAAGCAATAAATATTATGAATTATGAATTATTATGAAGTCTTATCACTTATCTACTATGTAATTATAATTATGATAAAAAGAAAGATTTATCTTCAGTGCATTATATTAATTAATTACGATTATGATACTGAACATTTCATTCAACAAAAAAAATATTAAATCCAGCCATGTTGAAAATATAGCCGCGGGATTGAACTTTCATATTTTAAATACACTACACATATATTTTATGTATATTATTAAGATCGGTTTTACAATTTTATTAAATTTGTCCATGTCAAATATTTTTTATATGTATAACCGGTATAGGTGGCCATCAAATCATCATTTAATTTTGTAAATATATATAACAACATATGTACATATGAGGGGTCATAGTTTGATATGACCCCTCAAATTATATACTCTCCGACACGCGTCTCTGTGGCGACGGTTCGAACAATTTGTTAAATGTGATAAGCTACGTGATAAGTCTCGCAGAATTACAGCCAGCTGATTACAACATTGTTCGTCAACACGGAGAGACCGAAGCAGCTGGACGAGATTAGATAACAGTTTGGCAGATTAATCAGGCTTTACATCAAGGAATTGTGTGTGTTTTTTTATATAAAATTGTGTTTCGACAAAGAAAAACACATAACAACATGCTGGTTAGAAAAAGTTGATTAGGGATCTTCATGAAATAAAATGGACCAAAAAGAGCATACAATGAGCCACAGTAAGAATAATTTAATAATTAAAAGAAACTATATACATCAATATACAGAATAAACTATAAACATTTTGTTTATTCATTTTACATTCAGCTACAAGGGCTGAGGCTATTTAGGGAATTTAATCCCTCTTTAACGAAAAACATTTAAACATGAACAGTATTATACTGTACAATTAATAATGGTGATGATAAATATTAATTGTAATATATAATACAGTACATCTGTTGTACTCGGTAATACACATTATTATAATTTGAATTTGCTGCAGCAATTAGATCAATACTATTTATATATAACTTATTATATTAAAAAATTGATAAATCTATACTTGATCAATTACAAGATTTTTAAATTATAAAAATTTTGATGTATAATATGCAGTCTTTTTAAATTGATAAATTCTTCAATTTTGTCATTCAAATTTCACCTAACGTACATGCAGGCTTTTATGGAGGAAATTTCATTTTTAGTACAACTATAACATGCAAATACTTTGATGCAAATACATCTCCTCCAGTTCCAATTTTACTTGACAGCAACATGTGATCTTGTTTACATATAAAAATATCGACTGTCAATCATTTTATTATGACATCATGTCACGCTGGCATTCTAATGGACATTCTGACAATTCGATTTCCTAACACGCCCTTACTTCCTTCCTAAATATTCAAGTATATTAGCTTCAACCAATTATTATCAAACCCCTTACTACATTCAGAAAAAAATCAATATTACATATTTTGAATATGTAGATGAAATATTTTTTATCTGTTATAAAAAATTATAATCGTCAGCTGAGCATGCAAGTAATTTATTTCAACTTGCAGATAAGGTTTAGTTTATTTCTTCCTTACACATGATTTTAGACCTTATCAGTTAGCAGATACCGCGGTATGACTTGCAAACTTACGTTTTGAGTTTAAGGTTTGTAAATTTTTGTATGACTAACATACGAAAGTCACTATTACATTCAAAGTTATGAAACATTTAGTACGCAAATTTTCATGAAAAGTTAATTTCTCTACATGAATACACTTCCTTTCCGTGCTTACAACGAATATTTTAGCGGAAACGCTTCACATTTTTTTTCATCAAACAAACTTTGGATATTTATAGCCTGTTTAAAATTCAAGTCACATCGACTAAATTCTTTTTACATACAACATGCAGTGTAAAGAAAGCCAACTTTACACCAAGTTTTCCTTGTTCAATGTAATTTTATCTATAAGTCCTGTAAGGAATTTTATACGTGCAAGAAAATTTGTCAACAATTTATTGATTCTGAACTATATAGACATTTAGGCAGAAATTAAGTAGCGGAAGGACTTTTTTTTTTTTCCCCATACTGATGTTTAAACTCTAAACTTCAAGTACACAAATCTGCATGTATAAGACTGACCTTATGCGTGTTAATTTGAGGAGGCATTATAATTTTGAAATGAAAAAGCATATATATAATATATATATATATATATTTTTTTGTAAATCGGAAAAAATTTACCAACGATGCTCATGTTTCATTTTTCCTTTAATTTAGTTGTACATTTTAACCACATATTCAACCACATTGTCAAAGTATGTAAAGAGCATTTTTTTTTTTTTTTTTTTACTATGTTGTAAATAATGTAAATAATTTATAATGGCATAAACATTTTTCTATATTATGTATAAACAAAGTAAAAATAATACGATAAAACATTTAATTGTCTGATATAAACATGACAGCGGACTAATGTTTTTACATGACTAGATTATTTAAGTGATTCAATTTACCAGCATGGCAGGATGTTAAAACGGACAATTTGTTTCACTATAGCTAGCTTAATTAGGCGTGCAATATGCAGGCTCACGTGTACGTGTGTGTTGCCTGCCTAATCTGCAAGCAAAACCACCAGGCTGCAGCGTCCTATAGCCAGCTTAGCATAATCATTTTCAACGGAAGTTGCTAGAAAAGTGTTAAGAATTTTAATTTAAAACTTCATCAAATTCAATAATTAATCAATTCTACCTCGGAGTTTAAAATTTCCAGTCGGTATTACACGATACAATTTTTCTATACACAATTTTCCTTACAAGAAAACTTCAACTCCATTTGTTTGTTTGTTTGAAATTTTCTATAGTACAAGGAAAATTTGTATGCGAAATTTTATCGTTTAATACTGTACAGGCTAAAGACACCAAATCTACAATAAATCGATTATTGTTATAGAAATTTTATAATAAACAGACTGTATACTTATCAGTTACAGTACGTAACTGATAATTTTAATCACTGAAACTATGCACAGTTTAATTAATATTTTCACAACGTTAATTATTACCGCGTAATATTATTTTAATATTTTAATACACTTGGTTAAATCAACTTTGTTTTCATTCGTTACAGCAAATGAAGACAATCGGAACTAAGGATGAATATACAATACAATATGGTCAATTAATGTAATTTTCGCTTCAGTAATTTTGTTGCTATCATTACAGCAAATTTATTTACAAATTAGGAAGGAGTTTCCTAAAAAAAAACTAAAAAAATAACATTTTCAACATGCATGCGTGCATGCTTAATTGCTTCTTGTTTATTACGAAATAGAAACAAGCACACTGTATATTATTAAAATTTATACTTTCACGAAGATTATCATGTATATTTCCCACTTGCAGCCTTGTTAATCATCATACCGTTATTCTTACAGGGCATGGTGCTTATACCAAGGCCACAAAGGGAAATTTTCAGAGGCGACGACTGTACCTTTACATCGGTATACTTAACAATTTGTGACCCTAACCAGAGACTTTGGACCCTAACATAATACTAGCTAGCAATAATTATAAAATATGAAAATATTTCGTAAATACAAAATATTTTCTGAATCCATTCCTTAATTCTTGCATGAGCACATGGTATTTAAAATGATGACTTTTTAACATTAAATATGTTATATAATTAATCATTCTACACTCAATGGCGTTAAATAGAATGATGTGGTCATTTATAAATAGGGTAAAGATAAACACAATTAAGCTCGTTTATTCTTGATCATAAATAACCAATTTCCCTCACTTACATTTCCATTCTAGAACTATGCAGTAAAATGCTCTATTATGCCCCACCCACTTTTCTACTATAAGTGGGCGTATTACTCAAGCAGCATCTTACTACGAGCAAAAGATCCAATATTGCAGTATCACAGGTACTGCAGTGGCAATGCGACGATGCGGTGTAAACGTTAATGTGATAGCAGACACTCCAAAGTCTCCATACTATGATACTAGACTCAACGATTCCTCCCCTTCTCTTTAGCTCTCCCCCACAGTCATGAGTCACCCCTTCCAACAATGCATTGCATTAAATTGATTTCGCTCTAGGGCCAGTATGTATATTTTAATATAGCTCCACTATATGTGTTTAACAGTGCGTACTTCACATCTTTATGTTTTAGTGTAAATAGAAATGAGAAAACCATCAACCTTTGATCATATAAAAATAGTTTTATGTCTTCTTTTATATATGTAAGAGTCTTTCATTTATAAGTTCTTTTTTTTTTTATGAGAGGGGGTGAAAGTAGATCGATTTTTTTTTTAGGTATATGTTTAAGTGCGTGTGTGGTATGGTATTTTATGAAACCTGTAACTTCGATAAAAATAAAAAGGAAAATAAAGTACACTCATGATATGTATTTTTATTTTGAAAATTTAGAAATTTCAATAGAATTTCATACGGTACATTCCTGCAGTAGAAAAATATCTGATTTGCAATGCATGATTCGTCATACAATTTACCACACGTATTATAAAGTGTGGTATAATTTTAAGATTGAATATTCAACAGCTAGTATATTGATTTGTATACGAAACCGCATATTAATAATGGTATTACGGAAACGATTTATTTCCAGTACAGCACACAGAAAGTTCTTGATTATGATATTATTTTTTTAATTTAAACACTTAATTTTTCAAAAAGAGAGAGCACGAGATCGTGATATATTTGACGTTTAATTTACAAAAAGTTTTATTGTAAGTCTCTAGCGGTAATCCATCAGTATATTATGACAATGCGTGAGTTTAATTTTCACGCTAGAGACAGCACGAACCCGACAGCCTGACTTGCATCTTTCTTTCCCATAGAACAATTAAGTGATGCATCATTGCAGAAAAGCACCTCTGCATCTTTCATAAAAGGAGGACCATACATTGCAACAAGAAGTATTATACTGTAGCCTACACGCATCCTTGGATTGCATCTTTGCAAGACAAGGACAGGACCACAAACCACAAACAGCAAAATACAGTTGGTAAACGTCCCATCTCGAGAAGACATATAATTAGTAATTGACATATCTTATTGCTGTAATTGTACCACAGGTGTGATAAAAACTTCAATTTTAATAATTCAACATTAACAAATCACAACCTATATTATAATGTATGTAGCCTAGGTAATCAATAATATGCATACTGTGCATCTCACAATACATGCCACCTTATATAATAAGTTTTGAAGTTGATACCGCGGTAATACACACGTACTGTGGTGTACTACAGCAGAATGATGTAAATTTTTCAAGGAAAAAATAAAAGTATATTATATGCACCAACAACATTATAAGTTACGTTAAATAAGTAACAATATTGCTCATGTGTATTTTAGTTCTATATATTTATAGTTACGTGCGAGCAAGCTATTATAGATAGAGAGCACTCCGAAATGACCTGGTAAAATATTAGACACAAGAAAAAAAAATAGTTTTTACGATTCTGTATTACTGACATACGTTAATCATCAAGCTTTTACAATTATTGCCAAGTCAGTTGATAGATTTAAGGCCTTAAGCTTGTAAGGACCATGGATGGCCCTTACTGTTAAAATAAAAGTAAAAAAAATCAAATTTTATAAATTTCGATTGTTGTTTCATAGAAAATTATTTTTGAAAGTTTGCCGGTTATGCGCAACGCAATAAACAACTCGAGAAAACTGAAGGTGAAAATGCGTAACAATCATAACATGCAAAACAGCACCAAACAGTGCGAAAATTTTGATAACAATTTTAATGCATGATTTTTTACAAGTAATAACTGAAAATTAAACCAGGTAAAGTTTTAGCATATAAGTTTTGTAGTTTTATTACAAAGTTATTGTGCGAACGAATTGTCACAGTTTTGTTTGGGCCAAAAAATCTTGGACAAGGTTTTTATTTATGGCGTCTCCAAGATTTCCAATGCTTAGCGACCCAAGCCATTTTACAAATTATTGTACTAATTAATAAAGTCAATAGCAGTTATTTTTATCGCGATCTATAGTAACTGCAGGCTATTTGACGTGATATGATAGCAGTAGAATTTGTGGGACGGCATTTTTTGTATGCAAACATGGTGTTAGAAGTGACGTCCATATCGGTCAATTTGGTATGCGAACATTTTTCATAATATTGTGACATATTTAAATATTGGCATTTCGTGAGCGCAATGCAATGTAGTTGTAGACAAAATTGTAAAAGTGAGAGAGCTTGTGTTTTTAGGTATTTTCCAAGTTGTATATCCGTGATACAACTAATTTAAATTATTTAATTTTTCAACAAAATGGCATCAGTTTTAAAAATGGTTTTTAACTTTTGCTGCTGGTGGCGCAACAGGTCGCAGCCAGCAACACCCCCACCCCCGCCTAGGGTATATAAGCTTTTGCACGGCCACGGAACGTCACTGCGTCGTGCAGTCACGGACTGCTAGGGTCCGCGGATAGACTAGGACTACCCCTCGAAAGCCAAAGCGTGCGTATAGAGCAAGGTGTCAGTCACCATGAGACCGCTTTCGTTCTTCGCTGAGTTTCTACCCACGGGTACGATGAACTTGGCAACGAGAGTAATTAGGGTTTGTACGACCGCGATCAGTCCCTTGTTATTTCTCTTTGTTGTTTAGATTTAACATTGTAGGTCCTCCTTTACTTTAGCCTAGGTCATAACTGATTTTGATCAAGTGTCTTATCGTAATGGACTATAAGTAAAGTGAAAGCCGGTAACTTGCCAGTACTTCAAACTTGAATTGTTAAATCCCACAATGTAATAATTATTAAATTGTACTGTTACTGTATTGTTTTTCGTGCTCTCGATCTTTTATATAATTATAATATGCAAATATTATAATTAATTAATCAATGATATATGTGTGCCATGTTTTGATTATGCAATAGTTTATTTTTGATATTAATTTTTTGTCATTGTTATTACATCATAGAATTTTATCTTGAGTTGACTGTATACTTTGACTTCGGAATAAATTAATGGTAAACCATACCTCTAGAATTTTGTTAAATTAACCTGGGTATTCATCTTCAATTTTAACTTCGAGGTTCGACTGGACATTACCAGCCGGGCTACACAGGCAGGTAAAGGTAAATACCAGACAGTGTCCTCTGCCCGCGGACGGTTACACTGTCACAGCTTGCAGGTCGCTCATGATATCGCGACCACTGACCAGATAACAGGCAGGTAGAGATAAATATTAGACGGTGTCCTCTGCCCGCGGACGGTTACACTGTCACAGCTTGCCGGTTGAGAGCGATACTCGGCCATCTGGTTAGCATGCAGGAAGGTAAATGGTAAATATTAGGCGGTGTCCTCTGCCCGCGGACGGTTACACTGCCACAGAGCTTGCCTGTCTCGCCCATGATGGCGTGACGTAGCCAGAGGTTAATATTGGGGGTATGCAGTAACATGGCCCCGGTGCGTTTCGCCGCTGCGTACCGAGTCCTAGATAGGGTGCGGCATTGTTAAGGAAGGGACGCTAAGGGGATCCGTGTTACAGATGGGGGCTCGGCCGGGATGTAATAATTAAAAATATTTAGCCGAAATATTTTTGATTATATCATAATTTAAATTTGGCACATTTATTTGTTTTCAAAGCAACTTGGGCACGCAATGTAAATACATATATTTTCCCTGCAGTGAAAGCGCGCGGAAAATGTATGCATACATGCACCATGTAATGCACACATGCACCATGTATTAAGATTACAAGACATTGTACATTGGCAACTGCACGTTGGAAAGGGAATCATCTTCGTGCGAATTACTCTGAGCATTTGCACACGCCAGAACAACGAACAATAGTGTTAAGGAGAGCTATAATTACCTCTCACTTATAGTAGCGGAGACGGACTTTCTCTACTATGTTGAGTAGGGGCACCATGGCAACCCCTAGCAGCAAAATTACACGCCATACGCGACTACAACCCTTCGCATCGGAGGATTTTAGTACTGCGGCAGTACTTTGTCATTTATTACACCCGGAGCAGAAATATAAAATAAGGGCAGCGTAGTCTCTGAGCCTCGAACAAATCTGCCCATTCACTACACGGACAACGGAGGTTGCCCACCCCCATGTTGAGAGGAAAGGATGTTCCCCGCGACAGACAGCGGTATACAATATCAAGAAAAACATTGTCTTTTAATTTTAATTTTTTGGCATTATGTTTTAATTGTATCCCTCATAATTTTAGAAATGCGAAACATGGTCAGGATAAATAATTTGATGCCATTTATAAAATTTGAGATTAAATTAAAACAATAAATTTAAAATTTTAAATTAAAATTTTTCTTATTAAATTAATTAATTTATGTTATCGACATTTTTAGGTCGACAAGCAATGGGAGGTTATAAACAGCGTACTGCTCATTCCCCAAAAGCTAACGCAAAGTCTTCGCGTGTCACGACTGAGATCAAAGAAAAACTACGCGACATTGCCATACGAGACAAGCTTCAGGCTGACGGGAAAATTAAAAAACCGGACGTTCTTCAGTCCACAAAGACAGTCAAATCGCGAGTTGGTGTTAGGTCTCCGGTGAGCTCGGTAGCCAAGGAGGCATCAAAGGGAGACATGTTGACAACACCTGACCCACCCAAACGTATCTCTAAGAAGAAAGGCCCTGAGCAAACTGGTCACCGCTCACCCCTTGAAATCCTTGAGAGTGAGAGAAAAGCAGATCCCTTCACATCAAACCTTACCTATCCTTACCGTGTTTGCACTCCATTAAAATCCAAACCAAGTCCTTTTTCAAAACCCACTGATGAGTACCAACCAGCAGCTTTATCCAAGCCTAACCAGCCAATTCCCTGCTACAATCCTACTCCAATCGTAAACCTAGTAGCCAGTACATCTGTGGCTGCAAGCACCACTGTGTCGTCAAGTCCTACTTCCAGCAACTACTCAGTTGCCAGTCCACCAAAACAACAGCAAAATTTTGAGGCGTTCGCTCAGGAGTGGGGCAAAAGGGAGACTGCATACAAGCGTCAAGTGAGGGATTTACAGCAGGAAAACGAAGTCAACGAGGCAAAGGCGGGCTACTACAGGGAAAAAGCTATCCAAAAACGCAAAGCCAAAATGGGCAGAAGGCGCGAGCGGAAACAATTACAAAAGCAAAAGACGAGGGAGAAGAAGAAAGAAGAAGAGGCCAAAAAGCGAAAAGAGTTGGCCAGCAACCCGTCTAACCTTCCATTCTGTACTTTGCTCTTCTCTTAGCACAAACTACACTTTTTGCATTTTGCAATTAACCACAGTTCCTGATTTTCTACTCAAACCAAGTTGATCTCTTTTATATTAAAAATACCGTAAGCTAGAGGCTGCGATCTCATAAAATAGACTGCGACTTAAAATACCATTACGTGCCGTATATGATCTCCTATGCTCAATTTTAATATTAAAATAAAAACAAATTTATCCTTACCGCGTTTTTCTACTTAAATGATAGAGCCGCAATATTTAAATGAAATAAAATTTATATCGTGCGATTATTTCATCTAAATATTTGCGACAATGTTGGAAGCAAGAATAACATCAAAAAAGAAATATTGTTTAAGTTGTTTAGGAATTTGCATGAAAAGATCTACTGTATATGATCTTCCAAATTTGTGTGTTTAAATTTTAACACTGTAATATCTGGTTTATTTTCAGTTCTTTTTTGGCCGGGGTAATGTAAGGACCATGGATGGCCCTTACTGTTAAAATAAAAGTAAAAAAAATCAAATTTTATAAATTTCGATTGTTGTTTCATAGAAAATTATTTTTGAAAGTTTGCCGGTTATGCGCAACGCAATAAACAACTCGAGAAAACTGAAGGTGAAAATGCGTAACAATCATAACATGCAAAACAGCACCAAACAGTGCGAAAATTTTGATAACAATTTTAATGCATGATTTTTTACAAGTAATAACTGAAAATTAAACCAGGTAAAGTTTTAGCATATAAGTTTTGTAGTTTTATTACAAAGTTATTGTGCGAACGAATTGTCACAGTTTTGTTTGGGCCAAAAAATCTTGGACAAGGTTTTTATTTATGGCGTCTCCAAGATTTCCAATGCTTAGCGACCCAAGCCATTTTACAAATTATTGTACTAATTAATAAAGTCAATAGCAGTTATTTTTATCGCGATCTATAGTAACTGCAGGCTATTTGACGTGATATGATAGCAGTAGAATTTGTGGGACGGCATTTTTTGTATGCAAACATGGTGTTAGAAGTGACGTCCATATCGGTCAATTTGGTATGCGAACATTTTTCATAATATTGTGACATATTTAAATATTGGCATTTCGTGAGCGCAATGCAATGTAGTTGTAGACAAAATTGTAAAAGTGAGAGAGCTTGTGTTTTTAGGTATTTTCCAAGTTGTATATCCGTGATACAACTAATTTAAATTATTTAATTTTTCAACAAAATGGCATCAGTTTTAAAAATGGTTTTTAACTTTTGCTGCTGGTGGCGCAACAGGTCGCAGCCAGCAACACCCCCACCCCCGCCTAGGGTATATAAGCTTTTGCACGGCCACGGAACGTCACTGCGTCGTGCAGTCACGGACTGCTAGGGTCCGCGGATAGACTAGGACTACCCCTCGAAAGCCAAAGCGTGCGTATAGAGCAAGGTGTCAGTCACCATGAGACCGCTTTCGTTCTTCGCTGAGTTTCTACCCACGGGTACGATGAACTTGGCAACGAGAGTAATTAGGGTTTGTACGACCGCGATCAGTCCCTTGTTATTTCTCTTTGTTGTTTAGATTTAACATTGTAGGTCCTCCTTTACTTTAGCCTAGGTCATAACTGATTTTGATCAAGTGTCTTATCGTAATGGACTATAAGTAAAGTGAAAGCCGGTAACTTGCCAGTACTTCAAACTTGAATTGTTAAATCCCACAATGTAATAATTATTAAATTGTACTGTTACTGTATTGTTTTTCGTGCTCTCGATCTTTTATATAATTATAATATGCAAATATTATAATTAATTAATCAATGATATATGTGTGCCATGTTTTGATTATGCAATAGTTTATTTTTGATATTAATTTTTTGTCATTGTTATTACATCATAGAATTTTATCTTGAGTTGACTGTATACTTTGACTTCGGAATAAATTAATGGTAAACCATACCTCTAGAATTTTGTTAAATTAACCTGGGTATTCATCTTCAATTTTAACTTCGAGGTTCGACTGGACATTACCAGCCGGGCTACACAGGCAGGTAAAGGTAAATACCAGACAGTGTCCTCTGCCCGCGGACGGTTACACTGTCACAGCTTGCAGGTCGCTCATGATATCGCGACCACTGACCAGATAACAGGCAGGTAGAGATAAATATTAGACGGTGTCCTCTGCCCGCGGACGGTTACACTGTCACAGCTTGCCGGTTGAGAGCGATACTCGGCCATCTGGTTAGCATGCAGGAAGGTAAATGGTAAATATTAGGCGGTGTCCTCTGCCCGCGGACGGTTACACTGCCACAGAGCTTGCCTGTCTCGCCCATGATGGCGTGACGTAGCCAGAGGTTAATATTGGGGGTATGCAGTAACATGGCCCCGGTGCGTTTCGCCGCTGCGTACCGAGTCCTAGATAGGGTGCGGCATTGTTAAGGAAGGGACGCTAAGGGGATCCGTGTTACAAGCTAGGTCACCAAATAAAAATGTAGGCCTGGACCTACTTTCCTCTGGTGCAGACGCAGCGATTAAGATTTCTAAATTTTGACTGAAAAACAACGAAACATTCCTACAATCACAAGTAAAATAGAACGGCGACATGTAATCTATATAAAAATAAGAATTAAATCTAATTTTTATTAAAAAATACTAAAGATTTTAGCCTGACAGTTTCTGTTTTTCGTCAGCTGTTTTGAACGAGAAACACCCTGCGGCGCTTTTACACACGCCTCCCTGATATAAAATACAATTTTTATGACATTTTACTTACCAACGCCATATTTTTTATTCTTTGTCGGTACCCACATATTTCCTTGACACTTTTTTCACTCGTCACATTGCCAATCACATCAATTTAGTCACAAATTCGAGTCATTTTACACAGTAAACACAAGACCGACGTAAACTAGCGTCCATAACCTGCCTCTCGCGCTATTCCCAGCATGCTTTGCGCGGGTTCATTGACGTTTTTATAACTTGTGTGTCTGCCGCTAGAGGCGCTACTTCGAAGCGCGCAAAATTTGCAAAATTGTTTTCCGTAAAAATAAAAAACATAATATATATCTTTTATTGTAATTTTTAAATCTAAAAAAGTTTACGTTTAAAATTATTTATCATCCATAGCTAATGATGAAAATTAAATTGTAAAATAATTTATTTAATAACCCTACAATTTAAAAAGTAACATCTAATTTACAGATATGGTATATGAATATAAATGAAACCTAGCTCCTCGCTGTGTAATATAGAGCTAGCTTATAATATAAATAAAGACTTAGTTTCAGAGAAAATTTTCTTTCCATTTGCGAATACTAAATCATATGAGAATCACATAAAACATAAAAAGCTGCAGCATTTGAAAGTATCCAGTTCGATTCTTTGCCGCTCATTAATTCATTTTATATATGTCGATGCGATATATGTCTTGAATGACATCTATTGTTAAAAATATGAACTAAAAATGAAAATTAAACGCATTTTAGACATCTGTGGAGTAAAATTAAAATTATTACAAAACCCTTTTATATCAACAACATTCAAATTGGCACTAGAACTTTAACAAAATTTATTGCCAAAGATAAAAATATATCTTTTATTTATTAATTTAAAAATTTCAATAGTATAAACAGTTTCCAGTATATAAGAAGTCAAATAAGAATAAGTTATTCTTACAATTACGTTCCCACTATTGTATACAATCGATCATAATATATATATAATATATAACTGATTTTTTTATTCATGTGAAATCAATTGTGTATTTGAAAAGCAATGAAATAAATTTTAAATTTGAGTTCACCATATGAAAATTAATTTAAAAATTGTCATGCTTTAACATTATATCTGTAATTAATATTCAGTTAGTATTCAGTTTTTTGTCTACTAATTTCGTTGTTTTATATACCGAAAAAAAAAAAAAAAAAAAATAATTAATTAATAATCACAAAATTAATTTTTAATATCTGTTTTACATGTAAAGATATTTATTAACAAATACAGTTTCATTTTAATAAAATTTTAACACAATAGATCATTTATTATTTCCAGTGCTTCCCATAAACTCTGTATATTATTTTTCTTCAATCAAGTGGCAAGGAGGTATTATGTACAAAAGAGTGAAGCAAGATTCGAGACAGTGACAACTAATTACACATAAACTGAGATGTAAAATAATGAAACAAAAAATGAGAAAGGATTGGTGCACTAGCCGATTCTGATCTAATTTGAATGCACGCTGGTTTTATTGAATTTGGCGTTGCCTACTCAAATAGTCTTCATGTTTAGAAGTTGATGGCTTTGCCGAAGTATGCAGACAGGTTTGCCTCTCTGAATGCTTCTGAACAGGTCTGAAAAATAAATTTTATAGTGTCATTAATGGTTGTAATATATTCCACATTGAAATATTTCAGAAACGTGCGTCAGAATTATAACATAACAGTTTTATAAATAATAGGCCCGCTAAATATCCTGGCGTTGAATTATTAAATATAATGTCTTATACTCAGTGGCATAATAAAAAATATATCCAAAGGAGGGGTTTTGCTAAAGGTTCACCAGAGACGCAGCATAAGCCATGCTGAGTTCCTATGTTAAGAGGTGGGAGGAGATGAGACCTAACCCTGAAAATCACTTCCCTATCTAGAACCCTGATTGTACCACCCTACTGCCTACCGAAGGCATCACATAAAGTGCCTATTTATTAACATGATCGGCAACGATGTGTACTGAATTTGTGGAATGAAGGACAATCGGTGTGTCTCTTCTTATCACTCATAACTTGATACCATATGTCTTTTATGCATAAGGGCTGTGTATAGGCACTTTATTCGGTTCCAGGAGTACAAACGTAAGACCCCTTTTATCTTTTTTAAATTGATCCTGATCTGTGAAGTGTGAACTCACCGGGTGGGCGTGGCAGACTCGGGCGACATCCTCACACGACGCTCCGTACTCCATGGCCAGCACCGCCTCGTTGATGATCTCTCCCGCACCCTGCAAGTAATTACATCAAGACAGGGATGTTAGCTTGAGCTAGTCGAGAGAAGCACATACATCGACAGAGAAGTTAAAAAGATATAAAGCTCAATCATACGAAAAAGATTGAAATAAAATTCTTAATTCAGTAAAAATAATTTACAAATTATTTTCAGTTTAAATTTAATTTCAGAATAATCACTATAAATTTATGAACCAAAGTGCAAAGTATTCAATAGTTAAACAAATTGATGCTAATGAATAATTATCTTAAAAATGTAAGGTTCACATAACCCTGGGAAAATTCTTTCGTTAGATATACTGTAGCGAATTTTAATTTTATATATTTGCTGTACTGTATTTTTCAACACTACTCTCATCTCTTTTAGCGAGGGAATTTTCCTCAGCAAGTTGAGTACTATAATCTCCTGGTCTAATTTCTGCACTCACGGGTCCAATGATGTGCGCTCCCAGCAGGCGGTCGGTGTGCTTGTCTCCGAGAACCTTGACCAGTCCGTCGGTTTCGTTGTTGGTCTTGGCACGGCTGTTGGCTGCGAACGGGAACTTGCCAACGCGGTACTCCACACCCTGGAACACAGTACAGTAGGTTATTGATCAGAACAATGAGTTGCCAAGGAGCTGATTATTAGCTGGTAAAGGAGTCTGAAACTTGATCCCTACAAAACTGACCCACAATGTTTTTCTTAAGTAATTAGATAACAGATAGCAGATTGACACATCCAATAATTTAGCCAGCTAATTGCTTACCGTAATATAGTTGCTTGGTGTAGGCTTGTGTCATATGGTTAGTACAGTATTTCAATTTCAAAATTGACTATTTAAACGTAAGATTTTAAATCAAAATTTAAATGGAAATTAAAATTGGAATCTGCACTCTTTTGGACTGCAATAAACTTAAGATTGTGGTAGAGAAGTACCAGGAGGCTCTATATGTTTACCCCTATCACTAACGTCACTCTTGAACAGAATATGAGGCCTATCTAAAAGAAGTTCCACCATGGCTACTCACGTCACTCTTGAGGTCCTCCTCTGTGCGTCCCACCCAGGCCACCTCAGGGTGAGTGTAGATGACGGAAGGCACGCAGTTGTAGTCAATGTGAACTGGACCGCCCGCGATCCCCTCAACGCAAACAATGCCTTCGTCCTCTGCCTTGTGTGCCAACATGGGCCCGTGGATGCAGTCACCAATGGCGAACACACTGTGAAAGGGTGAAAGATTAAATTTAGATTTAGGGGATTAATTTTTTACGTCAGGAAGACTTTTTTTTTTTTAAGGCTGGGATTTACACTACTTACTATAAAACTTAAAATAAAATACTGAATTTTTTGTACAAGAATATAGTGTACTGTAAATTAATCTTTTTGAGCAACTATAAATATTACAGACTGTTAAAATTGGACATTTTAATTTTCTATAAAAATATGACAGAGATTCTAGTGCCTGTTTTATTTATTCATTTTGTTTATTTTTCCCACATGACTTTCCTCGTTTTAGAAAAAAAAATCCTATTGGTGTTACAAGCTGTACTGACAACCTGACTAATGAACTCATCAGGTTATCCACATATTGTTGCCAGAGACTCACTTTGGCACGACTGTCTGGAAGCGGGAGTTGACCGGCACTCGTCCCTTCTCGTCTCTCTCGATGCCCATCTCCTCGAGACCGAGGTTTTGTGTATACGGTCGGCGACCAACGCACACCAGCAGAACGTCACAGTCGAGCTACGGACATGAGAAGAGTTATGGCAGTGTCTTCAGGACAGCAAAACAGGTGTCAAAAGTACAGTATAGCAGCAACAAATGTCTTTTGATGCGAAAACCATTTGCTACCCTTCTCCATTCCTGCAAATATTATTTCTAGCATCTCTAAATTATCACAATTCTGCATTGCAGTGAGGAAGACTAAAAATACATATTTATTAATTTTGTTCAAAACAATAAAATTATCAATCCCTTCCAGTATAGGGAAAATACATGAGTAGAAGGTGGGTCACCTTTCCTTCACTCACTGTACCCCTTCCACCCCCTACCCAACATCCCCCCTCTCCTTATTAAAATGGCAAATAAATACCCAATTAGGGTTAGATTAAAAAAAAATGACAATGAACCCTTTCCAATTTGTTATGATCTTTTCCAATCCTGTAAAACCATCTATCTCCTCACCTCTTCCTTCTTCTCAGGGTCCTTGACGTTCTGTGTGCTCACGATGACCCTGTCTCCCTCCTTCCTGGCAGAGGTGACCTTGGTACCCAGCTTGAACTTGAGGCCTTGCTTTGTGAGGATGCGCTGGAAGTTCTTGGCAATCTCAGCGTCAATGCCCAGACCTCCGATGGAGCCCATGAACTCCACGGCAGTCACTTCGGCTCCAAGACGGGACCACACTGAGCCCTGGCAACAACAAGTGGACAATTTATAGTCTGGTATTTTGTTCAATTTTAGTCAAATCTTGGTGTCAATGAATTCAATAAAATAATATTCAATGACTTTTTTAAAATAATTCATGTGAAAGTAAAGCATCTTTATCATATTTTTAACACAATGGGGAATTCTCTTACAACTCAAATTTTAATTTAACTACTATATTATGATAGGGTACATATTAACAATAAGTTTGACTTAAAGGCCTTCTGAACCTTTTCACAGTATTAAGTGCACGGTTAGCTTTGCTTCAGGGTGATTCGGCTGCATATTTTTTTTGGTTTCAGTAGCACAAATATCAGAGATAATAGCCGATGAAGAAGCACCTGTGACGTCACTCACGCTCATTCAGCGGCGACAATATAGGGAAATCCCTGCAAAAGATAGGTTCACTCCCGCTGCAACCACGACCACAATTTTACTTCTGGAATTTTGAAACTTTACCAGGGCAGTCTTGATAGTATTTGTCAAATAGACTGAAAGAATTTTTTCGGTGGCGTGTGTACAGATTGAGTTATTGCGGTTGCAAGATAAGCTAAAAATTTAACATTGTTTTCCTATACAACATTTTTGCTCCTCTTTCTACCGCAATAACTCGGTTTGTATGAATGTCATAAAAAAAAAACCTTTCAGGCTATTTGACAAATACTATCAAGACTGCCCTGGTAAAGTTTCAAAATTCCAGAAATAAAATTGTGGCCGTGGTTGCAGCGGGAGTGAACCTATCTTTTGCAGGGATTTCCCTATATTGTCGCCGCTGAATGAGCGTGAGTGACGTCACAGGTTCCTTTTCATCGGGTATTATCTCTGATATTTGTGCTACTGAAACCAAAAAAAATATGCAGCCGAATCATACTAAAGCAAAGCTAACCGTGTACTTAATATTGTGCAAAGGTTCATAAGGCCTTTAAGTTTCAACTTTTTTAACTCAAATTTGGGGACTCTGAAGGGATTATTAGAATAGGGGCAAAGTATGCAACCCGCGTGCAAACCTGAAAATTGTGACGTAGAAACTCCCTAGTTAACACACAACAACTGCCTAATATCATAGTTTGAGCGTCAAGTAGTGATTGGCTATAAATTTTATTAACACGATCGAAATCAGCGGGTTTTTCTACCCTAGTATCAATAGTTATAGTCCAGGAAAATTAAGTATTATGGTGGGCAAAAATAGTAAGAAGCTGAAATTTGGTACACATATGCCTGGATAGTACACGAGTTCCCAAAAAAAAGTCCCCTAAAATCCCCTTTGAGGAAACAAAATTACGGGACATTTCCCGGAAAAACATACTATTTATCAAAAATATTTTATTTCTAGTCAACCAACGATCATGCATGACTTGATAAAATGTTAAATTAGAACTAATTTAGCACAAAACACTTTCCAAAAAAATTATCCCTCTTCAATGAATAGTTTCCAAAATATCCCTGAAATTTACAAGAGGAATATTATTAAGGGATTTTGAGTTTCAAATTACTCTGCAAATATGCGAAGTATAAAAAATAATGTCATGATAAAACATAATTTGAATTAAATATTTTATACAATGCAGTTTATTTGCAAGCGCTAATGCATTTCGTTTTTGAGTTACGGGATTTTGGAAATCTTTTAACAATCAAAAAGTGGGCGTGACCCGGCTCCATGTATGTATTATGCTTTGTATAAATGAGGAAAATATCGTGCCTCTTTATAGTTGACATGGAGTGTGTGACACCACAAACATACTTGACCCTTCAATACCCCTCCCCCCCCCCCCCCAAAAAAAAAACCAACCTCCTACCCCCGTTTAAAAAATTAATGTTATGGATCAATTTGTGATTGAAAGATTAAGATCGTTGGAATAAAAAAACGAATAATGCTACTTGTATACACCCTCCTTTACCTCCCCCCAACCCCATTCAACTGACCCCTTCCCGCTCCCCCTACTTCCAATAACAATGATAGTCTATATATATAGCTGCATCTAAACAACATATTTATATAAATTATATGAAACAATGAACATTATCACCATACAATTCTCGTTCGTCACGTTTTATTTTAGTTCTTATACTTTTAAGAAAACAAATAATTAATATATGTGTTCTAATGCATTAATATAATAATCGCATACTTTTATAACAAAAGGTGGAATCTAATTTGTTTAATGAATCGGTAGGTACACATTCCTTGACTCAGCTGTACCGTACGAATATACATAAAGCTGATATTTCCTAAATAACTAATAAATTAATTTGTCCACCGTTATATGATACACGATTACGATCGAATTAAAATTAAAGTCATTTCCTTTTGTTACCATAAAATATGTAATATATTCTTTTTATATTTGTTCACAACATTTGAATTGTATACGTAATATAAAATTACTAGCTGTAAACAATTTAGGAATCTTCGTAATTTGTCACTTCATACGGAATATGAGTAGATTTAATAATTCAGTAGGTATTCAAACTGTAAAGTTTATAACTTGAAGTATACTAGAAAGAGTAAAATACATTCAATTTAATTATATTATAAAATAATAATGAATATATGATAATTTTTATGGTTAAAAGTTTTTCATAAAAATATATGGTACGTCACATGCTCGTATCATGCTGATTGATGGGGAGGTAATATATTTATAAAATATAAATCAACTTTTTTTTAATGCAACATAATAATGCTGTTGAAAAATCTAAATGTAATGATTCTATCTTAAATGATTCTTATTAAATGTCATAACAGATAATTAATATAATAAAATTTTATGTTTCTGTTATATAATCAAAATTAATTAACATTAAAAGCATAATATCTCATATATGCTATAATATAATATTATAGTGTATGTATCCAGTTTTTGAAAAGGTTGTGTTCCGTGACTATATTTTAATTAATGTTATATTTCGTTAATTGCAAAAAATGATTATTCTTAACATTTTTTCTTTTTCGATGTATGTACACTCTTCGGAATGCCATATAATTCTGATCTGGTCCAAGCATTTACATATAAATATTAACAAAGTCATTTATATTTTATAGTCATTACGATTATTATTACCAAAAAGAATACTTTTATAGAAAACGTTAATTAATACTTTAAAATATACATGCAAGAAATATTAAAATGTAATATGTATTTTTAATAATGCGTTTTCCTAAAATTTATTTGGATGTGGGGGGGGGGGGTGATGCAACAAGGAGGGTGTATAAAAATAGCATTATTTAATTTTTTATTCCAACGATCTCAATCTTCCAGACACAAATTCATCCATAGCATTAATTTTTTTAAACGGGGGTAGGGGGTGGGGGAATTTTTTTTTTGGGGGGGGGGAGGGGTATGGAAGGGTCAAGTATGTTTGTGGTGTCACACACTCCATATATGTCAACTATAAAGAGGCACTATTTTTTCCTCATTTATACAAAGCATAATACATACATGGAGCCGGGTCACGCCCACTTTTTGATTGTTAAAAGATTTCCAAAATCCCGTAACTCAAAAACGAAACGCATTAGCGCTTGCAAATAAACTGCATTGTATAAAATATTTAATTCAAATTATGTTTTATCATGACATTATTTTTTATACTTCGCATATTTGCAGAGTAATTTGAAACTCAAAATCCCTTAATAATATTCCTCTTGTAAATTTCAGGGATATTTTGGAAACTATTCATTGAAGAGGGATAATTTTTTTGGAAAGTGTTTTGTGCTAAATTAGTTCTAATTTAACATTTTATCAAGTCATGCATGATCGTTGGTTGCCTAGAAATAAAATATTTTTGATAAATAGTATGTTTTTCCGGGAAAATGTCCCGTAATTTTGTTTCCTCAAAGGGGATTTTAGGGGACTTTTTTTTGGGAACTCGTGTACTATCCAGGCATATGTGTACCAAATTTCAGCTTCTTACTATTTTTGCCGACCTCGCTTATACATTTCGTCCTAATATTCCTGGACTATATGTCTCTATGTCAGTTTACTTTAAGAGTGATAATCGTAAATATAAATTTATTGCAGGAAAATTTCGCCTGCTAGGCAGTTTCTACGTCACGTTTTGGTGCTAAATCCAAAAGAAGGAAGATTTTTAAAAAATTCCCTTGTTTCCAATTTTGAAAATTGAAACTTTTTTGTTTTGGGACTTGTAGTTTCAAGGCATAGAGCATCTGAAAAAAAATTAAAATAAATGTAGGAGAATTCCCCATTAAAACATAAAACCTTTGAAAATCATTTTAACTTTAATAGTCTCTTAAAAAAAAAAAAAAAAAAACGATAACAATAAAACCGTATATTGAACCAAATATATAAGAAATTCTATTATTTCAGTACAATTCCCGACGTCACAACTACACTCTCACTCACCAGCTCAAGTCCGATGACTCCAGCTCCGATGAGCACCAACTTTTGAGGCACTTTTTCAAGGCTGAGGGCGCCAGTGGAGGACACGATGGTCTTCTCGTCAGTCTCAATGCCGGGGAAGGGAGTGACTTCAGAGCCGGTGGCGATCAGAATGTTCTTGGTGCGCACCACCTCGCTGGAACCATCCTCGCGAAGAGCAGTCACCTCGTTGGTGCCTGTGATCTTGCCGTGACCGTTCACCAGACGAACCTGACAGATACGAGATTAGTTTAGCACTTTCAGGAACATTGTATATTGTAACATTGAACTTCAATAGATATAATCAAATCATAGCTACCAGTGTTGGTATATATAGGTGGAGAGAGTAGGGGGAGAGGTTTTCTTTTCAATTTAGTTCTTATTTTGGAGACAAATCGATAAGGAGAATATATACTGGCTCAATAATTTGATAATTTTATTTTATCCAAATATAAAATGCAAGGAATGTCCATAAAAAGTCAATATCAACTTGCAAACTATTTCTTGCACCTATTAATTACTTAAACAATACAAAGCCCACCTTGTTCTGCTTGAAGAGGTGTACAATGCCCCCAGTGAGGGCCTTGACTGCAGTTGACTTGGCCTCCATCATCTGGGGCAGGTTCAGGCTCAGACCAGAGACTGAAACAGAGCCAAGGTCAGATAGTGCAGCGTATGGTCTTATTAAAGAGTAGGAACTGGAGACATGAATATATTACTACATATATTTTTTTAAATAGTTTTATTAGTGAAAAAAAGAATACAGTCCTACCAAGGCCGGAAGCCTTATGGGTAGGTGCTGGTGTACAAATTATTTATATTTTATTTTTTTAGAAATAAAAAATAATCCCTATTATAACCTCGTTGCCAAAAAAAAAAAAAAGAAAGAAAGAAAGAAAGAAAGAAAGAAAGAAAGAAATGAGCAGACAATTGCAAATATTATCAATTTAAAGTAACATTCATTTAAAGTAACACTCATGTATGATTTACATTTTAAAACTTAATTGAACATGAGCTTACAATGATGAAATATTGTAAATTTATTGCCAAATTGAAAAATAAGGTATGGTACTTGAGACATACAGTATACAGTAGTAAAATGCTATGTATAATGTAATGCATCTAAAGGATAAGAATATCTCTTCTGCTGCAGTATTTTGCACTACACTTGACTTACTCTCGATTCCTCGCTTCTTCAGGTCGTCAGTGTGAGCCATGTGGTAGTAGTAGGAGTTGTTGAGGAGGGCCTTGGAGGGAATGCAACCCACATTGAGGCAGGTGCCTCCCAAAGTGGCGTTCTTCTCTATGCACACCGTCTGCAAAGTCACAACACTCACCAGATTTCCTCAACGTCTAGCAAGTTTCGACGAGATGGCTATGCTTTTACTGTATGTAGTTTTAAATTTTAGTAAATAACCAAGAGAGGCTTCAATTTAGTACTCTCACTGTCCTAAAAAAAAACACTTGTAAAAACAAATACAGTAGCTGTTTCAGCATGAAAACAAGGTAAAGCAGAAAAAAAAATACAGTAGTATAAAAAAAATTAACACCACGACTTATGGATAAAATTTTACAAATATTTGAAGCCTCTAGTAAAACAAGTTCTGCAAGTGATTAGAGCTCACTGGACAACTACATAATTTTCAGAATATTTAAAATTACAATGATAATGCAAGCAGTGGTAGTTTGCTTATGGCAATTTTCTAGTCTAAATTTGGCTGAGTGATGACACCATATTAGGGTCAACATAGCAACATGAAGAGAGAGAGAATTCTGTCTCTACTATAAGTGAAAAGGCTTTGATGCCAGAACAAGGGCATCAAAAAGAGGAAAAGTATCAGGGTATTGAGCACCTTTTTTAAGACAATACTCACATTCAAGCCCAGCTGTGCGGCCTTGATAGCAGCCACGTAACCTCCCGGCCCCGAGCCAATCACCACCAAGTCTGCCTCCTCTCCGCTGGAGTACGCTCTCCTCTGTGACGACGCAAACATCGGAGCCACTCGGCCATGCTGGGCAGATGGCTGCAAACAAATCAAGTTATCACATAACATGTCAAGCCTGTGTGGTTCAATGAAAATGGATGATTTTAGTGTATTCTTAAATATCTTGATCTAAAGGTGCATTTCGATGTCAATGGGGTTTGGCGGGGTGTGAAAAGCGCACTTGCATCAATCTCGTATGGCGGCTATATTTGTAATAAAATCGCTCCCCGCAAGGCAAGGAAATCCTGAACCTCTAATAGGCTGCGGCACGCGATTTTCTTACTGTCCCAGCTCCATGAAAATGCACCTTTATGCTGAAAACACCTTTATACCTTTACCAGTTAACCTTTACAGTAATGCATAAAAATATATAAAATCTGGTATACATTAATTGTAATTATGCATAATATTCATTTCATTCAAGGGTGCTCTATCAAATTATTTAGTTATACTATGCAATAATATGCATACATACATATTCCATGATATCTGCTGTGTATATGCATAGAGTAAGTGTTTCAATTTTTAGGCTTCATTTTGGTGTCCATAGAAAAAAACAATCAAAGGTCAAGGCTATTATGATAAACTAACACAAGAGTGATTATGAAGCAACAGACAACCGGCCGGCTATTGCTCGTGAACTGCTGGAGACAGGCATGCAGTATGCATAGATCAGAAAAAAAGGTGCTCAACCAAATGCCAGATAAAAGTATAAATACTTACAATAGTATACAAATTAGGACCTTAGAATATTCAAAAGGACATTCATCATCACTAAAATACTAATTTTAAGACCAATTCTTATTTTAGAGTCCTGAAAGGCCTTGAAAAAGGGCTCGTATGGAAGGCAAAATCGCAGGGGGCCGCAAATGGAGAACGATCAGCTGATCGCAAAAAATTGAAATTATGCGATTTCTGGTATTAAATAAAGGTTCAGGATTCTGCAAACACTTACCTTAAGAGACAGACACACTCGTTTCAGGATAACAGGCCTCATATTGAGGATTTGTAGCTAAATTATCCTTATTTTAGAACACGACTGCGGTAGCTGGCGGGAACTGTCTGGGTCTACGCCGGTCGTAGACGCATTAAATCTACGCCGGAACTTTTTCAATGTTCAAAACATCCATGACGTCACCCGACGTAGCTCTATTAAACCTACGTCGGTTGTATAAAACATATGATTCATGACGTCACTAATATAACAAATGCAATAAACGGAGCTAATTGTTCAAATTTTTTACTCCACTGACTTGTACGTGTAATTATATTATAATTGATTGTAATAAACGGTATTATGCAGAGTCTGTAGTAATTTTTATATTTATTAACTGTAAATATATTATAATATATTTAATATTTATATAGCTAGTGTGCGCGCATATAATATCATAATTAAATTATTAAAATATTATTAAAAATTCGCATCTGTATAATTAATTCTGTATATAAATAATAATATATATATTATAATATATATTATATAATATTATAATATATATAACATATATTATATAATCATATACTAAATTAATTTAATTAACTAATAGCTATATAGGCAGCTATAATATAGTGCAATTAAGTGACGACGAAGGTATAAAAAAAAAAACTTTCCGGCAAAACTGGCATAAGAAATAAAAAAGCGTACGTGAATTGAGTGAAATATATATAATTCTATATTAATGGGAAGCTGCATGTGACCTTGACGTCATCGCGACCTTTGTCCTGACAATACTTTATTTACAAGAACAGAATTGGGCCGCGCACTACACGTAAGATCCTATAATATACGGAGCAATTTTTCGATCGCGGTATATTGTTAATTCTGTACACAAGTTCTGTTTCCGAATTGAAAATCACGTATTGTAACAAACCTTTTACATTTGCCACTATTAAAATATTATTTGCAACCCCAGCTCAGTTTAAGTAAAAAGAAACTCTAAAAAAATTCGCAGTACTTGTATTAATTCTGATTTTGGAGCGGGAAATTTGCGCAATATATATATATATATGCCCATGGTGTCAAAATCTGCTGATCTTCAACATACGAATATCTTCCAGTAAAAATATGGCGACCAAATTGGCAGCTAGGTCAAAGATTCCCATTGAAATATTCGTTATAGGCAATTAAAACCCACAAAAATTCAAATTTATTTTCCAGGAAAAAGGTCCGTAAAAAAATATTTTAAAATGCATTGAAGAATTCATGATATATTATAGCTAGATAGGAACTTTTCGGACCAATTAATTAATAAGTTTTGAGTAAAAAGCTGTTTTCTGTTCCATGTAAGACTATAACATGTTAAAAAATTAAAATACCTCCAATTAGTTTTAAAACAACAACTTTGGGAATTTTTTTGGTGAAGAATTTTTTATCGGAAGAAAATAAAATGTTAAAAAAATGCAATCGCTCGATCTTCACTCTACTTTAATAAATATATATAATAAACTGCACGGCCTGCATGACGTATACATACGTACTTCATTACTTCGATTATTTGGTACGTCTATAAATTAATTCATTGCATGTATTTTTCGAGTACTAGCTTATAGCTCCAAAAATGTACTATATAGCTAACCTTCTAAAAGCAACATCGAATATTATGTACCATTTCACGTCATAGTGGCCACCTACACCACCAAATATTAAAGTTCTTTGATTTTAATAAAATTAAATCTCAGGACATGTTCGTATAATGAACCTATACAAAAATAGTTTTTGTATTTTTCAAAAATATTCAAAATTGAGGGACAATGGGCATTGCAAATACGAAATGGCGTCAGAATGCAAATGTAGCAATTAAACGGCGGCTCCAGTAACTCGGAAAATATTATGCACAGATTAAATTTGATTTTTTCTATGGATGCATAAGCATATGTGTCTACAACATCCTGCTTTTAGATTTTCTCTATGGGTTTTAGTTTTTTTGTTATACCGGTTCCCGTAAGCCAAGTATGACGCTTTTGAAGCATTTGCTTTCCGCAGCCCAAATAAAGGCTAATTTTTTTTAAATAAAAAATTGATTCTATATAGCTCCTAAACATCTCTTCGTACCATAAAACTCCTAAAAATAATTTTTTTTTCTCAACTATATAATGGCACAGTAAACGAAAAAGGGTACAATTCGAATGTACCTATATACTTTGCGGGCCAAAAAAGTCGATGTCATTCATACTTTAGGAGAATTTTAATGACACGAATGGAATCCTCGTATCTTAATTAGTAAGAATAAAAAATAATCTCGATGTACCTCTCGAGTATTTCCTTGCAAAAGCTACTGGGGGTTAATATCAGGTCAGTCCAATAAGGAGATGGGCTTGGGTCAATAGATTTCGATGACTTTCACATATATTATGTTACACATCTAACCTAGTTTGATGAGGTTTGGGCATTATTTTTTGAAATTTAAAAAAAAAAAAAAAAAACGAAATTCAGGAATTTTCAAAAAATCAATAAAGAATAAAATCAATCTCGGGAGATAAAAAAAAAATGTATCTTAAATTCTGCTACACATAGAATTATATTTAAATTTTTTCAAGTTTGTAGTCAGATTGCCAAACTTTTTTGCACTGAAAATTTTGACCTTCAAAATTTATTAAGGTCAAAGGTCAGAGGTCAAACTACAAAAAGCGTATAACTTCATACCAAAGCACATTGTTAAAAAAATCAAGATATGGGTTTTAAACAATGTTTATCCTTCTATAAAAAACCGGTTTCAAATTTATGGAGAAATTCAAAATTTTGAAATTATGATTTTTTTTTACTAATTATTCCGAGGTTTTTAGAAAAAAAAATCGAGTTTTGTCATGAATTTTACACAGGTTACTCATCTGACCCAGGTTGATAAGATTAGGAAATAATTTTTTCAAATTTAAAAAAAAAAAAAAACGAAAAACGAAATTTGGGTATCACGTCAAAACAACGAAAACAAAAATCACGAAAGCATTTTCAACGACTGACTTTATCCCGAAAACAATTACATCGAAAACAAATATAAACGAAATCATTTACCACGAAATTAAATTAACACGAAACAAAATAATAACGAGAACAAAAATCACGAAAACAATTTGTCCGAAAGTAATTTGACCGAAATTAAAAAGGACGAAAGTAAATTAGAACGAAATTATTTTAATACGAATTCAAAAATCACGAAAACAATTTGACCGAAAATTATTTGAACGAATTCATTTAAGACGAATACAAAAACCACGAAAACAATTTGACTGAAAAGTTATTTGAACGAAAACATTTTAGACGAATCAAAAAATAACGAAAACAATTTGACCGAAAGTTATTTGAACGAAAACATTTAAGACGAATCAAAAAAGAACGAAAACAATTTGACCGACAGTTATTTTATTTTAGTTATTTATTTAAATTTGAACATTTAAAACGAATGGAAAAATCACGAATTTGAACGAACGCTATTGAACCGAAATAAAAAACACCGATATTTTAATAAAAAATTATAACAACATTAAAAAAAAAAAAAAAAAAAAAAAAAAAAAAAAAAAAAAGTAAATTAAAACGAATGCGATAAAGAAGTATATACAGACTGAGCCAGAAATGGTGTTCCGAACCCATGCTAAAATTTGGGCAGGTTAACTTATTTGAGCTAGAAATTTGAAATTTGGCATAAGTGAAGCCAAGAGTTCCAGATTCTTTTGACATGTACGTGTTAAACAATTTTTAAAATTAATATTTCCTACCGTTTTAGGGGTTGATTCACGATTTGCATTTCTTCCTTATGAGATATCCATGTTAAATTAAGTTAATTGAAATAAAAATTTTAGCTAATTTGCACCAAAATTAGTTTTTAAGGTTTTCAGAGCACGCCCTAAAAATTAAATCGTTAACTTGCTCGGATTCAAAAAATTGAAAGGTTGTTTATGAGATAAAAAAATAAGTCCGTTTCAGTGGCATAATCAAAATTTTGATAGCATAATTTTTTCATGTAGTATGGGTCATTATCTCATTAGGGGTTGTTTTCACCACTTTTTAAATTACACCATTAAATTCAACGTGCTCTGAAAACCTTAAAAACTAATTTTTGTGCAAATCGGCTAAAATTTTTCTATCAACTTAATTTAACATGGAAATCCCATAAGGAAGAAATGCAAATCGTGAATCAACCCCTAAAATGGTAGGAAATATTAATTTTAAAAATTGTTTAACACGCACATGTCAAAAGAATCTGGAACCCTTGGCTTTACGTATGCCAAATTTCAAATTTCTAGCTCAAATAAGTTAACCTGTCCAAATTTTAGCATGGGTTCGGAACACCATTTCTGGTCAGTCTGTATATATATATATATATATATATATATATATATATATTATATATATATATATATATATATATATATATATATATATATATATATATATATATATATATATATATATACTTCTTTTATATTTATTGCATTCGTTTTAATTAACAATTTTTTTTTTTTTTTTTAAACGTTGTTATAATTTTATATTATTTTTCTTCATCGGTGTTTTTTATTTCGGTCCAATAGCGTTCGTTCAAATTGTATTCGTGATTTTTCTATTCGTTTTAATTAAACGTTTTCGTTCAAATAACTGACGGTCAAATTGTTTTCGTTCTTTTTTGATTCGTCTTAAATGTTTTCGTTCAAATAACTTTCGGTCAAATTGTTTTCGTTATTTTTTGATTCGTCTAAAATGTTTTCGTTCAAATAACTTTCGGCCAAATTGTTTTCGTGAATTTTTTATTTCGTTTTAAATGTTTTCGTTCTAATTTACTTTCGTTGTTTTCCAATTCGTTCAAATATATAACTATCGGCCAAATGGTTTTCGTAATTTTTGAATTCGGCTAAAATGTTTTCGCTGTAAATGCTTTCGTGTTTTTTAAGTTTCGTTATAAATGCATTCGCACATTTTCTATTTCGGTTAATTATATTTTCGTTTAAAATGTTTTCGTGTTAAATTACTTTCATCCTTTTTGTTTTCGGTGTAATGCCTTTCGTTTAAATTGTTTTCGTTCTTTTATTTTTCGTTCTTTTGACGTAGACTCGAAATTTGACCGTGCAGAATATCGATTTTTTTTTTTTTATTTTCAAACCTTATCAACTTAGGTCAGATGAGTAACCTGTGTAAAATTCATGACAAAACTTGAAAATATTTTTCAAAAAACCTCGGAATAATTAATAAAAAAAAATCGCAATTTCAAAATTTTGAATTGCTCCATAAATTTGAAAACGGTTTTTTATAGAAGGATTTAAACCTATATCTTGCTTTTTTTAACAATGTGCTTTGGTATGAAGTTATACGCTTTTTGTAGTTTGACCTCTGACATTTGACCTTAATAAAATTTCAAGGTCAAAATTTTCAATGCAGAAAAGTTTGGTAATCTGACTACAAACTTGAAAAAATTTAAATTATAATTCTATGTGGAGCAGAATGTAAGATTCAAATTTTTTTATCTCTCGAGATTGCCCTCTTTATTGATTTTTTGAAAATTCCTGAAATTTGTTTTTTTTTTTTTTTGAAATTTCAAAAAATAATGCCCAAACCTCATCAACCTAGGTTAGATGTGTAACATATGTGAAATTGATCGAAATCTATTGACCCAAGCCCATCTCTTTATTGGACTGACCTGATATTAATCTGGGGTAACTCCCTCTATATTATTATATACTCTATACGCACCGCGTGCGCACCTCGTCAGACCCGTGATAGCACGAAGCGGCAGAGTGCTGTTGTGTTTATTGACATATTGACATGAAATTTATGCAAAACTAATATTTTATTGCATCTATGAAATAAACTTGCTACTAAATTATGTCACTGAGATAATTTTCTATCTATATATTTGCTACCATTTTTACGCAAAATTCAATCCCACGTACCTATCTTAATTATAATAACAAATGGAAGGAAAATTATCTCAGTGACGTAATTTAGTAGCAAGTTGCAAGGTTACTCCATAGATACAATAAAATACTATTTTTGCGTAAGTTTCATGTCAATAAACACAACAGCACTCGGCCGCGGCGTGCTATCACGGGTCTGAAGAGGTGCGCACGCGGTGCGTATAGAGGGAGATCAGTTACCCCAGTATAGCTTTTGCGAGGAAATACTCGAGAGGTACATCGAGATTATTTTTGATTCTTACTAATTAAGATACGAGGATTCCAGTCGTGTCATTAAAATTCTCCTAAAGTTTGAATGACATCGACTTTTTTGGCCCGCAAAGTAGGTACATTCGAATTGTACCCTTTTTCGTTTACTGTGCCATTAGTTGAGAAAAAAAATATTTTTATTTTTAGGAGTTTTATGGTAAGAAGAGATGTTTAGGAGCTATATAGAATCAATTTTTTATTAAAAAAAAATTTAGCCTTTATTTGGGCTGCGGAAAGCAAATGCTTCAAAAACGTCATACTTGGCTTACGGGAACCGATATTACAAAAAAAATAAAACCCATAGAGAAAATCTGAAAGCAGGATGTTATAGACACATCATATATATGGTTCTGCATCCATAGAAAAAAATCAAATTTAATCTATGCATAATATTTTCCGAGTTACTGGAGCCGCCGTTTGCTACATTTGCATTCTGACGCCATTTCGTATTTGCCCATAGTCCCTCAATTTTGAATATTTAAATATTTTTGAAAAACACAAAAAGCATTTTTGTAGATTCATTATACGAACATGTCTTGTGATTTTTATCAAAATCAAAGAACTTTAATATTTGGTGGTGTAAGTGGCCACTATGACGTGAAATGGTTTCTAATATATAATATATAAATTTTTATTTATATATATAAATATATAAAAATTGATTTGAAAATCCATTAAAGAATTCATCATAGATTACGTACGTATTTTTAAATTGGTACCATAGTTCAGACGAAGTTGGAGTAAAAAGCTGTTTTCTGTTCCATAAGGATGCATGTTAAAGGCCTCCGAAACACCAACTTTGGGAATTTTTTGTGGTGAAGCTATTTGAGATGGAATTTTTTGGTTTTCATTTCTCAATAGAGGGCGAGTTGAACTATTTTTATAAAATAAAACATTCAAAAAAATTAAATCGCTCACTCTACTATAAGTCATGATTTATGCAACAGCATGGTAGCATGCCAAAAATATTTCTAATATTTTTTATATATTTTTTTCCTATACTATATAAAGATAACCCAATGCTCAAGTAATCGTATTGATTTTGTAAAATAACACAATTATCAAAAGACAGTAATGGAATTATGAGACGTACGTCCATATTTGTCATGGTTGCGCTTTTTTTTTTTTTATTATGTACAGACCTTAATAAAAAAATGCATGCTTAGCTAATTTTTGTTCCTTGCAATATGTACCACGGTTATAGCCTAGCAATTGTAATATTGGTCAGAAAAATTCACAATAAAAAATATTAAGAAATATATTTGCCAAACGGCAGCGACGCAAAGTTGGCTCCGAGCACTAGGTGCAAGAATGGGCTTGCCTAAAAACCTCGCCGCAATAAAGATATTTTCTATTCTATTCTATATAATATATAACAGTGCGCCAGGGGACCATTTTATGCTTATTTCGTAATATCACTTTAACTTTTTAGTTTATATCTACGAAATTCAAAAATATTATTAATTCATCTTGGTACGTCCTTTTATAGGCCTTCCTATAAAGTCTATAAACACAACAGATTTTTTTTAAACAAAATCTGAGGGGGGTTTATATTTTTTTACGGGACTATTTGTTCCGGAAAGAAAAAATGAGATATTATTATAGAATGTGAAAATTTTAGTGGCTTAATCGAAAGAAGGGGTAACAAAATATATTGTACTGTGACTTTTTTCAGATTTTTCTGAGACCGGGAACCATTTTTAAAAAATTATTGAAAGTCTAATTTTATGACGTCACGGGCGGCACATCCCTATCCTTTTTCTTAAGGTGTACCGCACGTGACGTCATCAAAATAGAATTTCAATAATTTTTTAAAAAAGTTCCCAGTCTCAGAAAAATCTGAAAAAATTCACAGTACCCTATTTTTACCCCTTCTTTCGATCAAGGCGATTAAGCCACTAAATTTTTCACATTCTACTATCTCATTGTAATTTTTGTGGGTAAATTTCTCATAAGGAATTTCAATTAATATAATATTTCGCCTATAATGGACAACATGCATGAAAAATTTTTATTGCAGAAATGAATAGAGGGTACCAAATTATGCTACTCTGAAATTTTTCAGATTTTTTTGAAACCCAGAACTATTTTCAAATAATTATTGAAAGTGCGGCCACGCCCCCTGGAGGCGTCAGTAGGCGTATCCAGTCTCTATCCTTTTTATTAAGAATTCAGAGGTGCCAACTGAAATCACAGGACTTTCAATAACTATTTAAAAATAGTCCCGGGTCTCAAAATAATCTGAAAAAATTCAGAGTAGCATAATTTGGCACCCTTTATTCATTTCTGCAATAAATTTTTTTCATGTATGTTGTCCATTCACGCTTTTATTTTTCTTTTGCCGGAAAGTTTTTTTTAAAGTAGAGTGAGCGAGTTCATTTTTTTTAATACTTTATTTTTAAAAAATAGTTTAAGCTGCCCTCTCTATTGAGAAATGAAAACCAAAAAATTCCATCTCAAATAGTTTCACCACAAAAAATTCCCAAAGTTGGTGTTTCGGAGGCCTTTATAACGTGCAGCGCGGCCTTATGGAACATAAAACCGCGTTTTACTCCAACTTTTTCTGAACTATATATATGGTACCATTTAAAAAATACTTACGTACGTAATCTATGATGAATTCTTTTTAATAAATTTTCAAATAAAAATTTTTTTTTACGGGGTCGTTTTCTTGGAAAAAAATCATGAAAATCCTTATGGGAATTAAACCGCAAAAACTTTTTTTTTGCAAAAAAAAAAAAAAAAAAGATTTTTTTCCGAAAAAACGGCTTCGTAAAATATTTTTTTTATTTAAAAATCCATTAAAGAATTCATCATAGATTACGTAGGTATTTTTTAAATGGTAGCATAGTTCAGAAAATGTTGGAGTAAAACGCGCGCGGTTTTATGTTCCATATAAGGCTGCACGTCAAAGGCCTCCGAAACAGCAACTTTGGGAATTTTTTGTGGTGAAACTATTTGAGATGGAATTTTTTGGTTTTCATTTCTCAATAAAGGGCAGCTTAAACTATTTTTAGAAAATAAAATATTAAAAAAAAAATGCAATCGCTCACTCTAGCTACTTTAAATACCTCTCCGCTTAATTTTGCACTGCCTTATTTATTTATTTTTTTTTAGTATACGTTTATATATATTATAATTGCTACATATAATTTAATAATATATATTAATAATTTAATTTAATTATATACACTATATATATTATATTTACAGTAAATAAATATAAAAATTACTATATTATAGACTCGATCTGCATATTAAAATACCGTTTATTACAATTATTACAATAAATTATTATAATTATAATATTATTAATTACACGTACGATCGAGTCATTGGATCGAGTAAAAAATTTGAACTTCAGCCTCGTTTATTGCATTTGTTATATCAGTGACGTCATTAATCATATGTTTCATACAACCGACGTAGGTTTAATAGAGCTACGTCGGGTGACGTCATGGATGTTTTGAACATTGAAAAAGTTCCGGCGTAGATTTAATGCGTCTACGACCGGCGTAGACCCAGACAGTTCCTAGCTGGCGCAGAACGGAGACGAAAATTGAGAGATACCAACTTGACAGGAAAGGAGAAAAAAATTCACCATACCAACATGACAAAAAATATTATGAATATAGTAAATAGTTATTTTTAAATTTAGTTGTGTAAAATATTAAGGTTATTAAGTTACCAACATATAATTTATTGTATCTTTGATTGAAGAAATATATTATCATGTTTAAAGAATAAAATAAATAACTTAATGAAAACGTTAACAAAAAGAAAGACACGAAAAATATGAAACGCCTGAAACATAGGCAACTTTTCATGCATGAGTGTTTGGCAAATCCCTATCAAGGTCTACTTTACAGGCGCAATGGAACAATAATTACAGAATTATTACCAATACTCAATACTTAACCAAATTAAAATGGTTTTCCTCCTCATTGTTAGTAAATTTCAAGCTAATAGTAAAAATAATAAAAAATTTTAATTTTTTTGTTGTTAATATTTCCGTACCCACATATCGCTCGATCGTCTATATTATGAATAAAATGAATATATCAAGTATGCTTGAAATGGTTGAGTTTTTTTTTTCTCTTACCAAATAACTGCACTAATTTCCATTGTATTTTATGTTAAAAAAATTAAAAAAATTCATCGAGCTTACTATTGGACAACATGAGCACAGCTAGTGTGAGTGGGGATAATTGATCAATTAACCCACCATTGCAATACAAGAAAAAAATTCTAAAATAACAAAGACCCTTTCCACAAATGTTAACTATTTACTCTTATAAAGTATTAATATCACAAGACCACATTTGTATTAATTATTAATGATATTTAAAACAAAATCAATACTGAACTTTTTTATTATTTTATTAGACAGACTCATACAGACAGACCACAACTTATCATACAACCAAAACATACAAACCAACCATAAAAATTACAAAGTTCCTGAAGATACTAATGATAATTATATAATTCTAAAAAAAATCTAGTAACTAATTTATTTTTTTACACATAATATTTAAGGAATAATTTTATTTTCAAAAAAGTCTTTCAACTCAATGGAAAATACTGATCACAATAACATAAAGTTAGCAGCAAGCAAAAACTTATAAGATAAAAAATTTAATTAAAGTTAATTAGATAACCATTTTATTTGCTAAAAGCTAAGACACATAAATTTATTCAATTATATGACATTTATCGATGTATATAATCGTTTATTTCGTTCATAATGAAAATGTTCGTATTAGAGGAATTAAACATCGGACTTAAATTTACCAAACTGAACACGAAGAAGGAAATTTTCTTGAATTCAATTAAGTACTCTAAAAATATTGCGTGAATTTGCAATTTTGATTCATATATAATTTAGATTTTTTTCTCAAAAAGGAAGTATTTTTAATTGACAAAATCAACAATTCTGATGTCAAACAAACAATATTTTAAAATAATTTTTTAATTGCCTTGTAATTGTTTAGAAAAATTAATATAACATTGAAAGCTCTGTACATTAAATATTGTTCAGTAGGTTTTGTTTTGTGCACAATTACGGGGTTTAAATGTAATTTGCATTTAAAATCAAAATTACATTATTATCAAAATTTTCTAGTTCACAACTAATTTAAATTAGTTACAGACAACATCAATAATTAATTACAATAATATTAACAATTTCTAAATTATTTGTGACAGTTGCATTTTTTTAAGTATTGAATTTGTTTGTAATGTAGGATTGAAATGAATAAAATCATATGTATTTCTCAATAATTTCACAAGAAGAATTAAATTTTGATTCATAAAAAAAAAAAACGTGTACATTTTTTTTTTTTTAATTGAAGTTACTAAAACAAAATTATTAATGCATTTTAATGCACTTTCTTTACACAAGAAATGTTATACATATGAGACAAATTTCTGCGTTGATTTAATATGGTGTCACATACTTATTATTTGCATTCTCTGTCAAGATTATATTTAACCATGCTTCACTAACAGTAAATGTAATAAAAGAAATAACGTTCTGCATTTACTAAAATCTTACAACTATTGCAACAGTAAAGTTATTCTTAACTATTTTTATTATTATATAGGAAATTCAATGAAATTGAAAATTATGAATGTAACATCAATTTAAAAATGTAAAAATATTAAAAAAATTTTGATAATCGAATCATATTGAAGTTATATTTTGTATAAATAATATTTTGCGTTAATATTTTTCAACCATTTCATGCATGCATTTTTAATTCATAGCATTCCATATTGGAAATTATATTATGAAATACAATTTATGATCAAAAAGGGTGTCGTTTGTTTAACTTTCAGTTATATCATTCTTTACACTCCCAAAAAAATTTTAATTTTGTTTAAAAAAATCTTATACCCTTCAACTAAATTTAAAAATCGAAATTTAATGTACTTCTTTGATTGAATTTGTGAATTTTATTATCAATTTTAATTATAATTTATTTGCTATTTTTTTATTTTCATGATAATGAATTCAGTATATCTGAACAGGCATAATAATATTGCTACATGTATAATGTATAATCATTTGACTTTTTTACATTTAAATTGTAAAGTAGTTTACTGGAAAGAAAACCCCAACTTGAATCCAATTAATTTTCACTTGAATTAACACATACATATTCTTAAAACTATCAAATTAAAATGAAGATGAAGGTGAAATATTGCCACGCCCCCCTGGATGACTCATCATCGCTTGCTGCTACGCCCCTTGAGGGTGAAGCGCTTCCAGAAGCTCTGTTTCTTGCCAGCCTCTTCCTCGACTTCTTCCTCGGCAGCAGGTTGTTGCACGTAGCTCTCTATCCTGGCAGCCTCCTGATGACCGTGGCGAGATCCATCTTGACCGTACCTGGCGCCAGAGTCAGGACCGTAGCGTGCCACGGCCTCTTGAGAGTACCTGGAAAATATTTCGAGTGTTAGACACAAGAAGTTTTCAGTCTTCAGAAGAGTTGCAAATTAATATATAGGATTATAACCTCAAAGCGAGTGATAATAATTATGCAATATAAATATATATATATTTTTAATTATGCAATTTTAAATAGCTCAGAGAAAACAAATTAGAAAATATTGCTTGCGAGGAATAATAAAATACCATTATATGTATATGTAATTGCTTGGAAAATACAGCATGGGGGGAGTTACAACTCTTACAACCCTTAATTATTATATTAATTATAATTTAGTATAAATTTAAGCTATAAAGCGACCTGAAATGCACGTGGGGATTCAGCGCTTATATAATTTTCTTATTATAATTGTTGGTTGTCCTCCCGGCGTACTATAAAAAAGAGACGTGGGGCAAAATGTTCAAAGAAATTTAGAACACAGGTCAATTATTCCCTTCAACATTTCCTCAGCCCCAACCCTCGTGTGTCGTGTCTCCTCCTCAAATTCATCCACCCTTGCTGACACCATGCAGTGTGTTTTCCGCAAAGTGCGCGCAAGTGAAAACGTACCTGACAGGCGGCTCGCGCGTGGGACTGCCGTGTCCCGAGTCTCTGTCGTCGTCTCTAGCTGTCCTGGTGGGTCGACTGCCCGCTGATTCAACGCGGAGAATCTCGAGGAAGTTTGAGTCACTCTGACCGTTGAAGCTCAGGTTGTGAATGTTGATCTCCCTCAGCTGATCCGGGGACAGCGGGCTGCGCTCAGGGTCCATGCGGAACTCATTCGGATCTTCCACAAAAGCTTGTCTTAAATCTCTCATTATTTTCTTACGAATAGTCTTTTTCATTGATAGATGTCTTTCTAAATGTTTAACATCTTTTTGTGTTAATGTACGATTTCCGCTATAATTATAAGTATCTGCTTCTTTGCGGCTTCGTCTATTTGAATCTTTTGCTTGCTTTTTCTTATGTGCTTGATAGTTTTCTTCTTCACCACTTGATCCTACAGATACGGCGCTGTCAGGATCAGTAGCGGGTTCTTGTGGTGAAATGTGTAAATCGGTGAAATGCTTAGATGGTGGTGACACAGCGGTAGGACTACGAACTTCATGGTCATTACGACGGCGGGAACGCGGGCTGTACTGCACGCCGTCAAATGGGACACCGAAGATGTCGCGCAAATGTGGGATATTGCGCTCAGACATGGTTCTGAAACAGAAAAATTAAGAAAATATTAGAATAAATATATATTTTGGTATTTTGTCATCAATTTAATTCACAATTTATTTTTTGACAAATTCATATATACACGTGCAGTATAATAATAATATTTAATATACAGTATTTAAGCTATAGTATAGCATTATATAGCACGCGCGTACTATAGCACGCACTGACTTATGAGAAGGGTATTTGTATACCCTGCAGGTGTATATTTCAAGTTGTCAATCAGTGGCGTGCACTTTACAGATTTCCTCTCTGCATGAGCCAAAGCGAAGGTTGGGTTACCAAAATTGAGTCAGACCGCCGGATATACGGGGTCTAAATCTGGAGTGCACTCGATCGTTTGAAGCGTGAAAAATATTTTACAACATAACAAGCTAGACTTTAGTATTACTGCATAACAGTGAGGTATATAAATTTGCATACAATGCCACAGTCCATAGATATATTATAGAAATGAGATTTTGTATTTACTATTAACGAAATTGTAATATTTGTTTAATTAAATTTTTTATCAATATAGATATTTGCATGATATGCTACAATAATAAACAATACCATATGTTTTATGTATCAGTATCATTTATTCAGTATAATATGTAGTAAATTATTATAGGATGGATATGAGCATTTGTAATAATAATAATTATAAAGTCAATTTTTCACATGCTGTATTAAAATTCATAAATATTTTTATTTTTCAATATCATTGTTATACAATACATTACACAAGTATCCATTTTATTTGTATTTCTAGTTTCATTCACATAAAAATACAAATTTCCATACCTGTATAGTAAATAACTGATGCTAATCAAATGGGCGTAACGCAAATCACTTTACAAAATTGTATGTTTTTTTTTAAAACAAAGTTTAGAACATAAAAAATATAAACATGAAAATTATCACAACATCTTTCTTTAACCTTTATAAATTTTATATGTACAAAACAGCAGGTTATTATATAAAATCCGCTATATAAAAAATATCGCAGATTTTATATACTGATAACCTGACCATCAACTAGGTATGTGGAGTATTATATAGTGGGTGGTCCCTTTCAAAGTTTTGTGGTCCATCCCGCGGCACCGAACCCAATCACAACAACGCTATACTACGTCACATCCTCAACTGTTATAAAACTAGATGATGGAATAGAGTTGACCTTGTGTATTAGCCTAAGGTTGTTTTTGGGTGTTTTTTTTTTATTATTATTATTAAAACTCGTGATATAATTGATGCTATTCAACTGTGTTAACATTTTTTTCAAGGTAACTCCTACGTATGATTTTTGTGTATTACATCAACATTTTATTTCAAGTATAATAACGTAATTAATTATTATCATTATGTTAGTTTTAACAACGAGGGGGAGTATCCACATTTTTTTATAAGGGGTTTGTATTAACGGGGTGTAATTTTATTTAATGCTTTGACCCAATTCTATGCGGCTGGGGGATGCAACCCCTTCGAACACAAGCCCCAATATGGCACAGACATGCATGGGAGGTATTGATTTAATAAATTTGATTAATTTACCTCATTCTGAAATAACTCTGCCATGTCATTTAATTTACTTCTTAATTCAATTCATAATCAAAATATACGGTCATGACGTCATGACTCATATTTTTCAATAAAATGTTTAAGATAAATTACTGTTGTGCCCACTGCCCACAATGCTATTGAGAATTTTTCTCTATTGCTTTCCGATGGACAAATTTTTATATAATAATAGTTATAATATATCATTTGTTAGCTAATATAGACATAATTTTAATCATAAACCTTAAATTATATTATAATTTAATTGCTTTATTTATATTGTATTATTTTAATTATCTTCAAATTTATTTTTCTAACAAAGCTGAAACAAAAGCAAATTAAATTAGCGGCAATAAAGTGATTAAATATTATTTTTCATTATATCAAAAATAGTAAAAATAATTATGTTTATATTATCTAGTATGATTCATTTTTCCGCCGTATTATCTTAATAATTATAAAGTTTAAGCTGCATGAAGGCAATATATTTTTACTATGTTTACTTCAAAACAAAAAATTTAAAATATATCAAATTTTGGTTTACTGTAACTTATTTTACAAAAAATATAAAAAAGGTTTAAAAAAAAACAAAAATTTAACTCGATTACTCTGATTGTGATCTCCGTATTAAAAACAACAATACAAAAAGTTCCTTCTCTTGTCCGCTCTCTCGCCCCCGCGTCAATCTCTCAGGTAAAAAAGTTAGGTAACAGACACGGGCGTTCTTCTGCCGGAAATGACTTTTCATTTTCCTGCCTGCCTTGCTTGCCCGTGCGGCTCTCGTGTGGACACACTACACTGAGAAAAGTTTTTACCAGAAAAGTGTCAACCTAAATGTCAAGTGAGTGGAGAAAGTTTGGTTTTTGAATGCACTTCATCGTAATCTATATAACTGTAGTAGTACATTAAATTGAATGAAGGTGCTTTTTTTTTTAGTATTCAATATATAATAGCAGTACAATGGTGTTCAAATAATGCAATTATATTTAATATTAATTTTATTATAATTATATTGAACGCAATTTCAATAATTTGTTTGTAAATCATTGTACTCCATTATTATTGGGATTTAAAATAATTTAATAAATGAAAATTTTAAATAATCAAAAAATATTTAAACCATATAATTTAAACTATTGTTGTAATTTTAATTCATATTCCTAATAATTGAAACTCCAACAATCCTTGTATTAATTTTAATTATAATAATATATTATATCTTTGCTTTGCTATTATAGCTTTCGACAAAATGACCCAGCACCTTATCAAGGATATTTAAAAATCAATTTGGTGCATAGCTCTTAATTATACTTAATCAGAAAATGACCTTACATGTAGCGCAATTTTTGATGGTCAAAACGCAACGTCGAAATTTAACACAGTGAATGCTTTTATCCTGTGGCGATAAAGCCATTTATAAATCTACAATTTCAAATCATACTTGAGATTGTCGTACATTTTTCTCTGTGTTAACACAAATATAAGGGGGAAAGGCATCACACTAATTATGTGTCAGATTTAAGATGATGGCCAATCATTTTTATGTTTCTGTGAAAGTTATACTGCATCAGTCAAATTATAACTGCAATAATATTTGGTGTAAATTTCTGAGCTTCAAACTTTACACTCAGAATTTGTATAGCTGTGCCTTATTACTACATGTGGAGAGGAGATAGAGCTAAATTTAGAATCAAGAAATTTGAAAATGAGATTTCTTCTTGGAAATATTTTTTTCTTTCTGTTATCATAAAATTTTTAAAATTTTTATCACATTTTTTTTTGCATTTTGATCTTCAAGTAATCAAATAATATCAATAACAGTGCATGGGGAGGGTTGCAGATTATAAATTTTAATTCTGTCCAATATTCGAAAATGTAAAAGTTCTTTTTTTAATTATTGTTATTATTAATTTATTTACATTGAAATTTTTTTTAAAATACTTATTTAGTGCTTTATTATATATGTATACAGAGTTATAATATAATCATATACGTTAATACTTTCAACGCAATTTATTTATAATTATTCTCTCTTTCATAAAGATGTCATTATATAAAACTGAAAGTTTGTACAACAGTAATAAAAGAAATGTGAAATATTAATATAATATGCAAACATCATACTGTTTTATTTTCCATTTCCGTTTCCGTAACATCAGTGTGAATATGAACTGTTGTAATTTCACTACTAATAATTATGTACAACTGAAGATGACTTAACAACATCTTGAGAAATAAAAGTGTACTTAAAACACAAAATTAACTACAGTTTAAGTAAGTGTGTATTAAGAAATTATTATGAAATAGTTACCGTTTTATTCTGGCTCCCAAAAACTTATTAAATTTTAAATAAATATAGAGTAGAATGTTACATTGTAACCACCTTAAATAAATTTGTTGTTGTATTTCATAATATCATATATAAAATAATATCTAATTCAGCATCATATCAGCCTTCTTACTAAAAAAACATGTTATCTTGAGCTGACAAAATATATAATTATTTAATATCCGTAGACCGCAACGATAAAGTTACTTCTTATACTATACTCTGTAAATATAACCAATGCAACAATATTGTTTTAATGCAAATAGAGAGATTCCAATAAATTATATACTTGCATTTTTTCATTATTATTTTTTTTTAAATCCCTTAAAATTAAAGTAAAGCACACTATGACGTCATAGCAGTGTTAATTTTTTTTTTATCATGTTTATATACATATATACATCGTTTTACAGCAGGATTTTAGGGTGTTATAAGTTTTTAAAAAAATAGCAAGTTGACTGTTCTCTCATTGACTGCCAATAGTATGGTATTAAATAAGTGATTGAGGATTAATGCCAGTGGTATGAGAAGTAGGCTTAGAAGATGCTACTCTGAAAATTTTAGCAACCCTTCGTTACATAATGAAGTAATTGTTCATGAAAAAAATGCATCAAAATCGGTGACATTTTTTATATATCCAGCATTTAGATTAGCAATGGGGACTGCTTGAATTTTAGTCAAATCAGTATCTTTTCAACAAGAAAAAAATTAATTACTGAAAATTTGCACCGATTTTGTATTTTTTTTTTACATCAGAAAACAAACTATAAGTTATTTTTTCCTCTTTAATTTATGGATTAAAAATATTTACAATTTACCACCGGAAAATATTATTAAGCAATGACATTAATTCTTAAATTATATTTTTACGAAGTAAAGTAATTTAAAATAAAATACAATTATGAAGTTTCAATGACATAAACAATTGTTTAAAGTTGCGCAAAACGATTTCTTGAGGCACACCCTTTTCCTGTAGACCTCCCATAATGTTTTACAGTCATCAATTGAACAAGTGCAAGATATGATAAAACGTTGTAAATACTCATTACGTTCAATTGCACTCCTTAATTACGTCATTGCAATAAGACGATAATTCATTTTAATACGATAAGATAGTTTTTACGAAGACAGAGTATCAAATTAAATTATTTAAACTTCACTGCGAGATAATTTATTTATCTGTTTTAAGTGTCTTAAAATTAAGTCAAATTTGTGATAAAAAAAGAGAGCATGCGTTAAAAAAGGCTCAACTAGAAAAGTACATGTGCACAATCTACTGTATGATATTTAGCTAAAGTAAAAGTTGCATTGAGAGTGTTATTATTTTTATATCTACTGCATGACCTCATCTAGAAACAGGTTAAAGCATAACACTCTGGGTATCATATTGCAGTACGTAGACAAAAAGGTCAATTTTCTATATTTTAACATTAAATTTTAGATTTATGAACTCATAATAACATGTCTCTTAAGCTTATTTTCTTATAATTTCATAATGAAAAATAAGCATATTACTTCAGGTGAATAAATTTATATTGATATACCTTAAGACTCAATTTACAATCGTTTAACATTTAATATAAAGCTTTATGATTAAAAATATGATGAGGTCAATTAAATTTACATCTACATAAGGTTCAATTTGCTATTATATAACATTGAAAATGAGCCTTATGTTTTCCCATCGAGTATGATACAGGTCATATTTGTGCCCCCCACACACGTGGTGAGTCATGAAGAGAAGTGTCCGCCCTTGCTTGTATGCACACGCAAGACCCTCCTATAGCTCTCTTGTTAGCCTTGCGTGTTTTAATTTAGGACAAGGGGGTGCATGTGAAGACATGATGATGTTCTTCCAGAATTAATTAGGGCAGTGATGGGAAGTAATATTTCATATTGATGGAAATGATGATGACTTTTTTGATTGAATATTACAATTTTCATTATTATTACTTTCACACGGAACAAAAACTGTTTTTTGCATCCTTTGGATATCAAATTGTTAAGAAAATTCAATATTGCATGTCATAACTCTAATATTTACATTATATGTATAGGATGGCATCAATAATAACACTATTGTGCTTTTTAAATGAATACAAAAATTAAATTACAATGTATTGTAGTAACAATTGTATTGATTCTGCTCCTTTCTACTCGTAAAGTCTTAAAAAATACACTGTTTTATTAATTACGCCTGCTTGATCTTTTGTCTTGCACTTTTCTCAGTGTAAATTAATTTATCATGAAATATTTTTTTTAATAAACTCATCTACACACAATTAAATATAAATCTGACATTTTGTTTAAAACCATCGATATATCATTTTAATAAATAATGACCTCACAAAATGTCTTTGGTGCATAATTAATGAGTATTTAACAAGGCTCCACATATGCGTGGGTGTTGGGGCGGGGCGAGAAAAATCTCGATTTAACGAAGCACCTGGTTAACGTAATTCGATACGAAAGAGGAAAAGTCAAATAAACTTCTGTAGTGAGAGACATTCTAGCTTCATGGGAGCAAAGAAAATAAAGTAAATATCGTCTTTGTTAACCAAACATGGAAATAAAATAATAAAAACTTGTAATGTATGTTAAATATTATTACTTCAGTAAATTTATGGACTATCAAAGGCTTTCCAAGTTGTTTGACTCTAAAAATGATATTCTAAAAAAAAAAAAAAAAAAAAAAAAATGTTGGTTTTGCTCGTAAATGCATAATAATTAAATCAGAATCGTATTTTATTTTAATTCTTAATTGTCTCTTTTTCTCTTTTAATTATAAATTTAAAAATTTTAAAAAAATAACACATGATTCAAACGAAAGTAATTAATGTCAAGTAAACTATATATTCTACCAGAGCTACATATGGGGGCGACGGTCTATGTATCTCTATTACGAATTGTACTTAAAAAATATACTATTTATATAATAATATATCCAATAAAATATATTCAAAGTCTATAAAGAATACAGAAAATAAACGAAATTCAAAAACTATTTCTTAATATTTTTTACTAGCATAATATAGTTTTTACTATTTTATTGCTATTTAAAATGAAATAAAAAATAAATTGGTTCTTGGGTTGTTTTAATACTAGGCAATTAAATGAAGAAAATGTCTAAATTTATTCTGTCGATTGTTAATTATATTTATCAGCTATTTAAGAAGGCAACGAGCCTCAAAAACGAAACACATTTGATAATTTGTATGAAAGAAGACATTTTCATTTAAAGGATTTTGTAAAGCTATATTTATTGCCAATATCGTCGTTAAACCCCGCATTGTGGCTAAAAAATAATAATTGTTCTTTTTTAAAGGGACAATTTCAATAAACACATGCATTAATATTATTAAATAACACAATTTTTACTACGTTTACATGACGGTGTTTAATACGTATCGGTTGACGACGCCTCATAAGAATAACATTATCCGTCGTCAACGAATACGTATTAAACATCGTCATGTAAACGCCAGTGATTGATGAATGAAAATTACTGTTATTTAAATAGTTGAGATTTTGCACTGACATTTTCCTCAGTATAGAGTGCTTCAAGTATGGACATGAGAGAGGACAATTTAAACGGTCCATATTGTACACACAGTAGCACCCACAGTACTAAAATACACTGGACCACGTGACACTGGAGAAGTCACGTGACAGCTCACGTGATCAATGATCTTTGTGACAGCATCATGTGCGGGCGCGCCCTTTCGTGGCAGACCCACCCCAGTCACCCCAGTATTAATTAACTGATAGCCTCACCCCCTAGAAAAGGGGACGACCGGGTGACCCACAAAACATATGTTAGGGCGCGACCACTCTAAATTAATTAACTTGATGACGAGTGAAAAAGTGATAGTAAAATATAAAGATCTTTTGATAGTTTTAATATTTGATGCTTCAATAATGAAATAGTATGTCTAGAATAGAATTGAATTGTTGAATAGCACGAGATTCTCCCGTAAATTATTAAATTTTACGGAAGATAATTTAGTTTTTATGTTAGTTAAATAGTTAAACCACCCTTAGCAATAGGTACTAATTGTCACATCATAGGGAAAAATATATATAAAATGGAAAGTCTTCCTGTCATTTAAAAAGGGGCATTCACAAAGCCCTAAGGCCACATTTAGGGCTCGATAATTTAAAGCCCGATTTTAGGCATGCTTTTTAGACCCAAAATTTCTGGTCTTAAATTATCGAGCCCTAATTGTAGCCTTAAGACTTTGTGAATGACCAAAACTTCTGCATTTTTTTCCTTGAATATTTGTCATGTGATGGTAGTATTAGTTGTTTCTAGCATTATTATATCTCAGCAAAATAGGCATATTTTTTGTATGAATAACAATTTCTTATGACATAAGGGTAGGAAGCACAATATTTAAAAAAAAAAACTAGTTAATAGCATGGAGAAATAAAATTTTGATGATACGAGTATGTTAAATTAAATACAAAACATTCTCTAACCATATGGTGCGACCTAATTAAGAAAAATGATGACATTTTATTTGGTATATCTTAAAGATAATAAATTATAGTTTTATAAAAAAGACAAATATTTGCAGGAAACATAAAAAAACTTAGTCTAGATACAAAACCTGACCTGATTTAACAGTTTTGTAGAATTATGACAATTTTTATTTTTAAAGACATTTTCCATAGTAATCTAGATTTAACAATTGGAAGATCTCTGTGCATTTTAAGTTTCCGTTATATGCAATAATAAATGACAATGCATCTACATTATGTGCATTGTCTATTGCATTTTATGGTCATATAGTACTAGTAGTAAACAAGAGAGAGAGAGAGAGAGGATAGCTCATGCAGATGAGGATATAATATATGTAATGTGTTGTATATTCACGCTTAAGTGCGCACAGAGTTGCGCAGTTATTCCTTTGTTTTGATCTATCAGGGCATTGAAATTTAAATTCAGTCACGTGTTATCATTTTCATGATCAAATAGAGCAGCTTTATTCAAATAGGAAGTGGGCGAAAGCCAACAACATCAGACGATTTGTAATAGAATATTGTACTAACATTTTAATATAAAAACAATTTATAAAGTGAAAATGTACGTAATTCATTAGTATTTTTAATTTAATTCATAAAACACTTGAGTTTATATTTTCAATTTAAAATGCATGATGATTAAATTTAATTAATTGTTTTACAAATAAATAGACTGAATTTATATCCAAGTATAATAAAATTATATATGCATCACGAAGATGATATTTAAAATACTGAAAGTGTATCACGAATCTGTATAATTATTTTATAATAAATTAAACCTTCATTTTCTCTCTCTTTTTTTTTTATCATTATATTAGTTTAGTAAAAAAAACTTGAATATTGCAAATCCCCTTTTTTTTCTATCGATTACTAAAATTTTATGTAAACTGTTGAAATTTGAGCGATTGTAGAAACATGAGATGAAAATTCAAGAAGGCAGAAAATTCTAATGGTGAATAAAAAACATAATAATGGTAGCAGCTTGATGAGAGTTATATTATCTAGGGGGAGAGAAAGTCGTGCAGATTGAGAGAGATGGTTGTACGTGCATAAATTTGAGCACTTGTCTTAAATAATCACGCTCTGTATACCTTGATAGAATCACAAGGTCTCTTGTATTATACTTTTTGTAACAATTCCACAAGATTCTTTCAATTGTTGTATTGTTTTCCTTCAGGGATACAAAATAGTTCTCGTTAAAAATTATGTTTATAGCTTTATTTTTAAAACATTTTAATATTAAAATTTTATTATTTAAATAAAGATGGTGTTTAAAGATTTTAAAACATCGCCTAAAGTTAAATAATACAAACAACTATATCTTGATATTTCTGGAACTTTGTATTTTTTTATCACTATAGCAATAGCCAATAACATAGCTATAATTAAGAGATACGATTTAAAAAAGCAAATATCATACAAAAGTTCTATTTAATAAATTGATACTTCTAAATTTAAACGAATTTGCATGTAAAAGTAAATACAAGAAGCTGGGATGTATATATGGGTGCACCCAATTTTAATTCAGATTAAAACAATGTAAACAGCCATTTAAAAATGCTTCCACAAATAACTAATAATCAACCAATTTTCTTTTTATTATAAATAATAGTTTTAAAGGGAAATATGTCCTTTAAAATTCATTATATTTATATATTTTTAAATAATTAAAACGTATTAAAATTGTATTATAGACCTTAAACGCCAAATAGAAATAGATATCGGATCAAACATAGTAAAATGTGATGATTTTGATAACTGTGATGATTATTATAATTATCATAATACAATTTCAGACCAATTGAATAAATACGTTTTATTTTACAAAATAATATTATTTAAAGTGTTATTAAATTATAGTTAAATAATAAAATGTTAACAAATTGTTAATTTCATATTGCTATATCACTATTTTGTATCACAAAAAAGTAGTAAACTACAAGATCTTTACAATAAATAAAAACAAGGTAAACTTGATGAAAACCTGACAGAACAATTAAATACAATCAGATTAAAGTAACGTAAAACATGATTTTAATATTCATGCACTGTCAAATTTAGCTCAGCTGATTTAAAAGATAGTAATGATAAGGTATTATAATAATGAAGATTTTAATCTTTTAACAATGAAAGTGAAAACATTTTATTTTTACAAGGAAACATTACAACATTTGAATTTTATATATTTTTTTATTAATTTATGCATCAAGAATTGAGTTTTTTCTAAATTTATCGTAGTTGTTATAAAGTATCATCTAACTTTCCTTTAGCCTTGTTTTTAGCGCAAAATTATTAATATTAAACATGATGACTGACGGATTGATTTATGTAATAATTTGGTATACAAAAGAAATCATTAATTTGGTTGATTGAAAGAGAGAACAATACAATATTTAAATCATCAAATAAAGAAATAAATGAGTTATTAGTCAATTTATTGTAAAAAAGTTTAAGAATGGAGAAGTCCTCAAAATTTTCTCGAAAGCGTATAAATCTTTAGAAAGGCTTTTTTTAATTGATTTATATATGGTCACATAATAATTATGCATGATTAATGAATTATCTGTGCTGACCTATACTTGAGTAAAATCAAAATCAAAAGAATTTGAATTAAAATGGTCTTCAAATTAAATTATGACATCTCAAAAATTCAATTCTTTTTTACGAATATACGATACATTTTTTTTAGGTATTTATTTATTTTTACAATTTTATTTTACTTTTTGTTTTTTTATTATTTTATATTTTGTTCAGTTAGACCTTTATTCTTTATTAAATATCAGAATAAAAACCTTGAATATTGTTACAATAAAGCCATTGATAATTGCATGATTTATAAATCTCTCACTTTTTATAACCATTAATTTAATTGATACATCAATTATTATCGATTAAACCATAAATATTTTTTGTAAGTATTATAACAAAGCAATGTTGATATATTAAATAACGTTAGCCTTGATTTAATCAATTCATCACGGAATATGATATTTCAATGCCAGTATATAGACTAGATTATGTTAATTGGAGCTGAAGATATTGAATTTCATGCATTGGATTATTGACATGCTATAAGTCTCAGATTTAGGATACAAGTATTATATGGGTTCTAGGGAGGGTTACAACCCCTTTATTATATTTTTTTTTTACCATTCCTGTGAGATTTTTAGTCATCTACAGTAGAGCATTATATACACAAATATATATATCAATAATTTTCATAGCAAAATTGTTCCATATTTTTTATATTTTATGAATACATACGCGTGATTCTATACAATATAGTTCAAATTCTATTTTAAAGAAACAAATTAAAGAACTAGTAATCAAATTAAAATGCTTGAAACCATATAATTGTTTTAAATTATTTTATTTGAAAATCCTAAAAAGGGAGAAAGCTTGTAAATTTTGATAAAGGGACAACCCTACTCTTTAAATTTTGCCTCAAAGTTTTGTCTGCTACTGCCAGTGCAAGAAATTCTGATGTTCATAATATTTTAGTTGCAATAAAAATGGACACAGTTTTGTATAGATGGCAGAAAGCCAAGACTTTTTTTTCTTCATATGGTGGGTGGAGAAAGATGGAGTACCTGTTTTTTATGTTTCAAGTAATTATCTCCATGCTGTTTCCATTTATGGATTTATTACTTTCAATTAAACCGACTACTTAGATACAAAACTACTGCTGATTTTACATACCATTTACAGTAGCCAAAAAATTGTTACTATTTTCATTAAAAGCTTATTTAACGATTAATAATAAAAATATTATGATATTTATATATGATTATTATAAAGTTTAAAAAAAAAAAATGAACAAATGGAGTATCGACCTCAAAATTTTTTATTGCAGAAATGGATAGAGCGTACAAAGTTATGCTACCCTGATGATTTTTTTCAGATTTTTTTTAGCCCGGGAACTATTTTTAAGAAATTATTGCAAGTATTTTTTGTGACGTCACGCGGCGGCAAGTCCTATCTTTTTCTTAAAGAGCGGCGTCTCGTGACGTCACAAAAAGAACTTTCAATAATTGTTTAAAAATAGTTCCCGGGCTCTAAAAAATCTGAAAAAAAAATCAGGGTAGCATAACTTTGCACGCTTTATCCATTTCTGCAATAAAAAATTTTGAGGCCGGTACTCCATTGGTGCATGCTAGGGGTCAGTCTATAGCTTGGGGGACACTGTATCCTAACCACGGATGATAAGTTACGTATTTACGAAAGAAAATATGGGTCGAGTTACGTGCTCCAAGATTTCAGAACTATAATACCCTTTGCGCTCCTTCACTCCCCCCACACGCTCTATTTCACAAATTCAAAATGTATAAATATATGGGTAAGACAAGAAATAAGAGGTTAATTTATTAATATAAACATATATAATTAATATTTATAAAGTTGAATCGTGTGAATTATTATTTATTTATCATTAAAATGCATGCATGTCTGTTATACCCCGTTGATATAATTAATGCTGTACCAAAAAGATATTATAGATTTATATATTAAGATCAAGTTTTAACATTTTAACAAGAAGAATTACCGGTATTGTTTAAAAAAAAAAAGAAAAATAACAAACGTATCTTTTGCTACCTGAGTTGCGTGCTAAAAAAAAAAGAGAGACAAGGAGTGGTTAAGTTCTATAATATAACAAGCAACAAGATCCAGTTACCGGCAATTGCGGCTGTTCTGGCCGGTCTCTGTGTACTGTCCGATCACGCAAACAGAGAGTGCGGGGAAAAAGAGAGAACCAGTTACCGGCTAACGACGACCACGACGACCGGGTGAAGGAACCACTCACGAGCGCACTGCACTCCGATGACGTCATATACATGTTTTTTTTTATTAATACTTCTTTTTCTACAATGCATTTTGTTATTTGATCATGACTAAAAATGTATAACACTGTTAACATATAAATATAGTGATCTTGTTTTATAGCATTTTAACTACTGACGAGAGTTACAAATTATATTCAATGTCATTTAATAAGAAATGCTATTAAATATACATGTGTATTAATAAGGAGTATTAAAAAACTTTAATAAAAATCTGGTTGATGTACTAAAAAAGGTATGTGATTATTGCTTGTGGTGTAGTACATTTAGGGCGAACGGTCATGTTTTTAGTGGTATCGTATACCAATTCATAATTTGTTTATTACCACAAGTAGTTTGTTTATATGAGTTTTTTTTAAATAGGTTTATTGTACATCATCTTGGATGTATAGTTTAGAAGTTAGCTGTACGTCCGTGCCTCTGGCTCTCTCAATCTGTGTCCGCGCCCAGCAGTTCACCTTGACTAAGATTCTCTCTCTCTCTCTCTCTCTCTCTCTCTCTCCCTCTCTCTCTCTCTCTCTCTCTCTCATCTTGTATGCACACCTCGGGACAGGACGAAAGTTACTCCTGCCTCATTTCTGAAGCTCGAAATGAAAAATATAAGCAGATTTGCTATTTTCAGTGAGATCACCCAGCCGATCAATATCAAAATATTTTCACCACACCTCCAAAGACTGCATGGTAACGTCTACAAACAAAGCAGAAGTAACGTTCGTGGTGACCAGAAGTGTACACTTCAGGACAATATGAACATTATACCCCTGCTTTGTTTACGAGTGTTGTCATGCAATCTATGGAGGCATGACAAAAATTTAGCTATATATTTTATTATGGCATAATATTACAGTATAGATGCTCTTTTACCTCCCCTAAATTGGAAATCTGCATCTCTTTGAGTATGATGTTGGAAAAAATCTAAATAAAAGTAAAAGGTCTTGTAATCCCCTGCCAAAAATTTACATAGCACTTCAAAACAGATATATTGTTACTGAGTGCTGCTTTGCTTTTTAATAAAGTTGCAATTTTTTAGGAGATAAGAATATTTCGATAAGCTGCATTGACAAAGAAATTAAAAATGCCTCATTTTAATTAAATTTATGACAATGCATTGAAACTTTTTTTTAATACATATAAAATTGAGGCTGTCCCGGCGGTGTAAATAATAAGTTTCTCTATATCTGTGTCCCTCCTCTCCTCTTGTTTAGAACAGATAGTATCAAATGTATAATATATTTTCCACTTTGCTCCATCTATACACCTTTTTCTCTCTCTCTCTCTTGCGTATCTTCCCACTCATTCATATTCACTCTTGCTGAAATAATTTGCACTTTTCAAAGTTTTGATACCTTCATCACCACACCCACGCTGTAAATCAACCTTGCTGCTGCATATCCAAGGTTATTACCCACCTCAGGTTAGGATAACAGGTCATAATATTACCTAGCATATCATCAGGTCAAAGTTATGTTACCTTTGGAAGACGTCAGGGGTCATGGTTAATTAGGTAAGGATGACATTGTTACTTTATTGGAATGTAAGAATTACTTTATAATATAAAAATACACCTACGTTTGAAAACCTTTTTATAATGACGAACCATTACTTTTTATCTATAGTTATATTGTGATTAATATATGGTATAAATTTTTGTGTTCTTCATCATAAAAATAAAATTTGAACATAATTTGCATCATCCTTCTATTGCAAAGCTTTCTTTTTTTTTTATTAAAAGTTATTATCGTATTTTTATCGTATAAAAATATACGTAAAAAAATGCTCTTGTAGATAGCTACAAATTTGCTTATAATTAAGAAACAAGTAGTTCTAATTTTATAATAAAATATAATAAATATTCATATAAATAAAGATTCAAAGTATATATTTTTTTGCAGGCATTGAATTTCTCAATATATAATACTTCAATAGCAATTCTTTATGTTTGTTAAATTTTCCTTACAAGATTAAGGCCCTATGAAATTCTTATACCTTCAAATCTCAGATCTAATGTGAGATAGTTATCTTTCAAGCGGTGAAACATAAAAGAAGAAACCACATGGAACTAAAACTGCTAAATCACTACACACATAAACATTGATGGAATATCGGAGAACCATATAAACAAGTTATATGTATTGTATATTTTGTCCACAGTGAAATCAAATGTATCACAATGGGCAGTGAAATATAAGCATTTTTTTTTTAAACCGCATGGAAAGAAAAAGCAATATTTCTTTAAATACAAATAAATATACACAATAAGGTGTATTTTCCAAAAGACTTAGCTTTTATACTATAGTTTTTAATTTAGAAATTCTAGACTTTTAGCACTGGAATTTAATATAACGAATTCTACTGCTAATTCTTGGATTAAATTTTACAAAATTTTGCTTTGAATATAAGTTTAATTGCATTGAAATATATTATAATTATAAATATGAACATTGTGAATTAATTTAAAATTAATTCTGAAGTATAGGAGAGTCATTAAAAACGTCTATCAGACAAAAAAAAAATGTAGAAATTAATCCAACATTTTTCTCATTATATTATTGTAATTGTAGATAGCTTAATTCTGGATAAAGTCCAGTGGGTAAAAAATGTCACATATTTATGCTTGTATATTTTCTATTCGTTATTACTGATGCAAGCACAATAACAATCAACAATGATAGAAATTTTTAAGATAATAATTATAAGACTAGGTGTGTGACCTTTATATTATTGCAAGAAGTCAAAAGAAAATGTAAATTAGCTAGCACTAATTGAGTGGTTCCAATTAAGAACAACTCGAAGATATTATAGTCTTTGAGAAGACTTTCATTTTTGGCGTAAGAAAAAGTCTCTTCTTTTTAAATGTATCAACTTAACTTAGTACTTGATGTTTAAAAACTCGACCACCTTTCAAATATTGTTATAAACTGAATTATATTCTTCCTGTGTATTTTTTATCACAAAAATTAGTACCTTGTTTGTATAAAAAAAATAGACATGAACGTCTCTCGTAGAATTACTAATTAATTATAATTAAAGTATTACTGAAACATAATAATTCTATTTAAATATTAGCTTAATTTATAATTGATTAAAAAGCAATATTTTATGAAAATTAATCATAATAAACATTTTATTATTATGAAAATTTTTAATATTTTACATCACAATATTTCAATTTTATTCCTAATATTTAACTAAAACATGGCAACAGCATGACAATTACATTTAATGAATTATTATCAATTAATAATCGCTTGATTCGATTGTTGTAATAAAACATATATGGCAGATTTTTTTTTCTCTAATAAAAAATTAATTTATTCATGCAAATTTCATGATAATCTAGCGTTAATTGTCCATTATTAACCTATTTTTTTTTCGTTTAAAAAAGTTAAGAATAACCATCAACGTGTATGAACTTTTAAATTTTATTATTATTTAATGTTTATTAGTATTATTTAATTTAATTTTAATAAAAAACAAAAACAAAAAAAAAACTATCACCTTAAAATCGTGATGCAAATCGTTGTGACATCATAGTCAAATTTATAAACTTTTGCGTGCAGTGTGTTAAATATTTTTAAGGATTTTAGAGGGTCTAGGCAAGGTGTATACCTCTATACACCTTGGGTCTAGGAGGGGGAAAAAAATGTTGACTGAATAAATACTGTATGTATTAACTCGAGATTAATTCTCTGTCCAAATATATTTGTGCAATAAAAAATGTATGTAATTTGTATAGTGCTGAGAAATTTGTAACGCGAAAACAGACACTTGAATATAAACTGTCTTTAATAAATAATATGTTACTAATCCTAATATCGAAGACAAAAGTATTATCATTAGATCCTATAACATAAAAAAATAACTTTTCATTATAATTAAAGACCTGTTATTATTTTTTTCTCATGATTATTATTAAAAATAATTAAATTAAGTATAATAATCAAAAGCTCACACATATGATTGTATATAAAAGATACAATAGAACACTACTTTCTCTTATGATGGATGTTATAGTAATGATTGATGCTATGATTAAAATGATGATATTATTGGTTGTACTTGACTATGACTGCATGCAGTTTTAGTTCTCATCATATGATGCTGCTTGGCACGTATTACATGGGAATATAACTTGTATTATTCCCTGGCATTGGCACTCTTGTCTATTGGGTCTTATCCAAAGTATAGTACAATGTTATATTATAAAGCTCACATACATACAGGATTTTTTTTTATATGTGTGTTATAGTATACGTATATAGTGAATGATGCGTCTGAGAATAAGTAGGGAACAGTACATATACCCGGACATAGATGATCTGTTTCACGTTTTTATATACCTGTACAATAAGCATTACCAATCTAATTTCTAAATTAAACATTGTATTACTAAACAATGTATTATTATATTAATTTAAGGTTTGATTTATTATTATCCACAAAAATTTCAAATAGTATCATGAATTGACAACCTAAAAATTTGTTACTGCAGAAATGACATAGAAGGCATCAAATTATATTAACATGAATTTTTTCAGATTTTTTTACAGACCACAGGACGTAAAAAGTTTTGCCGAGGCCGGGTTTGAACCCACGCCCCTTTTATGTCCTATTCTTTTATTAAGAATTTAAGAAGTGACACCTATTGACAGCATTGACGCCTCTCTTTGTATTTTTAATAATAGTTTTAGAAATAGTTCCAGGTCTCTAATATAAAATCTGAAAAAAATCAGAGTAATGTAATTTGAAAATTTTCATGCAGGTTATCCATTTGATAATTATAATTATATATGTTTAATAAATTATAAGTGTAAAGATGTAATAAATGATTTGTCGATTAACACTGTCATGGAGACTCTTATGTGCGACAGTGGCGCTACCATCTCGGGAAACTGATGTGAACCTCTGGAATTTTGTCTACGTTCTGGTTTTAAAACCCGGTCGTCTCTGGTAGAATATTTAATTATTAATTAATTTTACAGTACTTCTTAATGTAATAATTTTATTCAAAAGGGAGTTTCATTTGTAATTTATTAAAGATAAATATTTTACAACAATTATATATAATAATTTCTTTTATTATAACACTGCATGTTTCAATATTCTGTATTACTTTTTAATTTTAATCCAAATTTTAGCTAAAATGGGGCAACAACATAAGAATTACATTTACCATTTACTGAATTATTATGAATAAATAATAATAGTTAGTCGTTCAATAAAATAAAGAGTTAAAAATGAGATAAAAAATGAATAAATCAAATAAATCTTTAGATTAATTATAATATCTAAAATATTAATAATTTCAAATTTATATAATATACTGATATTAAAATTTAAACAAGTACCCGATTATTATAATATTTATTAGTTACATTAGTTAGAGATGAATGACTGCTAATACAGCGTATCAAATACTTGAACTTGTTTTCAAGTGAAATTCCAAATTTAATATGATACCTGTTCTAAATTTCCTATATTTTATTTCTGTCATTCATATTTATATTATACTTTCTAAATCAAAATATAAAATACTGTAATACAGCAAAGATATATATAGCAATGTGATATTTTTTATGGATTTATATAATAACTTCTTTTTAATTAGCGGATATCAGAAATTATATACACAATAAGTAGGTCTAGTCTAGTCTAATGTTATATTATACGTCCATATGGGCGACTTTGAAAAAAAAAATTTTTTTCTTGGCGAACATTTAATGAATGATTTTTTTTAATATACTACACTGCAAAAAATTATAAACCAGAGTAAAGGATTTTTTAAAGACCAATTTACATATTTATCGATCGCAACGAATATGATTATATTATGAGTATCATGCAGCTTTATTAATAGTCACTCAAATTAACTTGCAAAACTATAGTAATTATAAAAAATATAATAATATTAAAATATACACTCAAGTTACTCAACCCTTTCATGACAAGCCTCTCGGATTAGCTACGTACGTTTTACGTTACTATAATGTATATGAAGATTCTTGGAAACCTCAACTCAGGCATCTCAACATTTTTTTATGTTGGTTTAGTATACATTCGTCGCCATGGAAAAATTCCATTTGCAGCCTTGTTATAATCACCATTTAAATGTAATGACATAGTAATTAACAAGGCTGCAAGAGGGAACTTTTCCATGGCAACGGGTGTACACCTATTACTTTGAAATTGTTCTCTACATGTATAGCTGTAGAGTTTTTTTAAAATTAGGGTGATGTATTCTTAATATCTACGGGACTGCACTTTACTGTAACTCGGAAGTATCTGTAAATTACTAAATATTATGTATATTTTCCTTATTAGAGGACTTAATTAAAATAAGTATTTTTATTTTTTGTTATTTTTAATTTTTATTTATTTATTTATTTTTTTACTTTTTTAAGTAACTTGAAGACATCACAGCAAATAAATATAAGTCAATTTTGACTTTACCGTAATATAGAAAAAATTGTTGCTATTGATAAATCTATGTCACTTTTATATTATAATACAAAAAAAAAAACTAGCTTTTTTTATTCTAAATTCAATTTTCATTTATTCCTGAATAAAAAGTACATTTCAAATAACATAGAATTGGATTTTCACAGTGTACCAATTATTTTAAAGTATATAATTTAAGTATATTTTTTTTTTACATTAATATTTTATAAGGTCAGTGCCGCGGCTTGATGTAAAGTGCAGATTGGGCGATCAAGAGACGTTCTAATCATGATCTTGACAACTGACTTTCTACAACGAGAAAACGGAACCACTTTTACTTACTTCCAGTCAAATCTGTATCAAACCGTGGACGAGTTTGGACATGCAAATCATTCACAAAATTATAGAGCAAGATATAAAAGTGTATGATATATTTAAGCTAGATTGTTATTTAAAATTTATATGGAATAAATTATGTTTTTAGTTGTACTTAAATTTCTATTTTTTTATCTGACGATGTAAACTGAATGTTATATATATTTTTTTTTTTGCTGTATTTTATTTTAAAGATAATCTAAATACATGAAGTTCAGAGGTGCAATTGGGCTTATAAACCATTTTCTCTCCATGCCTACAATGCTTTATCAGTGACACAATGCCCACTGTATCAAGGCCTGCGCACTATAATATCGATCTCGATTGTCTTTTTAAATAGTAGTCCTAGATTTTCAATTTCCCATTGAGTTACATGCTAATTTCACCTCGAAATTTCCATGGAAGGAGTGATTCTAAAATTTTGAAACTTTATACAAGGCAAGATAAGGGGGTTAGAAATTATGCCTGGGGTGTGAAAATATAAAAAAAAAATATTTATATTGGATTTAATTTGAATTTTACAATGCTATAGCAAATGGGGTGGACTACTATTTTACTTATAGCATTTTCTATTTTGTTTCACGCGCTTCGAAGTACGCAGGCCTTGATGGAGTGGGCATTGAGTGACGTGAAACATATATTTTTTGAATTTTTTCTTTTTTTCTTTTGTAAACTTTACTTTCAATGGTTTATTTGAAATCTACAATATATTAAATATTTTTAAATGTAGAAATAACAAGATGATCACATAAGTTTTTCAACTGCAATATATTACTAATTAAAAGGCGAAAAATGTACCATATAAACGTAATCAATTGGGAGTTTAAATTGAATATCGTTAAAAATATTTAAATCTTAAGTAATAATAAACAGAGTTTAAACTAGACCTAACAAGAAGAATAGATGTATTTTATATAATGCATAAATTTGAACAAAACTGAAATAAACAAAATATATAAAAGCTAATTTTTAAAAAAATATAGAAAGAAATAAAATATAAATTGCAGATCTCTATAACAGCTGTTCTATGATAAATTAAAAATATTATTGATATTTGTATAAAACATATACATTATTGATAATCTGTCTGTATGGATATATAAAATCTACCTTTATTTAGTATTCTCTTCATATGAGCTAATCCCCATTATTAAATATTTTATCGTGATTTTTCAATATAATAAATTTTTCACTCAGAATATAATAATATTTACTGGCAATGTATCAGTCTAGCAATTTTGTTGCTAACAAAATATCAACCCCGTTATAATGATCTGTCAATAAACATGCACTGTCGTGACATGCGGTCTGCTGGAGTAAATAACTGTTACTGCACTTAAGGTCTATTTTATAATATCTTAAGCATATATCTGTGATCAATGAGGTATGAGATTGAATTTTATAATGTAAAATTAGTAAACACGAACGTTTAAACAGCCTTAAGGGAATTACCAAGATTCTTTTCATCTGAGGGCACTTTCAGTTGCAATTTTATAATAAAGATTTTAATACTAAAAGCTTCTTTCTACGTAAACTTGTAAAATATTTTATTGCATTGTAAATTAATTGCTGGAATATTAAAAATATATTAAAAATACTATGAAATTTTTATATAATTAATTTGTAGAACTATGTGTTTCAAAATTATAGTAATTCAGGAACAAAAAAAAAATGCATTAATTAGTAAAAATATTAATTGCATATTAATAAAAAAAATACAAACATATTGCATGTATTACTATTTTGCATGAATGAAAATTTATAATTCATAATTTTGCTTTATAACAACAGTTTTTATTGCTAAAGAAGTCTTGCTTCATAATTCTCATTGACGCATGCGATACGATCTTTAGTAAAAAAAAATAATTTTTGTCGATAGTGTTTCTCAACCATTATACTTAATTTTTGTTTTATATAATAATTATCTTGCAAAAACGTACGCTATCCATGCAACACTGCAGATTATCACATTTTTTTTCTTAAGTTTATAAAAAACAGGCGTTTGAAAAATCACCTAGCATGGGAACTTGATATACGTGAAAATATGTTACTTTTTTTTTTCCTACTGGCAACTTGAAAATAGAAAAGTGTCATTTTTTATTTATAAGATAAAATGAAAAAATATATTCTCACGATGGAAAATAATAACGGAGAAAATTAATTTAAACTTCAAGTTTTAAAATAAATCAAAACTTTTTTTATGCATCAGAGTTCTTACCTTTAGTTTCAAGTTGGATTAAACGATGTTTCTAAACGTACGAGGCCATCATGAAGATCTGAAACAAAAAATGACAAATTATTTCCTACGTAATCTCAGTTAATTTATTGACGACAAAAAAAAAAAGAAGATAACAGATTTGTTCGTAAACACGCAATAAATTTAGAATGAGGTAAAACTTATGTACTGATGGGAACTGGGAACACAACGTTTGTTTTATTCACTGTGCATTTACGAACTTATGCCTAAAAGAAGTAATTAACAAAATTAAAAAGAGTTTCTTTGAATGTATAATTTTATTTTATGCCATCGTACTGACATTCATTCATATAAAAAGATAAGACAACATCGAGACAAATAAAATTTATGTAAATTGTCATTCAATTCCATCAACTATAATATTGCTTTACCCTATAAAAATTTACAAAAAAAAAAAAAAAAACAATAACAGAGAGATAATATCCTTATCAATATGCAAAGTAGTTGAGAACTTGTCGAAGTAATTGAAATGACGAGATATGAAAATATCCTTGAAAAAGATCTTGAAATGTAAAAACTATGAGTAGCAGATCTGTGATTGACCTTACTTGGTTGCCAAGTCAGTCAGAGAGATGGTTATAAAACTGTACTTTCAAGAGCGGCCGCCGGCCAGTTATCCAGCCTGCCAGCCCGCAGGACACGGTACACGCGGTGCAAACAAAACTGATACTGCTCAACTGGACTGAAAGAATCGCCACTGCTTCGAATTACTTGTTATCTTTTTAAAGTAACACTTTTGTAGACAAAATATTTATTTTTTAATTACAATTCGCATTGCAAACAAAACTAATACTGCTGAACTGGACTGAAAGAATCGCCACTTTTTCGAACTTGCTTTAACTTTTTAGGGTAACATTTAAAATATAAAATATTCAATTCATTTTTCGATTAAAATTTGCATATATTTACCATTACAAACAAAACTAATACAGTTATAAATTTTGGGCTCAAAGATTTACCACTGTTCTGAATTACTTACTATAAATTTCCAGGGAAACATTTTAAAGACAATATATATATTTTTTTATTGCAATTCACATTTAACATTGCAACTAAATCTAACATAGTTGCACTGGACGGACAAAATTTTATAAAATAAGTCGTTTCTTTTGATATCATGCACTCATTAATTAATTATAAGTATAATATATAATTATTATAAACTGTCAATGCCGGAAACATACTGTATTTTGGTACTGCCAATAAAAAATCATACGCATTTACACTTAACTGATAAAATTACATCTGTTTCAAAATATTTAATTAATATAACGTACAATTAATTAACAAAACTATATAAAGGGACGATTTTTTATAATAGTAACATTATTCATCAAACCATCATTTACTCTTAGCATTGTCAACAAAACTGATACAATTAATTATTTAACGCTGCAGGGCATCACGACTGTTTCAAATAATGTGTTATAATTAGAATTGTTGGCAATATGCGACAGTGTATAAATAAAAATGCTTTGTGGTCACTCAGTATTTGACTAGTGTAACTGAGGGAATAATGTAAACTTAAGTTAGAGGTGTGTACAGCAATACAATAATTAATCAAAATATCATTGGAAGAGATTCCAAATATCATGATAGTATATTTTCATGGTCATGAACTTAGCACTTAAAAAATAAGCTGGTTGTTCCATTAGAATTTCATGCTATTTAATTATTTTTTAAATTATGACTAAGTTCTATTTGCTTTGCTCATTGGCCATTAAAAATATGTTCTTTTGTTGTTTAATATTCAGACATATATTTGACATTGAGAAACTCTGATAATGATACAATTTATCATATAAAAAATATCGTTAAATAAAAATTGAATAAGTTGATACGAAGTTTAGTAACCGTTTATAGACATGCTTATTTTTTTGCATATAAAACCTTGACAATAATCACAAATCATCATATAATTATTTTCAAACCACATGTCATCTGGACAGACGCTGAATGCACTCAGCATGCAAATGTAATGTTATTTCTTGGACATACGTCGTTAACTTAACCCTGGGATTACCAAGAAGATATATACTGTTCATTTCATAACAATATACCTACAGGGAAAAGATTATCCTTGATATCTATTATATATGATAATCAGGTGTTAGCAGTTTTGATAGTGATAATAGGGTGTGAACAAAGTGATAGATATTATACATATTATGTTTAATAATTTAAGTTGAGCTTTTGTGTTCTTAAATTAAATAAAGAAGGAGACTTTTGGAAATATATAAAATCAGAACATAAATATAATAATAACAATTTCAATTTCTTTTATTCGTCCAATTTCAGATACATTTATGTATATAGAAGGTGTGACTCTTTCTTATCGTAGTAGTTTGTTGTGCAGATCACTGCAGGGGCTATTATAAGACAGGTAGTTGTGACCGAAAAGAATTTTATGTAATTTAATTGTATTAAGCTATTAATTAACAATTAACATTTGGGAAATTAAATTATGATTCTAACATGAGGTCTTCTGCTCGTAAATGCACACGAATCAATTCTATGTACAATAGCCATATTTTCAAGGGACATAAGGTTCATTTTGCTCTTGAATTTTCATCTTGAAGAATCACGGAGACGAATAAAAAATATGGTCAATTTAGTCAATTATGATTTGTTTTTTTATAGAATTAATGCATATTTTTTTACCTACAATGTCGAGAAATTAAGTACAAATTTTTTCACTAAACAATAATTGACCTTGTCTCACAAACTTATATATCTACTGTTTATGGTGATAGAATTATGGCATCGACTGTAAGCCTGCTGATGCATGATATCAGAGATGACGCCATGATGGAGCTGACGCCAGCCTGCCAGGTGACGATTATGGCGCAATATTTAACACGTTAGATGTGTTACTATCAGTAATTGCGTTATTTATTATGATCACATCTAAATTTTTGTTTAATTTGTTTGTTGTAAAATATTATTTTTTATATTTTTTAATACCTTTGGTGATTCATTGACAAGTAAAATTTATCATTTTTTTTTTTTTTTTTTTTTTTGCGTATTGGCTTTAACATTTCTAAAAATTTTGATAATGATATGTGTGTTATAGTACTTTTGCAACAAAACTATGTATAGTGTGTAATCACTGATTTGTAATAAATCAATTTTATATTGTTATAAAAATAGCCTTCTCATCCAAAATTAGATTGGATATATCATTAGAAAAAAAAATTACTTTTGATAATGAAATTTAAATGACCATGAAATTGTATAAAAAATAATATGTAGCACGGGTATCAAGTCTAACAAAAGTATAGTATTTTTTACTGGAGCAAAAAATTAAATTTATTATTTTAATATGGTATATTTTTTTTTGTCATGTACTTTCTCTAAATTGAATCTTGATTTAATTATACACAGGTGTCATTAAATTGTATTGTTTTTATATAGTGTACTATAAACAATTTGGTTTTCCCATTTAATATCCTAGCAATACATTCACTTTATAATACACTCCAATCAATTAAAAATGTCCAATACAGCTCAAATTTAACACGGCCGGATTGGAAATTTTTATTTCAATGAAGTGTACTTCTAATTTTTCCTAAGAAGGAAAGCAACTCTATATAGTATTTACAGATTTTAAAATAAAAGCGTCTGATTTTTACGGAACAGTTCGCGATTAATCAAATTAAGGACAAAAACAATAAACTCTTTTAAAATCCATGAAGACTCACTTTCTTCCATGACAGGAAATTTCACTATAACATCTGTATGATGAAGATAATTACTGTAAATAAAACTACTAATGACAACAACATTAATCTCTAATATGATACGTTGATGATGTTTCCTTATAGCTCTCTACAAATTATTATGTCGTTTTGTTACATATAAGGAGATGTGATTTCTTTATACAAAATAATAAAATTGTTAAATATAATTAATGAATCGTTAAATTTAATTGTAACTTATAGTTCAATGTATCAATATGGACTTGTGTGTAAATGAAAGTGTCAGTTTAATTTGAAATAAAATTAGCTATCCTTACAATGTAACAATACAACCTCATTATTATATTGAATTTAGTAAATATTAAAACAAATATTGATAATGGTTTATTTAACAAGAATATTTTTTATTAAATTACACGAGAAATTTTCATTTTTATACAATAATATAAAGAGTAAGCTCTTATTTGCTATGCATGGTGTACGTACCATCTTTGTGGGTTTCTGTTCTTATTTGTGATTTAAAATGCCAATATAGCACGTACAATGTGTTGAGAAAATAATATTAATTTATCATTATATGCACTAATGTAATATAACTAATACATATATTATGAAGAGATTCGTGACACTTGGGATCCATATATTATGCCGTCCAACAGTTGCTATACAATAACATTATATCAAAAATATATGAAAAAAAATATTCAGAATTAAAACTCCCTGTTTATTATTATAACTGTAACAAATAAATGAAACTGAAGTAATCATTAATCAGATAATAATTACTATAATTATTTGTTGTATTTGTTAAATAATACACATGACATGATACTTAACTATAACATTATATAAAAAAAATTCTAATTAATTCTGTTATATTTGAATTAGAAATTCATTACTTAATAATATATAGAAATGAAAGTTATTAAAATTTAAAATAAAACTGATACAATATAATATATAGCAGACTTATAATATATGTTATACACAAGCCCATATTGATTCAGACAAAGATATATAAATAATACAGAACATGTTACTGTATATGGGTTTCTTACTTACGTTTTATATGTACTGGACCGGTAACTACTTCATACTACCCATGGACTTGAGAAGGTATATAGGTATAAAACGGGCGTTGGCCGTAGCATTGCAGACAAGTCTTTATACTTCATCCTTACTTAGTTGGAACTCTTATAGTTTCATTTTTCATCAATAATAAATAGTCAAGGATTTTTGTTTTGAGTACTTCATAGTCGAGGCTAAGGTAATACCGAATAAACAGTGTTACATTAGCATTGTCTCCATCCAGTCAACGTCTCTTTGAGAAGGAGGCAAGAAATCAACATCGTGATGCAGATCATGAGAGAGGGGGAGTGTAAGGACTTATTACAATATAAGTACAGTTCAATACAAAATAACACAGACCTCGGGCATTGGTACAAGGTTAATTGTAGTATACTTATTATTAGCAAAGTTTGAATTTCTATCCCTTAATAATAAAAGGTCATAATTGAGACGTTTTGGTGTTACTGGTGTCATGAATATGCCATTGTTAGTAATTAAAGGTCAGTTTCTCATATTACTTCACTAATTGTGACCTCTAGTGAAAATAGTGTACAAGTCCTTTAATACTTTGCTCTTTTTTTTTAAAAAAAATATATACCTTTTTCCAGAAGTTCATTTCGAATATAATATACATGATACAAAAAATTTATTATTCAATAATTCTTCATCTACAAAATAATTTAAATTATTTTTACCTTCCTGAATAATTTATGAATATTGTTATACAATGAAAATTAAGTATGTAATATATCTGTACTTATAAATGTTCTGTTAGTATAATATATTATGTTTATAATATTTATATTATGTACACAATTTTATTAAAAGATTTAAAAAATAATAATTTATGTCATGTGCCTGTACAGTAATAATTTATTTAAGTAAAAATATTTGTCACGAAACTGACATTTAAATTCTATACCGCCTATACGTAAATGCTAACTAGTTCTTGTTGTTTATTTTCTTAAATTTCTGCTTTGTAATAATATTAAAGGCCATCTCCATAAGCTCAGTAGTTTTAAAAAACATACATTTTATTTGAAAGTGAGCTTAATTTAAGTACAAATAAAAACATTACTTTTTTAACAGAAAATCGAAATGATCTCAAAATAAAAAAATATATAACAAATCCTTTCGATTCCCTTCTCTCTTCAACAATAGAAAATCATTTAATGTTATCCATGGTATATACATTCACGCTTACTTGCAAATTTTATAACAATACATTTTCAAATAAAATACATTTCTATTCTATATAAATATATAAACTTCACGGATTCTTAAAATTTAACACTTATAATAAGCGTGTGAAATTCCATCAGTAATTCAGATTGTATACAAGAGTTACCGACGTCCTTGGAATGAAGTAGACGATGTTTTACTAAGCATTGCTAATTGTCCAAGGCTCAAGATGCAAGTTCGAGAGAGTAAACGTGACTTCTTCAATGCATGCCACGTCTTGTAAAGTAAGCACAAAGTTAAGCGTGACACAATGACGTCATTGCAGTGCGGCTTTTCAAGATGATGCTGACTAAATTTAATTATAATATCGATAATCGTCGGTGAAAAGGGGATTTATAGACATTGAAAAAAGTGGACATCATACACTAATATAATGTTCATATATTATTAATTTGTGGATAGTTGAATTTGTGTTGGTATAACTTTGCAGCCAGCAACTATAATCGAAATATTTAAAATTTATCAAATTTTATATAATACACTATTTTTTAATTGTTATATCAGTATGTCATCGATAAACTTGTTAAAGAACACCCACTCGAGCATCCGGTAGGTGATTGATGGCATCCTCCATTAATTGCCGACCATCCGAGGTTTCCATGGTCCCCTCAGTTTCAACCAGACAAATGCTGGGATGGATTGCCATAGGCTAATATGGTTTGGAAGGAATTCAAAAAAACCTAAGCAATGTGCAAAAGTCGAATCCAAGAAAGCCGAGAAGTTCAGTCAAAATATAAAATTATTTATAAAATTAAGTCGATATAAAAAAAATATGTATTCTTTCCAGGTATGTTATTTCCACTTTTTACAGTATAATTTGAAATACTAACATTTGACCCCCCCTTTCCCCCCCCCACACTTCTCTCTACTTTATTCCAGCATGCATAGCATCAGTACAATAGCATTGTTTCAGGGCAATAAACCAAGAAACTAAAATGTTAAATCAATGAAGAAAGACAAAAGGTCTCTTTTTTCCATTAACAAGTAAGGAAGATAGGATGAATGATATAAAATGAGATTATCCACACACCTTTTTTATATGTCTATATACAATAATAGGAAGTGGAAAAACAATGACGTTGTACACACATCATAAACTAATTCTATACCAGATATATACAATTTTCATGCACTTAACGTGCCATGTATTTGCAGAGCAATAATTGGATAACTAATATTGCTCTGATAGTAAAGATTTTGTTGTTTGCTTTTTTTGAAGAGAACTTAATATCTTTGTTCAAAAAGATGAAAGGAATTAAAAGATATATCTAAATTAAATTAAAATTCTAACCTGATATACAAAATTTCTTTCAGAATTTAACTTCAAAACTTTACACATCTAATTTTATTTAAAATGTAACCTTTCTTAAATATTTTACCATTGAAATTCATAAATTATTTCCAATAACAAGCCACTTCCGGTAAGAGCCTTATTATAATTATACTGTAATTATCACCCACAAGTATAGAGGGAGTGACATACTTGAGACTCTTGATATTATCTTGCCATTATAAAGCTTGTAATGGAGGGAGGGGGGGATAGAAGGTGTTACGCTTTCATCATATGACACCAGCTTATCTATAATCTCAAAACTGCAACGCAAGCTTTTCTTCCATTTTTTTTTTAACTGAATTCTGTTGTCTGTTGTAGGGTATACTGATCGTAAGTTATAATAAACTCCACGGCTCTTCGTAGACCCGACATATTATATTGCTTAGGATTTTTTAAGTCCTTAAATTCCAAACCTATATAGCCCATTTTATGCAATCCATTCCTTGAGTTTTGACTGAGGGAACTTTGGAAACCGCTGTGTCAAGTGCCCCAGAAAAATAAAGGAAATTTCATATTACTGACGTCCATCAACGATTTATTATTTATTTTTAATTATCAAATAATACTTAAATTTGGAATATATGTCAAGTCAAAATTATACAAGAAAATAATTGGATTGTACGGAAATAATTTTGTAATAAAGTTTCAAAATATTGCTTGGTATTTATGTCAAAATCCTAAAATATTGGTGTCACCTAAAGATACTTTGATTTAGTATAATGAGTTTTATTATATTTAATTATAGAACACAAAATGTATATTATACTGACTTCTAAATGTTATCTTCGAAGAAAATTAATTAATATTAATCTTTCTATAATAACTTTTATAATATTAAAGGCGATAGTTTAAATTTATATCCGGTTTTTATAATAAATGTTTAATCACCTTATTCTAAAAGGTGTCATCCGTCAATAAAGATGGAAATTATTATATAGAAATATTTCATTGTCCACTGTTCAACATAAAATCATATTAACTCAAATAGCAGTTATTATTTAAAAATCACGTTTAAAACATTATAAAATATCAACCGATTCCATATTAAATTTTACAGGTCTCAAAGCAGGCTTTGTTGATTTTGAATTTTACAATAATCATGCAAAATCAACACACGTATCTCTAAGCCTAGCTTAAAGTTATATGTAATTCTGCTAATTTTTAATATAAGTATAAATTATTTAATTAAGCAATAAAATATTTAATCGACCAAATAATTTATCAGAAATTGGTGCCCAAGACAGTAATTTTCTTTCGTCCTGTCTATCCATTAGAACCACAATATGATTCCATGCCAGCTGACGTAAAATCGCTTCTGTTTTTTAAATTTGATAATCCCACGTGGTTAATTACGTCGTAAACTAATTTAACTTTGTGGTCGTGACGTCACGTGAATTCCTGCCAGGAGGTTGACGTGTTTGTGGTCTGGGGTCCATCCTGCATGCACTTCATAAGCTGCAGTAAAACAGCTGCATGTCTTGGGGTTTTTACACCTGCTTGGTTTTTAAACTTTGAACTTCGGAAACTTTTTGCATGGTAATAAAATAATTTAATTTTTTTTTTACGGTTAGATCATGATGTATATCATGGGTTAGATTCAACCTGACTTCAATGTTTTAGCTTTTCAGTTTGTATTTATTTACAAAATCTCATGTAAAAAAATCTAAAAAAATCTTATTTTTCTTATTTTAATTAATTAATTTATTTACTTTCTTTGTTTATATTTTTTCACTAACGAAAAAAATGTTAAAACAGAGCGAAAAGCTTATTCAATTATAATTTATATTCATTTTTATAATTTATATGCAGCAAAAAATGTTTTAATAATTTAAGAATTTAACAGATTAAAGTAATGAACTAAAAATTTTTGATTGCATATTTGAAGGAATGAAATCCAAGAATCATAATACAACTTTAATTATAATAATGAGATATACACTATAGCAAAATATACACTCATCAATTTTGAAATTTATCAAATTAAATTTGGATTTTATTAAGTTATATGTGAAGCGAAACTTGTCTTTTGTTAAACTTCAGATTACGAAAATCACAGCCCATATTCTGCTATGTGAAGATGATTGCGTGTTATATGAAGCATCTATAAATTATAATTCACATCTTCTTTCTTTTGTGCAATAAAATAGTATGCCAAATAGTAATTGTACACTCACGAATATCAGATTAATGTATTACTGATTTATTAAAACTTTCACCCCCGTTTGTATATATAATATAAAACCGCAGTCACCGCACCGTCATGTAATAATAAGTTGAATATTATCGTATATGAAATTCTAGTTGGTATTTTGCAAATAATCTCGTCTCTTAGTGGTTTTTCTGTTAAGTAATTGTAATGTGAAATTATGTCAAGAGGTTGTATAATGTACTAGAATGACACGTTTTTTAATTATATATCTGACTATTATAATATATTATAAATACTGTAATTTTTTCTATTCTGTATGTACCTATGCACAAAAAACGTAACAATGTTTAGAGTAAATTTCATTCTAGACAATTTTAGTATCAAAATTTGATACAAAAACAAAGATTTAATTTAAATGCAAATTCAATGGCTCAAACTCCTATAAAATATAATATTAAATATCAAACTTTCTTACATTTAAAAAACATTCTGAGAAAATGAATTTATACTGCCTCGGTTAAAGAAATTACCATTAAAAGTAAATAAAAAGTTTTGCTATAGATAATGGAGTTGATAATATTGCTAAAGTTGGATGGATTCAATCGAAATAAAAAGGAATGAAAAATCAATACAACTTACAATATATATTTTTAGAGCTTCTATAAAGTTTGATTCTACATGGCAAAAATGTTATGATATAATTTTGAATAAAACTGGAGAATTTTATACCAAGAAATTTCTAAATCAACAGCTTATTTTTATTCCTGCAATATATTTTTACGAGCCTAAAGCTTTATCAGTAATGTAACCTCTAATATTTCTAACAATATGATTTAGAAATGGCTGATTTTACTGCCACTAAAATTGCCACTCTAGGTATGTTATACAACCTCTTTGTGATACTGTTTAGAGATGTTAGCAGGTCGTGAGCGCCGCTCTATAGTTGACACGAGCAGCCCCCTTCACTTTCTCCCGAGTCGTGCTGGGTTCGAGACCCGCTCTCTTAATAACGTACGTGCAGCTGCCGCAGCCATGGTGCGAAAAAATCAAGAGGGTACTCAGGAAAAAAAATAATGAAATAAGTTGCGCCGTAGAAAATGGAAGTTTGGACTAGTTTGGTCGCAAGAAATGTGGTGGTGAAACATTTTTTATGTTTAGTCTTAGAAAAATGTCTTGATAAAAATTGACAAAATCAAGTTTTGCTCAATGATTTTTTTTTTTTTTTTTTTTTTTTTTTATATAAAATAAGATATGTACTAGCATTTTCGCTTTTATACATATCAGACAAACTTCTTGGCTTAGAAAATAAATTTTTCCACGGAGTATATAATAATATATGGATGATAATTTCTGGTGATCACGAAGAAAATTGTAATTGCACCTGATTTGATAATTAATAATGGTCCGTTAATTAATATAAATTTCAAAAAAGTCATCTGACATAATATATTTCTCTTCCTTAATAATTTTAAGGTTTTCCCCGTGTTTAAATACGAGTATACGTGTGTTGATTTTTTGTCTTCCTTTGTAAAACAATTCGTAAAACAAGAAAACTTCAACTTTAATATATGGCATGGAAATTTGAAAAGCTTAAAATGAAATATTTCACCTTAAATTTCAGGCAAAAAAATAAGCACAATCCCTCGTCCCTTTTGTATATTTCTGTTCAAAACAACATCAAGAGATTTATTAGATTTTATGTCATCTATCATATATATTATAATTATTATAAACTATATGACATAATAATATTTATTACAAGTATTTTAAACTAACCTATTGTATAAAACTAGTCATGGTGTAAAAGTTAAGTAGGTAGCAAAAAGTATTGCAACATTACAAACAATCGTGTGATATAAAATATTAAAGCCCGTACTTGTGCGGGGGAGGGTGAATGTAGGCCTATATGGTCGGACCAGCTCTCTCCAGCAGCATTATATACAACGCCTGCTGCTTACGTATTAAATATATAGATCGCAACCACCTGATTATTAGAAGGTTAAAGTATATACAGATCAGCTGTTTTTAAAAAGTTCAGGTGCTTGATTATACTGCAACGTAAGTTAATGCTAACTCGTGAAGTTAAAATTATTATGAAATGTAATTTAATTGATGGTAGTAGTTTTTATTAACTTGAATTTTGATTAAACAACAATCTGAGCGCATGCTAACTCCATTAATATTATTTCAATTGTTGTAAGTAGTTCTTTTGAGTATGTACATGATATAAATTGCAATACAATTTTTACAGTATGAAAATAATGTATTATATATCAAAGAATTAAAAGGCCAACCTATTAATTCTCTGATTATATATTGTACAGATTTCAATTTTTATTTATACAAATTTTTATTAGGAGTTATCCGTAAATATAATAGAGCAGGACGATAATTAAATTATTATTGCTTTAATTGAAAAATAATAAAAACTTGCGTCATGCAATAATTGATAACAGTTATTATATAGATATATATAGTAACAAAACTAATTCATAAATATTTCCCAAATTCAGTTTATTTTTATTTTATGTAATTATGTATTATGTAATTTATGTCATGTACAGTCAAAAAGAAGTTCCAAAATAAAAATAAATAAATAAATAAATAAATAAATAAATAAATAAATAAATAAATAAATAAATAAATAAATAAATAAATAAATAAATAAATAAATAAATAAATAAATAAATAAATAAATAAATAAACAAACAAACAAATAAATGTCATAACTATCATTTTTAGTAGTTATTCTACACTGGGGTCAGTCTACAGAACACGCCTAGTTTCCAAGGAGAATAATAAGACGTTAAATCCTGTTTCAATTGACAATCTATTTTACAATATAGTTACGTTTTCATATACTTTGTTTTATAGTAATTAAGTTAGTATTTAGTACCAATCGTATAGATTTTAGCATGAGTCATTTTAAAGATTTATAAATTAGCATACGTCATGCCGATGTAATAAGCGCATAAGATGTAATGAGAGAAAGGGATTATTAAAGGAAGGTCAGTTACCTATTAATTGGAATTGAGTGCACATTAGACAACCCTTAATAAATTTGTTTAGTGTTTATATTGGGTGCGATTCACGAAGCAGTTAACCAGGTTTCTAACCACGTTTACCTTAACCACGTTTAACTATACCTGTTTCACGTGTTAAACAACCCTAGTTAAACGTATTTAAGCTAAACGTGGTTAGAAACCTGGCTAACTGCTTCGTGAATCGTGCCCATTACTTCTAGATTACAATCTAACGATAAACGAGTTCAAATATCAAGAACAATTAATTTTTAATTTAATGAACTCTATATAGTAGTATTTAAAAACATTATTTAAGTAAGTAACGTAAGCCAGTGTCAAGAGTTTTTTGTTTTAAAATCGAAAAATACAAATTTCATACTATCGGGGTAAGCCAGCAGCCTCAGTCGTCTACAATTTTGACGCTATAACATATATTCAATAAATTTGATAACAGTCGATCTGCCTTGCTTATCTGCATGCCTAATATATAATAATATATAATGTTTTCTTAATTATCTTAACACATTTTTAAAATGCATGCCAATGTATTGGTAAAATATAAAATGTAAATCCATAACTATATAAATTTTCAAACTATCACAAAAAATGTATTTGAAAAAATTGCAAATGCTAATATTACTCTTTCTTGACTTTTATAATTTATTTACTCAACTACTGGGTATCATAAATCATTTTTTTCTGACAAAGTAAATTAAGTTTAATGAACTAAAATGACGCTCTAAATGTGATGATGAGGGTATACATAAGACGCGTGTTAAATACGACAACTGTATTCATTTTTTTTTATGTATATATATACGTCAAAGCATTTAAAAAACAGTTAGTTTTAATCCATTTTGTTTAAAGTACAGGGGCTATGTAGTATAGTGAAAGTTTACGGTATTTTAACTTCATATATATACAAAAGGTCCAGTATTTCTATACATTCGTAGAATAAACCAGCAAATGACTTATTTTTTTATATTAAATAAACAAACGGTGTAAAATGTCTGTCTGTTCTATACCGTTTTGTTCCTGTTTTAATGAAAACATTAAAAAAATATATTGACCTAAACAATTGAGTATATAAACTTGTTACTGAAGTTCAAACAAAAGAAGAAGACTTGAATTGTGTCAATCAAACATAAAAGATCTTCCTTGTACAATACGACCTATAACGTGTTTTCAAGTAATTAAATCAAGTTTTAATTTTTCTATCAAAATTTTCGTTTATTAATAAAATATTTGTCTACTAAAACGTTTTGAAAATGTATTTTGATATTTCTACCGCCGGAAATCACTGGTCAATAACATGTGCGTAGGTAATATTATGTAATAATTGTAATATACATAATAATATACTGTAGTTGTGTATGAGAACTTAAAAAATGCATTTTTAATGTTCAAAACTTCACAAGCTCAGATAATATAAAGCTTTTGATAAAAGACAAAAAAGTTAAATATTTGAAAAACGAATTTAAGTCACTTATATATATATATATATATATATATATATATATATATATATATATATATATTATATACATATATATATATATATATATATATATATACATTTTGAAACTTCCATACACAATTTTTATAAATTATACAATTATAGTAATGATTTGACGATATTTTATTATAAGCATTACATTGATAAGTTCTTTAATATATATATCAGTTAATTCATGACAGTAATAAATTGTTTCAGTACGACATCGTAAAAAAATATCAACATTAGAAAATAAAATTGAAATGATTGAATATAAAATCAAGATATAAAAATTATTTAAATCAATTAACATTAACATGTTAATTAATGTAAACTTAAAAATCATTAATTTACATTTTTATATGATATAATATGTTGAACATAGCATGTATAATATAAAATGCAAAATATTTATATCATTATAAAATTTCAAATTTATGCAATTCAAACTTCGTCACACAATACTGATTGAACTTTCTAATTATTATTATATCGTTGTTATAATTTACTTTTACTAAGAACAATTGACAAACTAAAGCCGCACAGCGTGATATGAATTACTTCATAATATTAAATTTCCTTCTTCTTAAATAAGCCATAACGATGATGTAATTCTACTATGAATATTTTTGCCAATAATTTCTCGCTAGCATTTTTTTGTAATTTCCATTTTCATGATATAACTAATGATTTATTAATTTTACTCTATATTTTATATTATTAAGTCAAGGTTCTTGAAATTATTGATGACTGCATGGTGTTCTTGCAATAATTAATATAGAATGAGTTTTTTACTTTAATTTTTAAACTTATTACATTAGCATTAGTAAATACAAATTCAGAAAGTTTTAGCTTTTTTTTTTTTTTTTTTTTTCTTTGTTGGTATCTAAATTTCATATAAAAAATGAAATAATGTACATAAATAAATTTGGGTCATTCACTGATAAGCCACATCCGTGCACTTTGTAAGTCATGGTCAAAAATATATTGTGGTGGCTTTACTACACTTTTTTTATCTTCAACTTTGTAAAATATATATTTCAGAATATTATTACCATAAAAAATACACCCTCCTCAATTTGTGGTTTTTCTAACGGTATCATGTATAAAGTGTATAACAATATAATTATATTATAGTATCGATAGTGATCACTACAATGGGGCTTACACAGTCCAGTCACAGTAACGTTTATTCCAGCCATAATCTATATGGAAGTAAAGTTAATTTAATCAAATTTATTGTGCAATATAATGAATCAGTGGTGACAAAGGTAGAGTTAATAAAAATAATATTTAACAACATAAGATTATGTGCTGGCTTGAAATTATTTCTAAATAAATTAATGGAGTTAAGACATTTTTGTTTATTATGAAGATGTAGATAGGACTATGTTTCAGAACTATTTCATGTTGTGACAGGTGTTAAACAATATAGTTTAATACTACGAAATGATTATTTATTGCAGAGGTTGAGCGTGGCGCAGTGCATTGACCGGTTCTCGTTAGATCACCGAAGTCAGGCTACGTCGAGCGTGGTTAGTAGTTGGATGGGTGACCGTTTCAAGTAAAAAATACGTTGCTCCCTCCCTGGGGTAAATTCATCTCGCTTTCCATCCAGTGCAGTGATGCACTTGTGCGTGGTTCCCCAGGTTTTGGACATCGCCTTGGTCCATTGAGAAAAAAGTAGAGGTGTCCGTCCTGACTGAGGTTTTCCACGGTTCCCTCAGTCTCACTTCAGCGAATGCTGGGACGCGTAACAGGCCGTGGCCATCATCCGTTCCCTACCTTATACCGCCGCGAGCTGTAAGCTCTTAGGGGTGTATCCTTGTAAAAAAAAAATAAATAAATAAAAAAAATAGATGCACATATTGTCACACTTAAACCAAGGTTTCAATGCTTTTAATGATAGCTTATTTATGTATTAAAAATTATACTATATCTGTCCATGCACCTTCATTGTGTCTCCATGTGTATGCTATCGAACTGCAACGCTCTTGAGTACATTATACAGTTTTGATCTTATCGCAAGCCAAGGTGATATTAGCGATGGAAAGCTAACCTTAGTATGTGCCAAAGGCGTGCGAATAACTTCCATTTCTATATTTAGAACAGTTACTTTGGAGGGGCGTTACAATCGTTTAGGTAGTTATTGAAATTTCAGCTATAACGTTAGAAGAAAGTGTATTGATTTTAACATTAGATATAATATGATAATTTTATTAAAGTAAATAAATCAGGATTTTGTATTCAGGAAGTAATTCATACAGTGAGGTATTAGGAAAATGAAATGGTCTGTATGTGTTTCTATTGATATTTAATCGCAATTCTATCAGGGTGTAAAATATGTAAGTGTTGATGCCAAATTAGATAAAGATTTGTTGGCATTTAAATTAGGGCACACCCTCTTTTGTTATAGTTACAGAAATTTAAATAAAGTGACATTTATGATATAATAATTTATACAAATAAAATAGAATACAGACAAAGAAAATGTTGATTCTTAATTGAATAAACAGCGAAGTAACAAAATTATCTCTGCTTTTTTCCCAATCAACTTCAAGTACTGTATATTAATTTTATTACTCTACAGAGTCAAAGAAAAAGAGAAAGCAAAACAAGTTGAAATTTGTACTTTTTGATAGGAACTAATGGATTTTCTTCGTCTCTTTTCGTTGACATCAAAATGTTGCAAATTATATTTTTTTAATTCTTTTGCATGTAGTAGTTTCACATATAAATTAAATTTGTCTACGACATTTAAAACAACTCGTGTCATCCAATATCTTCCTTCAAAAAGTCATTATTATAATTTAGAAATTATATTTTCGTATTGAGTGATAGCATCATGATGTCATGGTACAAAACTAGAGCAGACGAAAAATATTAACTATTAACAGCGTGAGAAAGGTGAGGAAAAACATTAAGAAACTGACCCTTTGAACTTTGAAGAATATCTCTTTAATCTTAAGTAATACAGATTTTAATTTGGTCTTTTTTTTAATTGATATATTGATTGGTTGGTATTTTAGGGCAATTGACACATTTTGGTCATGTATGCCCCCATTTTTTTTAAATTTATATATTGATTGTAACTTTGTGGCATTGCCCGTATGGAATTTTTCACTTTTTTTAATATATGACTCCTCTTTTATTTAATTAAAACAGCTCCTCAAATACTTCAATACATATAATGTAATTTTAAAATTTTCAAATTAAAAATTTTAATTTTAAAAATTATGCAAATATAACTAATAAAAGTAATAAATAATGTATCTTTTAATTAAATCATTTTGCTTTTGAGTTATATTTATATCTTTCCATGATATAATAGAAATTTAATGGTACTTATTGATTCTAAATATTCAATAGAAAATACTAGACAATTTTAAATGAGAAGCAACTCCCTTTTAAACATTAAATTACTCAACTCTTCCTTTTCTTATATGTATTTTTATATATATTTAACAATTTACATGAAGTATCCTGTTGCTTACATTAAAAACTGACATTAATTACACGGTACAATATTGATATTAAAAAAATCTCATTACATTTGCGTGTTGATAAAATGAAGGCACCGATATCTGTGAAAGCTCCATCAGACGTTAGAGGCGTGAGATAATGAGATGAGATGTAGAGCGATGACTTCTTATAATAAATCAGATGTGTGCATGGGAATAGAAATATAACAGGAAGCAACTTGCATATCCAGCTGTGTACTTCGATATTATTAACCAGTTACTTTTCAATATGCAATTTTCAATCATCTTTTGTTATATATATTGATTTCCTTATTATATTGCATATTATTATCATGAGAATTATGTTATATAACAATGATGTTATTGAGCTTGATTACGCGCGTATTGGTTAATATTATTTGAGTCTCGTTTATTTTAATTTTTTAACATACTATTTTACTGAATTATTGTTTTATTTTTTGTATATTGCTTTACTGTAAAAGTGTACGTAGCTGTGATTGATTGAAAATGTATGAAAAACAATGTTCAGAGAAAAGTGGAAATCAATTTTAATGTATTATGGTATAAGCATGATACAGGGTTTACCTCATAAAGGGATTAATAAATTTCTAATACAGCGGAATTTGACTGTCATTTTTATATAATATATATTTTATTTTATATATTTTAATATATTTTTTCTGATTTTATATGTTGGGTGACTGATCACTTTTGTGCTTGGGTTATGCCTTTTTTTTGTCACCCTTTGAGTTTATTATTTTAACTTGTCAATACTGTTGTACATAATATTGTATTGTATTTCATTTTGCTCAATAAACAGTTATTATTATTATTATTATTATTATTATTATTATTATATTTTAATTATTTTATACAAAATACCATCTCCTGCGGTGCAATTTAATAATTTTTTGTCACTTTAAAATAATATTTCTGTCCCAAACATTCATATTGTTTTGAAATAAGTTATAAAATTTGTTTATCATTTTCCAGTTTTAATTGCATTTTTTAAAGAAAAAACACAAAATTAATAAAAAAAATACTTATATTTTTAGGTCAACACTGTTTAAGATTCTTATCTGTTCAGTGATTTCATGCAAAAAAAAAAAATCTATATCAATATCTAGTAATAATATTTAATGATTCAAAACATTAAGAAAAATTTATATATGAAACAGTTATAAACGTAATGGAAAAAATAGTATAATATATATTAGTAAAAATAGATATCAAGACAACAAAAAATTGATATAAAATATAAAAATGTAACGGAATAAAACTCGTAATAATAAAATTTAAAAAAAGTTGGTATTTTTTTTTGTCATAATCACAGTAATTTTATATTATAAAAATTTATAACTAGGTACTGATTTACTTAATAAAAATAAGTACACTGCAATGGAACCATCGTAAAAGTTGCTCCTTTTTTCTCCAACGATTCATTTGTAAGTATAATATTAGTACTTTATTTTTATGTAGAATATAATTATGAAGTATTGTATGACAAATTCAGGGCCAACTTTTTTTGTTTCAAGCAAAAAACATTTATGAACAGGTTTGTTTGTTTGCCATTTGCAAGAGGTTAGTAGGTTAATTTGAGGGCATTTACCCTAATTTTGTCCTAAGAAAAATAATTCAAATTCATGTCTAAAAAAGGTTCTGTAGGTAGTTAAATACAACCAGATCTTCTTCAGAAGTCAATACATCATCGATCTCAACATTTTTATTGCAGGAATGGATAGAGCGTGCAAAAGTTTGGTACTTTAATTTTTTTTCAGATTTTTTTTTTTTTTTTAAATACTGCATGGAAAGTTGGGGTTTAACAGCCACGCCCCTTTTTGCGACGGCAAAGTCCTATCCTTTAATTAAGGAGATTAAGGAGTGCCGCCTCTTGAAGTCAGAAAGTGAATTTTCAGTAATTTAAAAAATAGTTTCTTGACTAAAAAATCTGAAAAAAAATCAGAGTAGCATAACTTTTCACCCCAATTCTGCAATAAAAAATTTTAGGTCTATTATATTCTATTTGAATTGGGCTATATTGAACCTGATGACCCCTTCTATGTAAAAATATTAAGGGTGAATGTCCTAAAACTACCCCCCACCACCAGTATAAATTTGTTGATACAGTTGAGAAGTTTCATCCGGTTAAAACGAAAGTGAGTAGTAGCAACTCTGCTTGGCTAATTTATAATTTTGTTTGCCAAACTCCTTCCTTTCACGGCTCCGTGGTTCGAATAATGTAAAGCTTAATCATCAT